>JANAVB010042419.1:3578212-4035474 GCA_029216955.1 Iris pallida | reverse complement strand
CATGGTCCGATTCAACGGGCGATTTTGTGCACGGCCCGCCGGAATCCAACTTTGGACATACGTTTGGGTTCGTTCAAAAATGGATCCGTAGACATGTAGTTTGACGACTTTAGAGACCATTGACCCTGACACGATTTACGGTGCAAAGCGGGTCCAACGGTTGACACCATTTTGGCCCGAAATTACCGTTTTGCCCCTGTGTCCAGAATTGGACTTAAGGACAGGCAATTCTAGCTATTTTGACTATTCTGAGAATATTGGTAATGTTTATTTCAGCATCCGAAGACTGTTGTACAGGTTTTACTATTGTGACATATTGAGTAGTTTAGACTATCAGTTTCGCCAGCAAAGGACCACAAGCGAGTACAGTTTATTATTTGTTTTCAGTATTGATCTTTACTATACATCAGTGTTTAGTCGATAGATATATGATTTCAGTTTTATGTTGATTTTGTTCCTTGTTGTGTCGGGAGGTGAAGTACCAAAGATGTGTGATCTGACCTTAGACCGTGTAGACCGTGATTTATTCTTGCATTAGACCGTGTAGACCGTGATTTATTCTTTCTTTATACATTGTAGACATTATTTCATTATTGCTTTATACAATAGACCGTATAACATCATACAGTGTAGATCGTGATTATTATTTTGTAGACAGTGTTTCTTTATTGCAATATTTTGTGTAGACCGTGTAACTGTAGACTGTGTAACTGTAGACCGTGTAACTTTAGACCGTGTAGACCGTGTCGCATAATTTTCCGAGACCGATCACATATCAAAGACACTTCAGTCGGTCAGTTGGTGAGTAATTTATTGTATTTTATTTTCTGTTCTTATTATTCAGTTTTATTGTCTTTCTTCATTTTATTTATGAATCATATGTCTAAAGGCAAACCTCTGTTATATAGTCATTTTCATATATTGGAACTGCACTCAGTGAATTGTACTCTTTCCATTCCTGACTGAAATCAATATTTTTCAGGTTAGCCGTGGATTCACTTAGCATTGGGAGATTCGGGTGTACTTACAGACAAAAGCCTAGATACTAGCTAGATAGATGAATTATAGTCATTCCATATTTGTACAAGTTTATATTTTTCCTACAAATATAAAACTTGTGATCATTGTAAATTAAATTAATTATGTGAATGAGCATTATTTGATTTTGATCTTCATGGCCGTGACAGCATTCTACCGCCGACACTGCGACGTAGGCTGGCTTGGACACGTCTCGTATCCGTTTAAAAAAATAGGTGCGGGTCGTGACAAGTTTTTGTGGTGGCCCATGCAGGTCTGTCTTCGCAAATCATGCAAACTCGTGATAGTACTTAAGTTAGTCGTACTATTGCGAGCCTGCGACTAGGAAATGCTCATTCACAAGTTATGATTAATTTAATTTAAGAGGATGACTAGGACTAGGAGTCCCTTATACAAATTACCGATGGGTAGTCTAGGCCATGGGATTTAGATAAGGAGTTATTAATTTTGATAGTTTGTCAGATCCCCATAGGTACATAATTACCTCTTGATATGACGACACGATCCAATGTGGATAGATTATTTGCTTGGTGAGACAGGGCTTCGTAGAACTAATGATTTAACCTTGATAAATTGTGCAATTTTTTCTCTCTGCCTCTTAGACATCCCCCTCATATTTTAGTCCAAAGTTCCTATTTAGTTCCCATTTTGCCCTAAGAATTATTATTATATAATTTCTGATTACGTTATCCATATACGAACCTCAGGTTAGTTTCGATTCAAGGTTTTCCTCCATGGTTTGAATACACCTGAAATAGATACTAGGATGTTTGTTGCTTCCTCCCTGTTCAATCTTTATTGTAAGGGTTGTGACTGATAGGACAAATACAAATGCTTTATTTCATAGTCAACTTGTTTGAATCCCTAGAAGCTCAGAATTTTTTTACAGATATAGTTACAGGAATGTTAGTTAACTCATACTGGCAGGACAGCAGCGCACTGTCACTATTTATTTAAATTATGGAGACTATTGATTCACTGCAGCCAGCAGCGCACTGGCGAGACACGGCCCCTAGAGGTGAAATTAGGTTAAGAAAATATAGGTTATAGAATATTCCTAAAACTATGGCTGGTGGTCCTCTTTTGATCGTAGTTACCCTTGTGTCAATATAAGGCCGAGTATCTGATAACATATCATATCTGAATCACGGAACCAAGGGTTTACCATCGCCCGAGTATACGGGCAAGGCATAATTCTCGGTAAAATGACTTCAGACGTGATTACAAGTTTAGGGTACTATAAGGATAGGAAAATGTCCTGTGTCCCATAAGATCCAAAGCCAATATTAGTGGAAGTTTTGTAAGTTGGGTAGCACATCTCCCGATCTAGCATTCCGTGGTTCTTGTGACCTATTGACGAGGATATTGATTGACCCTAATAGGTTTACCTAGAATATAGAATTTTGAGGTCCATAACCCATTAGTCGACCAAGGCCTTGGATAAGAAGGTAGTAGGAAGACTGTATAAGCAAGAACACCTGGTAAATTTTTGATTCTCACAAAACTAGAACTACTTGTGCCTTCTTTCAAAAATCTTGTATACTTGTAATTTGACTATTTTTGACCAATGTTGCTATCACAGCCTAGTTTTGCAAGCTTACTCTTTTATCGAGCTTGATTCAAGATATATGTTTATTGGGGACGCCCACTAACATATTGTCTAATCAGAATTGATGTATTACGGTCTGATCAACCATAGTGCACTGGGGCGTTACAGCCATCGATTACAATAGACCATAGATCGAAATCTAAAGATTTCTAGAAGAAACTCATACGTGTTTTCGAGTATGTGTAATTGGTACCATCAAACAGTGGGGGTCTGTTTGTGGCTTGGCCTTCACTTGTGAATTTTACAGTTACCATATGTGATATAGTGATCTACGTAACAATGGTATTAATAAAACTATAATAACAATGTTACCTCGCTTTACCTGTATAACCCACTTTGATACCAATTGTAGGAACGGAATGTAAAGCGCTATACTCTAGAGGGAGATGAATAAAGTAGTCAGCAAAAAATTAACTATTAAAAAATTATCAACAGCAAGATCACAGAATATATCACAGATATGTAAATGTAGAAGTAAAGAGCAGAGCAAATGCAAACACAAGAATATATACTAGTTTCCCTCTTGTGAGGATTAGTTAAGACGGAAGAACTCCAGCTTCCAGTTGAAATCTACTATAGAAAAATGTCGCAAGTTTTCATGCGAAGTTCTTGCAACTTCTACAACGCGAGCTTTGATCCGAAGTACTCGACCAATTTCAGTTGTGAAGTGTCTTTCTTCAATCATGCCTCTGATTAAAATCACTCTGAAAACTTCTAGACCGTACCGCACTGGCAAATCGACTAAAGAATTGTAACTGGTTTGGATTTGAAAATGAAAGGCTTAGAAAAGTTTGAAAGAACGTAGTAAGCTTAGAGAATAGAGAAGAGAATGAATTGGTATGTTGAAATGGTAGAAATTCTTCTCTAATTATAGTTTTTCCAGGAAGAATTCAGGCAGAATTCTTTGAGAGAGCCTTGGCAGATAGCCGTTGCATCCATAACTACGGGAAGACTGGGTTCAAAAATCCAACGTTCAACTAACCGAACTCGAGGCAAATTCTGGCCGAATTTTGTTGGTCTAGAGTTGATTTGGTTAGGGTTTTATAAATCGTGTTTTGGACTTTCGAGAAGTCGAGCAGTTATGAGCTTTTTGTAAATGGGCTTATTTTCAAAACAAAGAGATATTTTGAAATCATTTTGGGATAGCCTATTTTCCAGTATGACTTGGTGTATATTGTATTCGTAGACTCAATAAATTATGAAAAATATATTGATAATAGAAATACAGACTCAGTGGCAAAATCGACTTTATGTCTTGAACGATAGCAGTAGCAGTTCTCAGCAGTCGTCCAAGTAGACCTTATATTGAGACATGGTTAGATTAATTATTAAAACTAGGCTTGACCATGACCAATGGGCCAACACCATGACCCTTCATTTTACCTTTGTAAATCCCATGACCCTCCTTTCTCCTTTGTAACCCATATTTATATATATATATATATATATATATATATATATATATATATATATCAAACCTTCGTAAGCCATCCAAGCCTTCGACTTCTAACCCACGGTAGCACCTCAAAGCTGTCAACCTTGCCACACGTCGTCGACCTGATCCGACCGACCATAACTCGTCCTCGACGAACTTCCACTACGCGTCACCCCTGTGCACCGTACATCGACGACAACGTCTACAACCACTGCTCCCACATCAAATTTCTTCTGCTCGAGCCTAAGTTTAAACAACAGCTTCACATAGGTGAGCTTTTGTTGTTTCTCATGTATAGAAGAAGATTTAAGGAAGAGAACAAATAAGTTTACTAATAGGAAGGAAGCAACAGTTTCACATACAGGAATTTCTTTTAGAGTTATAGAAGAAGTAGATGAAGAAATGTAGCATGCATAGTTTATGTTGATGAGCACATAAAAGAGCCTTGTGATTCGAGCTTAGCAATTAGAAACCAATTTTTAATTATAGCATTCATTAATTAGTTAATGTATACTTCCTTCAATATTAATAGCCATAGCTATTGTGTGCAATACGTGCATTGAATTCTACATTAGTTAATAATAATATTTTATAAATAAACCTCTTCCCTTTTATCAATTACCAACCAAACCTTTTCCGTCTCTCTTTATTTCTTTAAGTATGATATTTTCAATAATCCCCTTTTCTTTTGTAATATTTGCAAAACTAGTCATATATATAAATACCAGCTTATATAAGGCTACAATACACTTTGGGAAGTATTAATTCTATGGTATAATATTATAGATTTACAGTTGTAGGAGCGTAAAAAGTGCTTCATAGACTGAGTCAAAGAGATAGAGCTTTACACTCAAATGAGCTGTTTTACGCCAACTACTTTACGCCAGGGACAAGTCAGCTACTTTACGCCAGGGACACGCCAACCACTTTACGCCAGGGACATGTCAGCTACTTTACGCCAGGGACACGCCAACCACTTTACGCCAAGGACGGTTGTCAAGTCATGCATTTAATGTAAAGTGATGATGGGTCTGACATAAAGATCTACTGACAGCGTAAAACACAGAATTCGAAGGGATTTATTTTACACAGAAACCAATATTATCGTTTAGTATGTGGACTGAGCTATTTTACGCTCACAGGATGGCTTTTACGCATGAATACTATATGAGCTTTTTACGCTCAAAGTTGACGTGTGCATAAAGTTTATTTGGGCTACTTTTACGCTCAAGGTTGTTTTATCAATCACTTTACACGAGAAGTCCATTTTAGGGCTATTTTACGCCTAGTCTACTACTTTATGCTCAGAGTATATTTGGGTTATTTTTACGCCCGATCCTTCCTGACTACTTTGTAACGTGGTTTGCCTACGTGGCTTTCATGCCACATATCTCGAAGAACGTGTGTACGTGCATCCTATTCTTATTGAGATAATGGGACACGTGTCAACGTATGTAGAGGATGACTTCAGTTATGGGTGGCAGTTACCAGCGTAAAGACAGATTTTGCTAAGTTTTACGCACAAAAAGCCAAGTCTATAAATAGACTTATTATTTTTATATGACAGACACACAGAGAGAGACAGAGGAGAATACATAGAGATCAGAGCCCAGAAACTTTGATTTTCAGAGCATTCTTCTTCAACCTTTCTTCCAGAACAGAATGAAGCAAAGCAGGAAAGCATTCGACCTCGCCATCAGTGCCCAAGTGCGTCGATACCTTTATGGTGACTTAGTTCTTCCAGTTGTTCATCTTCTAGCAGTGATCTTCATCATCATCGTATGGTCCAAGGAACAAAGTGATCGTCTTCAGATCAGACTTCCATAGCAATATTTCTCAGATCAATTTGTACTTTTTTGTACTCTTTCAAGTTTTATTTTCAAAAGCTGATTTTCAGGCATTTTGTTAAGTGAAACAAAATGGCGACTCTGCTGGAGACGACCTTCTCCTCTGACGAGGAGGCAATTGCTCAATACGATGATGTGTCGATTAGATCGACAAAGAAGACTCTGGTTGTGCACTTCGACCAGACTGCCTACGAAGAAATGCTTCGGACTGGGGGTAGCACTCGCTGCTCCAATGTTCAAAAATTGCAGAAGGCGCGAAAAGGTTGGGTTCCCAAATCCAAGGAATCCTCGGATCTCCCTACTGTCTCTGTAGGCAAAGGAATCCTTCCTACTCCTGTTGTAGAGGCTCCCATCTATGATGAGGCAGTCTCTACTTCGGTGATACGCCATGCGCGTAAAAATAAGTCTCCCATTTGTAACGTGGCAGACTCTCCAGTGTTACGATCTGGGCGTAAAAATCAGGTTTTACGTCCTGAGTGTAAAAATTAGGTTTTACGTCCTGGGCGTAAAAACATGTCTTCCGTATGTGACATGGCAGACTCCAATGCCTTACGTTCTGGGCGTAAAAATATGTCTCCCGTCTGTGACGTGGCAGACTCCAATGCCTTACGTTCTGAGCGTAACAATAAGTCTCCCGTCTGTGACGTGGTAGACACACAAAATTTATGTTCTACACGTAAAGGAAAATCTTCCGTTTATGACATGGCAGATACTCATGTTTTACGCTCTATACGTAAAGGTAAATCTCCTGTCTGTGACAGTGTAGATAAAATTCACAATGATGCTTCTGCATCTAAAGTGAATGTACCTACACGCATGAAGCATAAAAACATAGTTGGTAAAACATCTGTTTTCAACCAACAACCTTCTTATACTGCTGTACGCAAGGTACCAAACTTACAAATTACACGCAATGAAGATGGAGTCCTTCGTGCTAAAAAATCTCAAGATTTACGTACGCAACTCCAAGCACGTAAAAAATGTACAGTTTGGTTCTACGAATGCAGCCAGTAACCTTCTTTATACACAAGGGACTAAACGTTTTTCTACCCCAAATTTAATAAAGAAGACTACTTCATCTACTCCTTCTGATTTACGTGAATTGCTAATACAAAAGCGTAAAAATAGACAATCTCCCGTGACACTCCCCCAAGAAAATCACCATTGTGAGTGTCACCAGATTGTAATTAAATGTTGTTGTTCGGCTTCTAAACGATCAGTTTTTGACCGGTTAAGTTTTAATGCGCCACAACAACAAGATGATGACCAAGAACATGAGTTGTCATATGCATCAGTCAACATGGCATCTCATACCAACAGAGGACGATGTCCTAGACGGAACACGTCCCAAACTCCCCGGTCAACAACAATTCATCAGACTTCTTGATTCCTTTGAATGAGTATATCAGAATACTCGATCACGAAGACAAAGACAGTTGCAGACTTCTGATTCAGAAGCTGGGGGTACTCAATCTTTTGAGTCCGAAACTGATAGTGTCGATTCATATCTCTATACTAATCCTTCTGTATCTTCAAGAGAGGTTGAATCCTACGCTATTGGAGATAAACCAGAGATGTCATCTGCTAATACAGAACAATGTCTCACTGCCGTTGAGCAATTACTGAAAGACATGCTTAACATGATGCAAAGCATGCACTAGATAATAACGGCTCAACAAACTGCTCAACCGGCAATAGTAACACCGGTGCAGGTAGCAGCACAAACTCAAGATAGTCAAGGGGCTGATATACCTTTGAATATTCAAGAGCCTGCTGTTAACCAAAATTCTGTATCTCCAGATCCCATCATTCCAGAAGATGTACCATCTCCGGTGGGGGTTACGGTACATCCAACAACCATTCAATCAAATGTGCTTCCTCAAACCAGTAAAGCCATTCAACCAGTGCTTGAGCTCAAAGTACAGTTTGAAGTTTTGAAGCACAAGGATCAGCTCCCGAGGTTAGGGATTAAGTAAACTTATCCTCCTCATTGGAATGATGTACCCTTTCTACCGAAATTTAAGCCACAATCAATGGTATTGTTTGATGGAAAGGCTTCTCCTAGTCAGTATATCAATTACTTTGATATTATGACTGTACATCTGCAAAAAAAATGATGCTCTTCTTACTCGAGTGTTCATTGGGTGCTTGACGGGTTCAGCTTACGACTGGTATCGTAGTTTACCTGACAATTGCATTTGGTCTTTTGACGAATTTAAGGCAATGTTTCTCTCCCGCTTCTATGAAGGAGGTATGGACATGAACATGTCCTCCTTAATAGAAATCAAACAAAAGGAGAAATAAGATACTCGGACGTTCATTGAACGTTTCCGACAGGCGACTCTAAAGATGCCTCCTGGTATGCCAGATTCAGCGTTAATTGATACATGCAAGATGAATCTGCGACCATCTATTGCTGTCTTCACGGGTTCCCAATTCACAGATTGGGCTTCGTTTATTATAGCAGCAGTTTCTACCGAGACCAATGGTAGGTTGGCTCGTGAACATGGGATGATTTTTGCTTCAGAGGATAAAGGAAAGAAAGGTAATCCTGGTAATAATTCTGGCAATCGTAATGCAAAAGGAAAGGACACCCTTATGGTTAATCTTTCCAAAAATAAAACGACGTCGAATAATCAGGAGTCTTCTAAGCCAAAAGAAGAATATTCTTTTGACGAGAGTGATATCCCAGGGATATTCCAATGTCTGGTGAAGAGTGGCAAACTCCAGATCCTGGAACCAAAGAGGCCTAATAAGGTGAATCTAACTGACAATCCTAAATATTGTATCTATCACAGATGCATCAATCATCCCACCAGGGCTTGTTATGTCCTAAAGAAGAAAATCTAAGAGCTGATTAATGACAATGCCATCTCTTTAACTAACGATGAGCATACGGTCACAACCAATATGGTTTCTTTTCAATTCGGAGATTTTCCTTCTCAACAAATACCAGATGAGATTATTCCAATTTCGAAGGCGACGATGAAGATTGTGAATATCCCGCCTGCCAGGGAAGAAAATAAAGGATTGTTGCCTCTTAAATTAAAGAATGGTGAAATTATGTGGGTACATCCTGACTTAGTACCTGAAATAGAAGATGAAGGTAAAACTTCAAAATCTAAGAAAGGTAAGAAAGTCAAAACCTGCAACATGATTTCTCATGTTATTCCAGATCCTGATGATTTGGATCATCTATAGGATGGCATTCCCTTGGAAGATAGACTGAGAGGATTGAACATATGTCCTCCAAGTCTGGCTCCTCCTACAAAGCTCAAGCTTACTCATCAGCAGTGGCTAGCCATGAATAGTGTTCCTTTATACAGGACACAACAAGTCTTTGCTGCTTATGAAAAAGCTCCTGTAGGGATTTTTCCTCGTATCCCGAATCCTTCTCCTCCTATAGCTGCAGAGACTTCTATTCCTCATTCCCCTGTAGTTACAAAGATCTCTTCTTTTTCCTCTGTTGAACCACCTGTTAAAAGTCCGCTGCCCACTTATTTTTACAGTCAGCAATCTGTCCTTCTCATGAAGAAGATGGGTTACGACTTTTAAAAGACAGAAGGTTCGAATTATGATAAAGGAATACGACTTCCTTTACAAATTCAAAGTCAAAAATCTACTGTTGGATTGGGTTCTGAGGTTCCTTATAACAATCCTCGTAAGAAGAAGGCTAAGGAAAAAAGACTAAATCCTGCAATATGGTACTTCCTTCTCCTGAGTCTGAAGAAGAAACCTTTGCTGGTACAAGATCTGGGAAAGAGTACCACAAAGATTATGAGGGATCCTCCAAAGAAGCAGAGAATGTTGAAACACCACCAACTTAACCGTCTCTTGTTCCTGCTAAACCATCTGTGATTGAAAAGGGGAAACAGAAAGCAGTACGCTTTGACGTCCCGTTGAAGTCTGCTTCCGGTCAGGAGGTGGTGATGAAACCCTATAAATTTGATATTCTAGTCCAGTTAGCTAATACTCCTGCTAGACTATCTATCTTCGAGTTACTTCGCCTTTCTAAAGAAAGTCGCGAAACCTTGAGTGAAGCTTTGCTGCAAGCTGACTCCTGCTTAGCTAAACTCAAGACTCCTGATAATATACCAGTGTCATGCCCACAATGTCATAGTGTGATGGAGGTAATTTCTAATATTACCTTTACACAAGAAGATATACTGTTGAAGCATAACAAGCATGACAGGCCTTTATGCTACACTGGGTATATTGAATCCACTGAAGTTGACAGGATTTATATCGATCCTGGGTCTTCCATTAGCATAATTCTTTAAAGTATGCTAAGACCATTGAGGATTCCTACTAGTGACTTGACTTACACTAGTACCACAATCGTTGGTTTTAACTCTGGAAAGAGTAAACCACTGGGGAAGATCCGTCTGAAAATCCAGATTGGTGATCTTCGAACGATGGCAACATTCTATGTTATTAATTCAGACGTATCCTACAACATCCTTCTTGGAAGACCGTGGTTACATGAGCATAACATCGTGCCTTCAACTCTCCACCAATGCTTCAAGTACGTGGATTCTCAAGGGGTTGTGAAGACTGAGTTTGCTGATATCAATCCTTTCAAGGGTTGTCGAAGCCTATTTTTCTGATTCAATGCTCTACAAACAAGAGCATGTGAAAGAGATATCAGACATAGCTGAAGATCGATCATCTGCCGAAGATCAGTCTATTAATGAAGATCCGCCAGAAGAGCAACCTTTGAAGATCAAAGTCAAAGGGCGAATCCAACCCCATCCTGTCAACAATCAACCTCTGATGATCAAGGTCAAAAGAAGAACTCAAGCTTCATCTGAGGAATCAGTGAATGTTTCTGCTAAAAGCCAAGTTCAACCTCTTGTGATCAAAGTCAAAGGGCATACTTCTCGTACGAATGATCCAGAACCACCATTGATCGTTAATCTTGGCAAGTCTACGCAGAAGACGGATGATGGTCCATTAGTGATTAATCCGAAGCGTAGCAGTCAAATTATAAATGATGTAAATATTGATCATTATGTACTTTCTAATATCAATGAAGATTTCCTTTTTGAGTATATGGCTGTCAAATTTGTTGAAAGAATGACTTTATCTTCTGATAATCAAAGTTATCAGTATAAAGACGGCATAGACACAGAGAAAACCTTATACATTGACCATAAGGAAAATTCCTTTCCTCCTTATGTCGATGTTGGACCTTATGCTCAAAGGTTTCTAACATCTTCTCCCTATCTTCTTCCTGTAGTCGCTTCATCGCAAGCTTGTGTAACTTATAGACGTCACGAAGAATCTTATTTCGTGATTCCGTCTGATAAGAAAAACAAGCACCAAATTGTGCTTGGCCTGGCTAGAAATATTTCTGTTGCTCAGACAGATGATCTGAGAGATAAAGATAAAGGAATAATCCGAATTGACAAATATAGTTAACAATCTCTCAAGATTATCCAGAATATGGGATATGATTTGAAAACTTTGCAAGGTCTCAATCAAGGCAAGGGTAGAAGATTACCATTAAGTGGTGATCCGTTTTATCAGAAAACTCGTCATGGGTTGGGATATGATCTGTCCCACATGTTTAATGACGATATACAAGAAGCATTCTCTTCTAACTCTTCACAATCATCAGATTTGGAAGAAATCCAATTCATCGAATCTGATACGTCTTACTCCTCATATGTTAGAGGAGGTTATTATGATGAATCTGAACAAATATTCTCAGTAAACATGGTTCAAACTGATGGTGAATCTGAACCATTTGAGAATGATCCTTGGGCTCAACAGATGGACACTCAATGGGAACTTCGTTTTGAACAGTGACAGCCACCTACAGAGGATGATATTATCCAGATTGATGTTGGAGATGGAACTACGTCCAAACCAATATTCATCAGTAAAAACCTTTCTGAAGATGAAAAGGAAGAGTTGATAAAACTGATCAAAGAATATATTGATATTTTGCATGGAGTTATTAGGATATGCCAGGTCTAGATCCTAAAGTTGCTACTCATAAACTCAATATTCTTCCTAATGCCAAGCCTGTAAAACAACAGCAACGACATTTTCGACCAGATATGATGGATGCAATTGAGACGGAAGTCAAAAAGCTGATCACATGTGGCTTTGTTCGTGAAGAACAACACCCGGATTGGGTTGCCAATATTGTTCCTGTTATGAAGAAGAACGAAAAGTCCGAGTTTGCATAGATTTTCGAGATCTTAATACAGCTTGTCCAAAGGATGAATTTCCACTTCCGATTACCGATGTCATGATAGACAATACATGCGGTTTTGAACGCATTTCTTTCATGGATGGATTCTCAGGATATAATCAAATTAAGATGCATCCAGAAGATATGAAGCATACTGCTTTTCGTATACCCCTTGGAGTTTACTGCTATACGGTAATGCCGTTTGGTCTTAAAAATGCCGGTGCCACGTATCAACGGGCTATGAGCAACATCTTTCAAGAACATCTACGAAAGATAGTTGAATGTTACGTAGATGACATTGCTGTTAAGAGTCGATCAAAAGATGATCACATTCAAGACTTGAAGACAGTATTTGAATTGATGCGTCAACATCAATTGAAAATGAACCCTACTAAGTCTTTCTTAGGGGTTTCCAGTGGCAAGTTTTTTGGATTTGTCATTACTTCTCAGGGTATCCATGTTGATCCTGATAAAGTTAAAGCAATTATTGAAATGCGTCCTCCTCGTAATCTGAAAGAACTCTGTGGTTTTCAGGGTCGCATTGCATATATCAGGAGATTTATATCTAATCTCTCTGGGAGATGTCAACCTTTCTTCCGTCTATTAAAGAAGGGTGTATCATTTGTTTGGGATGAAGCGTGTCAGAAAGCCTTCAATGACATCAAGCAATACCTTACAAATCTACCTGTTCTGGTACCTCCAGTGGCAGGAAGACCATTTTTGCTATATGTTCGAGCTTTGGATCATTCACTTGGTGCTCTTCTTACACAAAAAAGTGATATGGGGCATGAACAAGCAATTTATTATCTTAGCCGAATGATGGTCGGAGCTGAATATAGGTATACTCCTGTAGAAAAGGAATGTCTGGCCTTGGTTTTTGCTATCCAAAAGACAAGATATTATGTGACAGGACAGACTATTCATGTTATCTCCAGAATAAATCCCATTCGGGTATTAATGAGAAAGTCGAGCATTCTTAACTCTAGGTTAGCTACCTGGGCGATGTTGCTCACTCCTTATGACATGGTTTATGTACCTCAAAAATTAGTAAAGGGTCAAGCATTAGCTGATTTCTTAGCTGCTCACCCTATACCTGAAACATCGAAGTTATATGAGGACATTCCAGATGAAGTCGTGGATTGCAACATGACTTCGAAGGATGACATCTGGAAATTATATTTTGATGAAGCATCACGGGTTGGACCTAAAGGTAATATTGTCTCTGGAGTAGGAATCGTCTTGGTTTCTCCTGATAAAATGGTCATATACCGTGCCTACTCTCTCAATGAGCCATGTTCTAACAATGTAGCAGAATATAATGCTTTGCTGATTAGTCTTCAAGTAGCAAAACAATTGGATATTGAGTTCCTAGAAGCTTATGGAGATTCTCAACTAATTGTTAATCAACTTAGAGGAACTTATGAAGTCAGAAATACTGATCTCATCCCTTATCATCAAGTGGTAATCGAGTTGATCTTTTCATTCAAAGGATTCTTCATCGAATTTGTGCCATGTTCTCAGAATATGGAAGCTGATGCTCTTGCTAGCTTAGCTGCAGACTTGGCTGTTCCAATTCGAAGACAAAATACAATTACTTTGTTGGACCAAGACTTATTCTGTGTCAAGAATAATCTGTATATTGAACAGAGTTATACTACAGAGTCAAATTCCCAACAGAAGGATTGGAGAAGTCCATTTATTGATTATACGATTCATGGGATTTTACCTGAAGATCCAAAAGAAGCTGCATCAATCAAAAGACGATCATTTTGATTTTACTATGATTCGTCTTTACATATGTTATATCGTCGTTCATACGATGGACTCTTGCTGCGCTGTCTCTCAGAAAGTGAAGCTAAACAGACACTCCGTGAGGCTCATGATGGTGTCTGTGGTGTTCATCAACCAGGTTCGAAGTTACAAGATCGTATTCGAAGAATAGGGTACTATTGGCCTTCTATGATAGTAGATGCTATGGATTACGCCAGAAGGTGTAAAGCATGTCAGATTTATGCTGACTTTTTGCACCAACCTTCTGAATTTCTACATCCTACAGCAGCTTCTTGGCCCTTCGAAGCTTGGGGTATGGATATCATTGGTCCAATTAACCCTCCTTCTGTTAAAGGACATCGGTTTATATTGGCTATAACCGATTACTTTTCTAAGTGGACAGAAGCAGTTCCCCTTACTGAAGTAAAAACATCTAATATGATCAGCTTCATCAAACACCATGTCATTTATCATTTTGGGATTCCTCGATGGATAATTCATGACAATGGACCACAATTTGCCAGTCAGGCATTTTATCGGTTCTGTGATAAGAATCGAATTCAAAATCTGGCTTCTACAGCTTATAATCCAGTTGCTAATGGTTTAGCCGAAGCTTTCAACAAGACAATCATCAAACTTCTCAAAAAGTTTGTCTCTTCTAATAAACGTGATTGGAATGAGAAACTTGGAGAATGTTTATGGGCTTATCGAACAACAGTTCGAACTCCTACTGGTTTTACACCATTCTCACTGGTTTATGGATGTGAGGCTGTCCTTCCATTAGAAATCCAGATTCCATCTCTTCGAATAGCCGTTGCTAATGAGCTAACTATAGAGAATAATGATCGCTTACGACTCCAAGAACTTGAAGGATTGGACGAGAAGCATCTTCAAGCACAACAGCATATTGAGCTATATCAAGCCCGTATATCTCGAACTTTCAATCGTAAAGTTAAAGAGAGGATATTCAAGGTTGGTGAGCTGGTATTAGCTGTTCGAAGACCGATGGTGATGACTCACAAAAGCAAAGAGAAATTCCAAGCAAAATGGGAAGGCGCTTATGTAATCGAGACCGTGTTTTCCAATGGCGCTTATCGGTTATCCAAGCCCAATGGAGATCTATTCATGATGCCGATCAATGGCAAATTTCTTAAGAAGTACTATGTATAAAAAAAGAATGAAAATAAAATTTCTTTTATTATTATTTTTGTTCTGAACAAAGGAATAAGGACGAGGACCACTGCCTTCCTTATTAAATACATAGTCGGCCAATGCATTGAAGGCATCGTTGCCTGAGTTCACAAAAAACTTGCAGGCAGCCATCCTCAGCGCCTCTTCTTCAGGAGTTTTCCCTGGCTCTACTAAGAAAGTGAGGATGTCTTGTGCTGGCTTGGGTGTAGAAGGGCTTTCGCCTGCTTCGGTCAGGCCTGACACAATTGGCTCAACGGAGCGCGTCTCGATGACGTCCTCAACCTTCATGGAGACTTCATTCTTTTGCTGCACGCCCTTAGAAGACATTTTCAATAGAAGAATGGAAACAAGAATGAATCTTTACAAAGAGTTCTCATCTATTTATAGGAGAAAGCTATTAATGGATTGGTCTTGGAAATTGAAACAACTTGTCATTCCCGAAAAGACTTGTTCATTCATTACGGCAGATTTATTCATTTAATTGTAGAATTGAATTGACCTTTTGTTTCCCAAAAGAAACGCTGGTTCATTCATTCTTTTATTGATATTGGCATATATCCTTAATGACATATGTTTTCTTATTCTCCAGCTACCAATGTTTGGTTAAGCTGATTATTTATCTCTTTGGAGAGAAATTGTAATCTTCCATCTTATCAGTTGATTAAAAAGTTGGACTTATTATTTATCATGTTCATTTGACCTCTGAATAAATATTACATATGCTTGTATTTCCTATCTATCATGTTCATTTGACCTCTGAATAGATATTAATCTATTTTCTTTGAGTTATTATGATCTGTCATGTCCATATTACCTCTGATAGTATTGTATACTCTAAACAAGAAAATAAGATTTTATTATCTATTATGTCCATAGTACCTCTGGATAGATACAATTTATTGAATTTTGAGAACTTATCATGTCTATATTACCTCTGATAAGTACTTTCTATCTCATGCCTATTGTTTAATTGCAAAATAAATGATAAGATCACAAAACAAATATTTTATTCATTTTTTGGATAAGATCAAAGGTTACAAAAGCTTCTTAGTTTCCTAAGGTGGAGCAGAAACATCTTGAAGTAATTTTTGTAGTTCTGCCAGACACCTATCACGAGAGCTCAATACTTTCTTAGTCGCTTCAGCATGTCGAGCTTCGGTAGTGCAAAGATTAGAAAGTCCAGCGAAGCTAATTATCAGATTATCCTTGGCTTCATCAAGGGTCTTGATAGTTGATTCGGCTCCGTAGGCCTGTTCTTCTAAAATAGAGCCTTGAGCAAGGTGCTGATTCCTAGCAGCGATCATCTGTTCTCTCTCTGCCTTTAACCGAGCCAATTCAGCCTCAACTTCTTGGATTTTATCATTCTGCTGCTGAATCTCCTGGTTTAAGGTGTCATAGGCTGCTCTATGACCATCCAGCTCGGGCTGTATTCCAGCTAAAAAGGCTTTCTCTTTGGCAACCTTTATACTATAATCATGGAGAGCTTCATTATATCTTGTCTTCTGATCAAAATAATCAGCTGTCAAGGCATCATACTCTTCTTGTATGAGACTTTCAACAGTCTCACTTGACAACTTAAGGTACTCTCGGATGGGTTGTTCAAGATCCTCCACAATTTTCTCTAATGTTGCTGCTCTCCCCATATCATTGAACATAGCAACGTTCCTGATGGTAAGAGCCATAGACACTTTCAAGCTCTCGTAACTGAGACCCTTATTCAGGACCATCTTGATTAGGGTCGTCAAAGTTTTATAAAAAGTTTCAGTATGAATCTCAACTAGGAGATTCATTTCTATGCTTGAACTTGGCGTCGCGACAATATCTACTAGATCTCTTCTTTGGAGATTAGGAATAGATGCTGTTGGTGTGACAGCAGATTTTGATGAAGCAATTCTTGTTACTGTTGTCACAGCCATTTGATCCCTAAAAGCTTCAGGAATTGTGTCTTCAACATTTGCAGATGTAGTTGCTCTGATAGCAGGCTGAGATGAAGCCATTGTAGTTACTGCTATCATAGTCAACTGGTTCCCAGCAGCTTCAGAAACAATGTCTTCAATCTTAGTTACTCTACCCGTTTCTGGAGCTGAAACTACTAGAGTTTCAGTGGCGGTGATAGGTACAGGTGGAATGATGATGGTGGCAGTTAATTCAGGTTCAGGCATACTCTCCTCCGGAACTTCTATAGGATCAGTAGTAATAGCAGAGGGTGCTATCACAATATTTTCAGTTTCGGTTGGTAATTTGACTATGCCTCCATCGTCTCTTTTGACTTCTGGCTGTTCAGGCTCTGGAGGTACTTCAAGTTCTTCATCGAGGCCAGTTCATCCCTCAACAGCTGCTTCATGGTCTGCAGTTGGTTTTTCTGCAGCTTGTTCTTTTTTTTTCGGTCATCAATACGAGAAGATAATTCGTGCTAAGCCTCTGCTTCAACCTCTGTTTCAACCTCTGCTTCAAGCTCTTTTTGTACTTCTGGTTGGATTACTTCTACTTCGTCTGAAGAAGAAGTCTCTTCATC
The DNA here is from genome assembly GCA_029216955.1 of Iris pallida. Lineage (NCBI taxonomy): Eukaryota > Viridiplantae > Streptophyta > Magnoliopsida > Asparagales > Iridaceae > Iris > Iris pallida. The sequence goes on along the minus strand of JANAVB010042419.1, from coordinate 4,017,867 downwards.
AGATTCCTCGTTTTCCTCATGGATATTTTCTTGAGGAGGAGGAGGAGCCACAGGCTTTGGTGCAATGATGGTATCTACAAAATAAACAAAATAAGTTAATATACAAAATCATGATACATAATTCTGTATAGGTTTTGCGTAGTACCTGGAATATGTGCATTTTGTTCAAGGTTCATAATCACCATCCCAGTCATCATCGTCAAAGGTGAGAGCCAGCTCGTCTGATGGGATACGGTCTCTATCAGCAATGTGTGCAGCAGTAACATCCTCCGTAACTTGTGCCTTTCGCGGCAAAGATAAATAGAGTGAGGAGCTAAGGCGTCCAGGAGATAAAAGTTTTACAACTTCTGATGCTGCTGCTGGTTGAGATGTTGAAGACCCTTCTCCCGGATGGACTGAAGGGGAAGCAACAAGTTGGTCTTCTTCGACTGAGATGTCATCTTCTGGAGTAAAGACTCTGGGTTTGGAAGGCCCTTTAGTAGTAGTCTTCTTCTTCTTCTCAGGAGACTTCACTGGATGAGTGGTTGTTGTAGTCAGCTTTCGTTTGCGGGTTTTTTCTAATAACTATTGGTCCCGCGGCTATCTCCCCAGCTCCTCTAGGAATTATTGTCAAAAATTCATCTATAGCAGAAGTATTGTCTGGTATGTCAGGAGTTATTCTGATGGGTTCTTCAATATTTCCTTCATGGGCCCATCTCAAACTTCCTTGCATGCTATAACCGTCTTCGAAGGAGCGAATGGATGTATAAAAACGAGCATACGTGTGAAGTATACGTAGCTCAGTTGTACTAGCGGCTGTAGATATGGTGAATCTAGCACCAGTACATGCAGTGCTGAAATATCTCCATGTTCGTGCACCGTCAATCAGCTTTCCATAATGATAGAAGCTGGTGGAAGGATTGCCAACGTAAAGTTGGTCATATCCAAACTGGCGAGCGAACCTACTTGGTAGGTAAGGTTCAAACGCGCAGTAATCTTCATTCCTGTACATTAGATGGAAGGGTCTGATGTACGCCAGCCATCGGAAGACAGATCTTGGCAATAAAGATGATTTATCTACTCTATCTTCAAATTGCACGCCAAGGCAGTCGGCTGGAACTGGTGGCCTTGTGCAGAAGAAGTTTCAGCCGTGAGAGTAATTTAATGCTGCTCGGGTGTCTGCCACCGTTGTAGCTCTCCATGTAGATTTGCTAAATTTTTGGAGGAAAAACCTCGTTTCATCCTCAGGGACCGGTGGTAGCAAATTGCAATTGTGGTGTAGTAACCAACCCATCAGATAGGTGTAGGGTAGTTCCACCCTTGGAAAATTGTCTCGATGAGGAGCATTATTAATCAACTCTTCACCGAAAGACCGTAGACCTGCATTTATTCGGCATACCATTGCCGACAGCAGGTTGATTCTGTTTTTGAATACTAAACGGACCGCTGGCCACAATACATTACGGTGAATCCTATCCACGGTACTGATCCCTGGCACGACCCATCTTCGTAGCCATAAGGATAGGAAGCCTGCCAGCAAGGCCTTCTTTGGCATTTTCTGACTACCCTGTCTCAGGTAGCTTAAAGCCTCAGTCCCCGCAGGGATGTCTCCGGTTTTGGTAGACAGATATTGGTCGCGAGCTTTCTGTGAAGCCATCAACTCTTGGATTACATCTGCAGGAATTATTGAGCAAGGTTTAATGGTTTGAGTTTTGTCTTCTCGAAACCTGCTCTTCTCAGTCTTGGACACTCTATTTTCATGGTAAAATAGATAGGTTGTCCATTTGGTTATGTATGCCAAATGTGACCCAGTTTCGTATATACTGGTACAAATCAACTAATGGCACATAAGTTCTTCATAGACTTGCACCATTTCGGGGCTCTTCTCTCGAACTTCTGCTAATTCCCGATTGGAAGGCATGTATTCTTCATAAGGGAATTCGCCCATCGGCAGTTTTGAAATGAATTGCATCTCATGCAAAGCAAGGCCCATTTCGTCGTGTGGAGTTGCAAAAGTTCCTGTCGAACTCATATACAATTCCAGTAAAGCTAGGAATAAGTTGTTGTTCGGTGGAATGCCATGACTGGTAGAGGCTACCGCTTCATACAGGCCAATATCGTCTAATTCTATTTTAAATTGCTTCATGACCCAATTACTGATCTGAATCCAGTTACTACTGTAAGGGGTTAGCCACCCTGTCAGCCTTGGGTTGGTCTGAGGATATAAGACTCCTTCCCTTAGAAATTTATTTATGAACATAGGAATTTGTACCGGCTGGATGAGAAGTGAGTCCTCATTCGGTATAAACCCGGCCAATAGACCAGAAAATGGAATGACACCACCACAGGGAGTGCTAATGTGATAACCCATGTCATTTGCTCTTTCTCTTCTAAAAATGATCCTACCCGGTCTACCATAGCTATTGGGAGTCAAATTCCATAGCATTTGACGGTGATGGCTAGCATGGAAGAAAGCAGATAAAAGGTAATCCCTGTCCATGTCAGGGAGATACATCACCCTTTCTCCAGATCTAAATACCCAGGCCTCCTTTTTGGGATGAGTTTGCGATTTGAAATCTATCGCATCTCCGAATAAGAAAGCTGGCTTTAAGAATTGTTGATTGTCCAGTGACACTAGCACTTCCCCGTCGATCATGGATAATAGCATCCTATCTCCTTGGGAAGATATCAGCTGTGCTCTAGCTGCAGGGTATTCGGGGTTGGATTGAGGAAATTTGACATGAGATAAATCCTCCAGATAGTTCGAGCCCACCATGCCCGCTGATGAGCCAAAAACTTCTTCAAGAGGATGAGCTTGTAAATCCACTGACAAAAGGAAAAAAAGATCAAGTTAGTGAGAAATCTAATTTGAAGTTTTATGAGTAAAGACATTGACTTTTACGCTTACTGAAATTGATTAAAATTTTAAAGTGTGAAAAAGTCTTTGTTTTACAAAGATTTTTTCATTTTACGCTAACACATGCTCAATTGAGCGTATTTGAAAATTTTACGCTGGCATGAATAGACATGAGCGTAATTCGAATTTTACGCTGACACGTATAACGTGGGCGTATTTTACGCTGGCATGAATAGACATGAGCGTAATTCAAATTTTACGCTGACACGTATAACGTGGGCGTATTTCTTGTTACGCTGACACGTACAACATGGGCGTATTTTGTTATTTCAGTTTCTACGCTAACACGAATGACGTAGGCATAAAATCTGAAAGTTTGGGTTGTCTTCTTCTTCTCCGATGAATATTTCGGCCAAAAGATAGGGTTTTACCCTTTATAGGTGGAGCTACGACGGGATTGGGTTGTCGGAGTGATGTCGATGACCGAATGGGAGTTTGTTCACGGTCGGCCGATGAAGAGTCAACGGCGGGTTTTTTCCCCTTGTTGTCGGCAGTGGTTTTCTTGGGAGCCATCAAGTTAAAGTGAGGAAGATTTCGAAGAAAGGGGGGCAAAGAGATTCGGGATTGCAAAGAGACAAGTAAAGTCCTTATCGAACTCGAAAAGCTCTATTTATAGAGATTTTGAATCGGTTTAAATTCCCTATTTTACGCCGACTGTTGGATATCCCTATTTTTACGCGAATGACTGCTAGATATCCCAAATTTTACACTGACTGGTCAAAACCCGAATTTTACGCTTCTGTTCAAAGTATTTCAAATTTTGAAAATATTTGAAAACTTTGAAGGGGGTCTTGTAGGAGCGTAAAAAGTGCTTCATAGACTGAGTCAAAGAGATAGAGCTTTACACTCAAAATGAGCTATTTTACGCCAAATACTTTACGCCAGGGACAAGTCAGCTACTTTACGCCAGGGACATGCCAACCACTTTACGCCAGGGATAGGTCAGCTACTTTACGCCATGGACACGCCAACCACTTTACGCCAAGGACAGGTTGTCAAGTCATACATTTAATGTAAAGTGATGATGGGTCTGACATAAAGATCTACTGACAGCGTATAACACAGAATTCGAAGGGATTTGTCTTACACATAAACCAATATTATCGTTTAGTATGTGGACTGAGCTATTTTACGCTCACAGGATGGCTTCTTTTACGCGTGAATACTATATGAGCTTTTTACGCTCAAAGTTGACGTGTGCATAAAGTTTATTTGGGCTACTTTACGCTCAAGGTTGTTTTATCAATCACTTTACGCGAGAAGTCCATTTTAGGGCTATTTTACGCCTAGTCTACTACTTTACGCTCAGAGTATATTTGGGTTATTTTTACGCCCGATCCTTCTTGACTACTTTAGAACGTGGTTTGCCTACGTGGCTTTCATGCCACATATCTCGAACAACGTGTGTACGTACATCCTATTCTTATTGAGATAATGGAACACGTGTCAACGTATGTAGAGGATGACTTCAGTTATGGGTGGCAGTTACCAGCGTAAAGACAGGATTTTGCTGAGTTTTACGCACAAAAAGCCAAGTCTATAAATAGACTTATTATTTTTTATATGACAGACACACAGAGAGAGACAGAGGAGAATACATAGAGATTAGAGCCTAGAAACTTTGATTTTCCAGGGCATTCTTCTTCAACCTTTCTTCGAGAACAGAGTGAAGCAAAGCAGGAAAGCATTCGACCTCGCCATCAGTGCCCAAGTGCGCCGATACCTTTCTGGTGACTTAGTTCTTCCAGTTGTTCATCTTCTAGCAGTGATCTTCATCATCATCGTATGGTCCAAGGAACAAAGTGATCGCCTTCAGATCAAACTTCCATAGCAATATTTCCCAGATCAATTTGTACTTTTTTGTACTCTTTCAAGTTTTATTTTCAAAAGCCGATTTTCAGGCATTTTGTTAAGTGAAACTAGTGAGAAGCCATAAGTCTAGGTTGTAATATGTAAGTATTAAGTTGTATAGATAGTTGGCAATCAAGTACATATATGATTAATTAATATATTAGATTCTTAGTTATTTTTAGGACTTGGATCTGACTTCGGACACAAGCTCTCAACATTTTTGGACAAACCCCTAGGCAAGTGTATATTTCCATTGTTAAATCTTGTTGTACATTATTTATTTTATTTTTTATTTCATATTTAGATTAGTTTATAGTTACCGTTTACGTAGGATCTTGTTGATACTTTACGTCTGAACAAATTCGGGTGTAAATTTCCATACAAGGATTTTGAATATTGACCTTAGGCATAACATTGCATTGATTATCATGTTACTTGAGACAGGATGGTCCTAGGACACTGATACGATCATGAGACAGAGTCCTAGACATGACAAATTCATGGTTTTGACCCTGTGATCGGTTACAGGATTATTTACTTGACATTGTTACTATTACCTGACATAACTTGATAGAATAGAATATGGGGTAGAGAGAACATAGACTGATTCATCGGGTTACTTTATAGATACCTGTTAGTCATCGTCTCTATAGCTGGGACATGGATGTTATCCATACTATTTACTGTGGTCTCTGTAGCAGAGCTTCGGTATTTACTGTACGCCTGAGGTCCCCCGACACGGTGCCTTTGGCATAGTTAGCCCGATGTACATAGTTGTTTGTCACTTGCATTTCACTTAGACGGATTATCGTAGTTATCCTTTATATATATGTTTTTAGTACATTCATTACTATCACTTGGCAAGTATATTATGCACCTTGCTATGTCCCCTAAGGAACTGGTGATCTCTCCAGGTAGTCGCTTCTGCGGAGAAAGTTCGCTGATCCGGGTGGTGTTATTGTTTTTGACTCAAGTAAATAATTGGTTGATATTTTTACTATGTTCATCCAACATTATACCTATATTTTCGTCAATTTATTCTGCAGATACGACCTAGTTTTACAAGATTTATCCTTTGTTATAAGCTTGTTCAGACAATTGTAATAGAGTTTGGTCAACTTTTTTATATATTATCTATTTTTGTTTTTTTGTAGGATCAAGTTTGTTAATGCCTGACCAATATTAGTACACTTGGTCTTACGAAAGATTTATCTTCAGTGGATGTAGATTAGAATTATCTTAGTGATATAGAGATATAACTACCTGACTTAGACAACTTATACGTACTCAAGCTGGGCTTGAGTTCACTTGATACGTAGCTGGCATGTATATTTATTTCTAGTCCTACATAATTTGGGACTGGAGCATTACATGTTTTTGTAGTGGCCCATACAGGTCAGAGCATATCGTTTCGGTTACGTTACTGTACCGAACGAGCCTGCAATAGGATACTATATTAGGATCTCAATCCATAATTGCTTTAAAAATTCTTTTGATTTCATCTACGCCTTTGAAATTTGAATATTACATTCGATCATCATTCTTGAAATTATTAACTTGAATTCACGCCCTTCCCTATTTTGGAAGGACGAATGCTCGTGTTTGACACTCCTTTAGATTGTTTTTGTTTATCATAGGATAGAAAGTAGTTATTAGAGTATCTTAAGAGGGATTGATTGTTTAAGATAATAAGGGTTATATAGACGTCTCTATTAGATAGACCAAGTGTGTCGGATTAGCAATATAGAATTTATATAGCCTATCTAATCCTAATGAGAGACTTTTAGAGCAATGGACTGCAATCATTCTACTATTTAGCTATATTAGATAGAGATGGGATAGAAGTCTAACAGGGTTTAATTTGGTTTAGTAAGGAAGGTATGATAGGGTTATCAATCGAAATGATGGGAGTGATTTGAAAGAACAAGTAGTAGAATTTTATAGGTCGATACGGTTTCCAAATTAGAATGCGATCACCCACATGAAAGACTACATTTGAAAGGATTCGAAAGTCTTGTTATGAATAGGATAAATCAATAAGCACTGTACTTAAGATAGATAAAAATCCTATAGAAATTTTATGGTTGCATTGAGGTGGAAGAATTTCTGCTTGAACAATATAGAAATCATGATAGTAGGCATAGGTCAAGAAATGAAGTTACAAATGGACAGTGGTCGGAAGACTTTACTAGGAATATTTCTATCAAAAGGATAAGTGATATTTGGTTGTAACATAGTGTATAGGATGTAGAATGGATATGACTGCGTTATACTATACATACCTCTAAGTAGAAGATAAATAACTATAGAAGGACCTATCAAAAATCATGACTAGAAGATTAGTCAATAGGTAAGTATTTGCCCAGATATCACATATAAGCATTTTCTAGCATCAGCATACCCTATTACCTAGTATACAAGCATAGAAGGGTCAGGCATATTTATGATTATTAAATAACTTCATATAGACTAGAAATGGTGAGTTGTTAATCATACTAATAAGGAGATTTGATAAAAGAATGACACAGTAATTAGGAATTAATTTTTGGTAGTCCTGGATTCTGTAGATAGACCTAACTAAGGACTTGAGAGAAAAATTAGAAATCTTAGTTTGAGTAGACTAGAAAATCATGGAGATGTTGAACCTTTTCCACAACACAGTTCAGATAGAAATTCCAAAAGACTTGTAGTTACAATAATTGTGTTGGAATAAGATGCACAAAGGGAATAAAAAAAGAATCGTAGGAGCAGTCAAGGATGGCTATGACCTAGCAGACCTCATTTTTAGTATGTAACACCATGTTGCAAGAAGTGACAATCGAAGGAAACTTGGTTTACATAAGTGAGTAAGCTGGTTGGAATCGAGATAGAAGACCTTATGGTAGCATAAGTTAGACCAAGAAGTTTAGCTAGTCTCATCCTTCGAAAAACTTGATAGATAGCCTATATTGACATAAGTCGATATCCATCATCTTTAGACGGATTGATCATTTGAAGTCCAAGATCGTTCAAGTAACCAGAAGTATAATCCACATCGACCTATCGACCAATTAACATGAGCAAGAGTTTTTATTTCTAAGGTTGACTTGAGATCGGGATAACATCAGGAGAAGGCACGGAGAGAAGATATTTCAAGGACATCAGTCGGGACCCGCTACATCCGTTAATTATAAACTTTGGCGACGTCTTCTGACTGTAAAAATGCACCTGCTATATTTATGAGTTGGCTGAACATGATGTTTCCTCAGTAGCTGGAACAATTATGGTAGTTTGATTACATTTTGTTGTAGGATAGAAGCTATATTGGTAGCATATTTCATAGGAGGGTGATTATCTAATGATATATGAATAAGATAGAACATATCTACTAGAAAGACCGACTAGAACAGAGAGGCATTACACATTTATAGGAGTGTCGGTTTAGTAGAAAGTCTCTCTTAATTAATGGACATATATTGCTACCCCTGCCAAAACAGATAGGGTGAACTAGAGGTTTTATATATCCATAGAGATTTATTAGGGGAATAAGAATGTAATTTTTTCGGATGACTATAAATACGATCTTAGAGGATATACACTTGAACCCTAGTTATAGTTTCCTAAGCTATAATAGGACCACCCTTGTGGTAGACTTTAAAAAGTATGACTTACAACTTTTGTTATGGGTAGAATGGTTTGCTAAGCCATGTACTTAAGACTGGACTTAAGTCTGGGTAGAACCATTATCGTGTAAATTTTGTTTGGGAAATATAGTAGTTCACGCTTTGCAGGACTAGGTAAATAACTAAGGTGGGTAGAATCTTTATAGATACTTTTCTAAGGTATTAGTCAGAACATAGTATAGTATAAGGCCTAATCCTAGCAAGCAACCCTGGAAACATTAAACTAAACCTTGCTAGCTTTTACTTAAGAAAGAGTCTAGAATAGAAGTACTAGAAGAATTAATATCGAAAGATTATATCAGGCTATTAGGTGGCCTAAGAATATTGGATAGGGTAGGCAAATTTGAGTTAGACTAGCCTTGAAATAACCTCTAGAAGGCCAGAAGTAGAAGGTTGACCAACATGTTTATGCATTTGACTAGCTCAGCCTTAACCTTTACCCAACATGTAGGAGAAAAAAAGTCAAGGCATTGGTAAAATTATTATTGATTGCTAAGAGGATGTTATATGACTTATATGAGTATAATGAATAGCTAAGAGGACTAATAGGGATCATGGATTAACTATAAAATTTTTATCTATATGGTTAGATATAGAAAAAGACTCAAGAGCCAAGTTAGAAGCCTTACCACCAAATTAGTAATCCATTAACATTATAGGTAGTATTGGAGAAGTGTCATATCGTCCTGTATTGTCCCATCTCTAGAGCGAGTGCATAGTGTATTTAATGTCTCGCAGTGGAGGAGGAATATGACTGATCCCAGTCATGTGGTTGACCATTCCGAGATCACAGTGAGACTGAGTCTTTCATATAAAAAGTAGCCAGTCGGGATACTGGATACCAGTGAGAAGATATTGAGGGGGAAGGCTATCAGATTAGTTCGGTAGCATGGAAGCATCTCTCCCTAGGAAAATCTACTTGGGAGCGTGAAGATTCCATATGAGAACGTTATCTGCATTTATTCGAGGAATTCGATAAGATTCTAAAATTAACTTTAGTGCCATAACTTTATAAGTTCTAGTTCTACTTCTAATCTTAATTTCGAGGATGAAATTTTTTTAAGGTGGGTAGAATATAAACTCCCTGATTTTCGACTAAGGACATTTGGGAAATTTTATTTAAATTTATTTTATAATTCATAAATAGGGTGGTGAAAATATCTCTACATTTTTATAGGTAAAATTATTTAATAATAATGTGCATTTAGTGTTGTGACACAAATTTATTCCATAGTTTTTTTAGCATCCACAAATGTTTGGAATAACTTTTGGAATTCTTTGTTTATTATTTCTAAAGATTTTAGTTACTAAAAGCTATAATAAAAATTGCTATTACTAAACAACTAATTTTTTTTCCTCTCACTCAAATACAACAACACCTCCAACACCACCTACATCACGTACCCGATCCTTCCTCCTATTTCACTCAAACCCAAACACATAACACCCAACCCAACAAATCAAAACCTAACTCCATTACCATGGCCACCACCTTTACTAATTTTTCATACATGAAAGCTTAGGAATAAAGAGCAACATCCGGAGCTAGAAACCGAGACTCCCATCTCTTCCCATTTAGCAACGGTCGACCCCTTTCTTTCCCCTCCCAATAACTTTCTGAAACCGTCGACCCTTTAATCCCCTCCATCGTGTAACTCCCATGACCCCTCCTTTCACCGTTGTAACTCCTATGACTCATCCTTTCACCTTTGTAACTCCCATGACCCATTATTTCACCTTTGTAATCCCTATATATATATATATATATATATATATATATATATATATATATATATATATATATATATGTATGTCAAACTTTCTTAAGCCATCCAAGCCATCGACTTCCAACCCACGGTAGCACCTCGATGCCGTCAACCTCATCGCACGCCGTTCGACCCGATCCAACAGACCACAACTCGTCTTCGACGAACTGTCGCTGCGCGTCACCCTGGTACCACACGTCGACGATGACGTCTACAACCACTGCTCCCACATCGACTTTCTCCCGCTCGAGCCCAAGTTTAAACAACAGCTTCACATAGGTGAGCTTTTGTTGTTTCTCCTGTATATTTTTGTTCACGTAAATTTCTAATAGGAAGATTAAGTAGTTGTTGCAACGCCCCAGAACCAGGATACTGGAGAGCGGGGGCGTACATATCCAGCTACGTATATTGAAGTGCAACCCACCTCACTATACGGTCACGGCTGTCTAGATACATGAGGGTTTAACTACAAGCCATCAGTCTCCAATGGTCATAAACAAGCCTATTGTCTCAATCTCAAGCAAGTAATAACAGTTACAAGATGTCAGAGCACCAAATATACAATAGTAAGGTGTCCCATACATTACATATTCGGATGATTATGAAGCTAGTCGTACAAAATGTTAAGACTAGCAAGAGTTTTGGTCATACATGATCAACCCTAGGATTTGTCAATCATGTTACAGCCCGTAGGCAGACAGTAAATAAAGGTGCAACCGAGCTAACACGTGCTCGTCGGCTAAACGCCTCAAAAGAATAATTTTACAAATAACTGGGAGGACAAAAGAAACCCACTCGTTGTCAGGGTTACGTCTGGTGGTCACCTTCTGGCTGAAAGATAGGTGGATCCTCTGGAGCTGCTCCGATATCTGGCCATACAAAACCAGCTGGGTCAGACCCCAGAAAGAGCAAGTGCCACAAAGGAGGCTTCACTTAGAACTAAAACCTACATACCACAAATGAATATTAAAGATGATTATAAACGAAACAGATAATAATAAAGATAACAACAGTAAATTGAGTACGAGAAAACCATTCAAGTAGCCAGGTCACAACCCTTAAACCAAACAAGGACCGGGGTTGTAACCCTTCACCTGAATAGAAATTCGTCTCAACTGCTTGTTGGTAAGTAAGAACATAGGGTAAAATAAGTCAATAAACGAAGAGAGGACACAGAACTGCTCCGGGGGCCAGGTTACAACCCTTAAACCAAATAAGGACCAGGGCTGTAACCCTTCGCCTGAACAGAACTGGACCCCGATCGTTATTGGTAAGGCCAGTATAAATAATCATGCTATTGAAGTAAAATAAAATATGACGAGCATGGCATGGGGAGCAATAAGACAATAAACGAAGAGAGGACACAGAACTGTTCCGGGAGCCAGGTTACAACCCTTAAACCAAACAAGGACCAGGGTTGCAACCCTTCGCCTGAACCAAACTGGTCCCCTGATCATTATTGTTAATACAAGCATAAATAATCATGTCTTGTCATAATCTTGCACAGGATCAGGACAAGTCAAAGCTGGACTAGACTTCAATCAATCACGGCCAAGCAAAGAGTACGGCTTGATACTTTAACTAACTAGGGTTATCACAGGCCTAGTTACTAGCAAATGCAATAAAATTATCCCAACAGCCACAAGCCCTGCAGACCATCCAGGTTATCCAGGTCGAATGTCCGTTTATGAAGGGTGCAATACGTGACTGTGTGCTGGAAATGTGCCCTACTCGTCGGTAGGCTACAAGTCCACTTAGTGCGCCTAGATAACGGGATTGCCTGTAGCTGCAAAATCTCTTCACGACTACTGAATTATTCTAGTTTATTAGCCTTAGTCAATTTTTGTAGGTATCTCTGACCGTGGTACGCAGGGAGCCTCATCGTAGACATGATGCAAGACAGTACTGGTTTATCTGTATAAACACAATCGCCCACGGTGTCCAGGTCATTCATACTTGTCATGACATGCTAGCCCTCGTAACAGCCTTCGAGATATATATATCATGTCATGTTCACTGTCAGGAGTGCACCACGACGGGCCACTATCACGTCATGTTATTTGTCAAAAGTGCACTACAACGGGTCACCAGCGTGTCAGAAAACATATTTAAATTAACAAGGCACCAACATACATGTAGCACTAAATAACCAAAAGAGGGTGTAGGGATGGCAGGAGGAGTCATGCGGCACAGGGGGCAGGGTGCATGCGGCTGAGAGCCATGCGGATGAGAATCAAGAGAAGTTCATGCGGCCACGAAAGTTCATGCGGCAATGAAAGTTCATGCGGCCACGAAAATTCATGCGACCACGGAAGTTCATGCGGCTGCGGAAGTTCATACGGCCACGGAAGTTCATGCGGCCACAGAAATTCATGCGACTACGAAAGTTCATGCGGCTGCGAAAGTTCATACGGCCACGGAAGTTCATGCGGCTGCGAAAGTTCATGCGGCTGCGAAAGTTCATGCGGCCACGGAAGTTCATGCGGCCACGAAAGTTCATGCGGCCACAAAAATTCATGCGGCCACGGAAGTTCATACGGCTGCGAAAGTTCATACGGCTACGGAAGTTCATGCGGCCACAAAAATTCATGCGACCACGGAAGTTCATGCGGCTGCGAAAGTTCATGCGGCTACGGAAGTTCATGCGGCCACGAAAATTCATGCGACCGCGGAAGTTCATGCGGCTGCGAAAGTTCATGCGGCAACGGAAGTTCATTCGGCCATGGAAGTTCATGCGGCTGTCGAAGTTCATGCGGCTACGGAAGTTCATGCGGCTGCGGAACTGTTCTTCTTCTCTATTATTCCGAGAAGAAGAACCATGCAAGCCATGGCTTCCAAGCTTCATAAAACCTTCATCTAGAGTCCAAATCCGAACTTCCACATGTCAAAATGGGGTAGAATAAAATTTTCTACAATATGGAACCATCATAACTTGATAATAACAAGATTAAATAGATCAAAACCCAAGAAATCTAAAAATAAAATAAACTTAGATCTACAAGAAATGAGCTATGGAAATTAGAAATACAAAGTATTAAAGTATGTTAGAATCTCATGAGGAAAAGAATGGAACAATAAAAATAGAGTTCCTCCATGAAGCAAGCTGCACTTGCCTAAGCCCTACTCCCTGGTAGGTGAAGAAGTAATGGTGGAGAAGAAGAAGTGATGGAGAAGAATTAATGAGGAGAGAGAGTGAGGTAGAAATATAAATAATGGTGGTGGTGGTAGGTGGGGGTTTGGTCCACATAAAACCAAGCCAAGCCGAACCAGCAAGTTAAACCGAACCAAGAAATGAAATGCCAAAATAACCTTGCAAGAAAATTTGCAATACGAGTCAAGATACGCACACGTATACCAAAATACGTAATACGGACTATGGTCGTTACAGTTGTGCTGCCAATCACTGAAAGAAGATGGAAATAATATATAATAGCACACTATAAATTGTTTTTGTAAGATTCATAATAGAGAATGTCAGTTGAGTAACATGTTTATAAAGGTTATATTAGCCCCAGAATCTTGTTTTTATGAAATTCATGAAGAAATTAAAACCTATTGGAGTAAACTTATATTTTATCTTTAAATTTTATATGAATGGGATTATTTTGTTGGCTTGGTTTACTCAATTTATCACTAATGAGTTGGGCCTGGCCCATGAGCCAGCTACTGAACTCATTTATAATTCTACGAATAGTTAGCAGCTGCCATTTTTCTTTCTTTGCAAACCTTGAGGAGAAATTTAAATTCAATTTTTTTGCCAACTACCATCAAGCCAGATCGAGTATTCCATTTCTTCTCACCATGTGCTCTGTAACAAACTCTTCCACCATTTCAATTTCCCTCTAATTTTTCCCTCATCTCAAATTCCTGATTCCCTATTTAAACGAGCACAACCCTTTCTTCCTGTACATTCTTTCTTCCACCCTAATTCTTTTCTCTCTGAACAGCAATGGCGACAATTACAAAAGCTCCTATGGAAGCAAGAAGACAGTAAGTTGGTCCTCTCCTCTTCATCAAATCAACAGCAACATCAGGTAGGCATCGAGTAGGTTTCATTTTAGACCTAAATTTTCGGTTATTGGAAAATTCAGTAATTCAGATTTTCTTTTGAAGATCAGTCGACCAATTCTTCATTTCTTGAGATTTCGACGAACTCTGGGAGATCTTCACCGATCCATCAGGTTTAGGTGGGTTGATAAAACTTTCTTCTCAATTGTTATGGATTGGGGATCGACTCTGTTCTTGGTAAATTTCAGATCAGGGTGTCATCATTCGAGTACTTGATCGATCGGTTCCTCGCCTTCGAAATTCAGTAGAGGTAAGATCCGATCTGAATGTTCTTGATGCGAAGGCTTGATTGCTCTTCTTTCAACTCTCTGAATTACTATAATTTGTTTTCCTCTGAAGGATCGATTTGTTCCTTGTGATTCGGTAGATCAGGAGTCACCAATTGATGATCAATTGATCTTGTTTTGAGTGTTCCTTAATATTTTGCTTGGTCGATCCAAATCAATAGAACGAGGTGAAGATCATTATCCAGTGATTTAATTTCAATTTTCCTCTTCTCATTTCTGTTCTCAATACTTGTGTCGAATTGTAGATCGAGATTAAGTTGGGTTATTCTGGGTCGATAACCTTCCTCATCAGTCTGCCAATTGGTAAGTAAATCCCAGATTTCTCAAGGTTGGATTATGAGTTTATTTTGTATTGGTTCAAATTCATGGAGATGCATTGTGTGTTCATTTATTGAATGATCGAGCAGAGTGTCAGAATTTTGGACGAGTAAGGACTTGAGCACCAATGTAGCAGGACGCAGACACTCTCTTTGGACTCTGAATTGATCTATTGAAGGTAAGTTCTCCGATGTATTTAGTATTTCAATTTGTAGTCTAAATCAGATCGTATATGTGCCTGGGGTTAGTCAGAGTGGATGTGAGTATAGTATCGGTGTCAGGGTTGATACTCAAAGCCAGACATTGACACAAGTATGAGTTGTATTTTATTCTGGCCTTGAGTATCAGTTGAACTGCTGGGATAAGAGAGTCTCTTCCTAGTTTACTCCTTATTTATCATTATTTTGATTTATAAGGTTCAGATTGATCTGGATAGGTAGATACTAAGTTGTTCTGAGAGGGAAATTGATAGGGAGAGTAATACCACTTGATTTTAAGAGTTCTAGAGTGTTGGTTTGGTATATCTATGATGTAGAGTATCTGAACTTACTGATCAACTATAGGAGAGGATATAAGGTGGTCTTCCTTGTTTATCTCTGGCTTTAGTCTTTGGTGGAGATTCGATGTTCAGAGTTGGGTATGAAATTGCTGAGCTAATACTTGATATTAAATTCAGTTTTGAGTGATACCTGATTTCGATTGCAGTCTTGAGATTGGTAACTTTGACTCCACCTTATGGGTGACTTTGGACAACCCTTGACTGAATGATTGTTTAAACCAATTGAATTTACTTCTGACCATTAATAGATGGGAACATGAGTTTAGGTAAAGATGGGATCTCTGTGACAGTTGGATGCTTGTAACAGCAGTCCTAATAATCGAATTGGTATCAGTATTCTTTTGCCTTTACATTTTTCTTCACTTGGTTGCCTTTCGATTTTGATGACTTGGGTTTACTTATGGTCGGATATAGAATTGTTAAAACCCAGTTTTGAAGAGTTCTGTTTTGTTGAACTTTTAGTTGTATGACTTTGGGAAGTAATGGTATAGCCTGAATAAGGTATTGGTTGCATGGTGAGGTTAGTTAATGTGAAGTTCAACCTTCCTAAACTGTGGGTCATGCCAAAGCAAGCATCAGAACTAGGAGTCTCCTATTTAGATCAATTCAGGTGCTTCACTGTACATAGAAGTATATTTTCATGATTAGCCTATGTTGTGAGTATCACTGATGAGCCTTCCCATCTGATTTTCCTAATCCTTGACAGATATTACCTTATACTTGAGTGTCAAGTACCTGTGAAGAATTGATTACTACTTTGATTTTGGTTGTCGAAGTATTTGTAGGTCAGTATGGTTTAACAAATGATTGACATGAATGAATTTCTATATTAACATGTTAGGATAGATCCTTGTATCAGTTAATAATCTTATCTGTAATACTGTTAGCTTTAGGGAGTTGAGGTTTCAAGTAGAAGGCTTGGTAGCGTCCTGTCTGCTCAATTGGTAATATGAGCTATTACAACCTGAGATTGTAGTGTACTTTACTGCTGATACAAGTATCCTGAGCATTGTTGGTACAACTTGGGTTCAAAACCATTCATGGACAATGGTTCAGGCCAATCCTATGTCTTAACAACTGCAGTTAAGTAATATATAGCTAAGCTTTAATCTGCTACAAATAAGGGTATAGTGAGTATGTTAGAAACATCAGAGTATGTCATGCTGTAGTGACAGTAGGTTAGTTTAGTTCTAAATTCTGAAGTTGTTGTTTACCTTGCCTTCATAAACCTTCATTATTTCTCTAAGTACCATTTCCCTTCTAGATAGAGTATGTTCTAGGAGTTTAAGCCTTGGCATGTTAAAGTTACGGTTAGTAGATAATTCAACTATAAAATTTGACTTTAATTGGAACTTGTTTAGATTTTTAAATTAACTTGTACTTAAATTCTAAACAGGTGGACATCTAGTTTTACATTCCACACTTGATCACACTGAGCAAGGCAAATATACTCATCGGATCTGTCCATTACTTCATGTCTTGTGCTTTTCTATATTTATGCTTGTACCTTTCTGTTGACACGATATTTCACGAGTTGGTATTGTGTCTTGTTCCATGAGTTTACTTATGTCTGGGAAGGGAAATACTACAGATGTGTGATCAAACTCGAGTTACAATTCATGTGAATAGCTAAGGCCTCGTACCGTGCACGCGGGCCCTAAGCCGTACGCTCATGCCTGTGCCATGTTCCTTGTTCTACCCAAGCCGATCACACACTCTAGAAATATTTCAATTATATCACACATGTCAGGTTCCTTGTATATTCATGTTCAGGTACCAGGTTATATTTCAGGTTTATTTCATACAGTCTTGTGTTTCATTTCAGCATGCCTGTTCTTGTTTCCTGTTTAGAGATTCATTGTTTGTTTATATTTTATTTCATGTTGTTCTTATTCATTTCCTTGGATATACTTAGCTCCGCTCCTGACTAGAATATGTTGCAGGTGAGATGGAGGCTATATGTGACACTTATTACATGCAGGAGCCTGGAGGTACCTTTGAGCTAGCTGGTGTTTCTCTGGACTTAGAGGCCTAGGAGGCCTAGCACCTTCCCTTGGAGTTTCATTTGGACTTTGTATTAGAGACTTCAGTTTACATTTCATTTTACTAGAAAATATACTAATTCATAGTTGTACTTGATTTTGGGATTCAATATTATAGATGCTGTGGTTTATATTCATTCTTATCTGGACTTGTAGTTTCCCTAGAGATTGGTACATCTTACTTCATCCTATCTAATGATGAAGGCTGGGCGTGTCCGACTCATGTCCGATTATTCAGGAGCGGGTCGTGACATATTTTTAGTGGTGGCCCATGCAGGTCTTTCTTAATGGTACCTAGGTATTAGTGTACTATTGGGGGACTTGATTAAACTATGGAAACTTGAATCATAGCATAAGAAATCGGGTACATCGGGTATATGGATATTATATAAAACATTTACATTTACTTGTAGGTTAGGTTTTTATCAATTATGATTTTTTTTTTATTGTAGGATGGTCAATACGAGGAAGACTGCGGATCAGCTCAGAGTTGCAGGCAGTACGGGACAGTCTGCACCAGACGTTCCGGTAGAGCAGCTTCCGCCACCACCTCCTATCTTTCCTCCTCTACCCCCGACGATGATGTTCGACGGCGCCCAGGTGATGGCCACGTTCCAGCAGTTCATGGAGGCTCAGAACCACCAGGCCGCACAGTTCCGAGCGACAGTCGTGGATGCACTCAGGAGCCGAGAGCCGGCAGCACCAGCATCGGTAGCACCAGCAGCACCGAGACTGGGGACTGCCAGAGACTACCAGAACCTTTGTCCGATAGATTTCTGGGGCCATGAGGGGATCGTATATGCGGATGAGTGGCTGGAAAATACGGAGCGGACGCTGAAGATAGCGAGGATTCAAGATGACCTGAATGTGGAAGTTGCAAGCATGCGACATTTTGATCATTCCAGAGCCTGGTACCGAGAGGAGCCTCAGTTAGCTGCGCCCCAGATTCTCTGGACAGACTTTAAAACTCTGTTCAAAGAGAAGTTTTTCCCCGACATAGAACGAGACGAGCTTCGGATGCAGTTCGAGGCACTGCAGCAAGGGACCATGACGGTGGCAGAGTACACGTCGGAGTTCACCCGACTCAGCAGGTTCGCAGAGAACCTAGTCGGTACACCAGAGGAGAGGGCTTGGAGGTTCTAGAAAGGCCTCACCAGAGAGTTACGGCTTGCAGTGGCGATCAGCCAGGCAACGACTTATGCGAGCATCCTCAAGATTTCTTAGGCTATGGAGAATGAGATGGACCCGAGGCCTAAGAGGGATAGGGACATCGGCAGTAGCAGCTATCAAGCACCGGCGAAGAGGACTCAGATTCAGACGAGGCTGCCACAGCCGATAACACTTCAACATCATCCTGCCAGAGCTTCAGCAGTTCAGTAGTAGAGACAACAGAGGATCACTTGCACATTCTGTCATCGGCCAGGATACCACATTGAGCTCTGTCGCAAGAGGCTCGGACTTTGCCTATTCTGCGGATCAGACGCTCATCAGATGTGAGACTGCCAGCAAGCCACAGCCAGACTAGTAGGAGGGCCCCAAGAAGCTGGAGGACCACCACCTGCACCACCCAAAGCACTACCTGCTGCACCCCAGAGAGGACCAGCTCTACCACCTCAGCAGCAACGATTTATACAGCACCAGCACCAGCAGAGAGGAGGACCACAGCAGGGATGTGCTTACGTCATGGCCACAGTTGAGGAGGATGAGGCAGCTCCAGATGTTATTACAGTTTCTATCATCTTATATTCATTTTCTTGCATTGTATTATTTGATTCTGGAGCCACACATAGGTTTGCATCCTATGAGTTTTTGCATAGACACGGCTTTACACCTAAGCCCACTAGGAGGAACTGTCGAATTATGACAAGAGGAAGGGGAGTGCCAGTTAGTGAGATGGTTGATTACCCTATCACTATAGCTGGAAGGGAGCTTAGAGCTCAGTTTCTAGTGACGCCATTGCCTGGATTTGATATAGTCCTCGGCATCGACTGGTTGAGTAAGCAGTTTGCTATAATAGACTGCCATAAAGGGAAGGTTACTTTCAGCCCACCTGGAGTTCTGCCGTTCGAGGTCAGAAGACGGATCGTAGAGAGGCCAGAGGGAGTCTACTTCAGAGCAGTTACAGAAGACCAGGAGTTGCCGCATCCGCTGATTGCAGAGTTTCTCGACGTCTTCCCCGAGGAGTTGCCAGAATTGCTGCCAGATCGAGATATGGAGTTCAGAATCGACTTGGTGTCCGGATCAGCGTCGAAGTCCCAGCATTGCTAAAAGATCAACCCGAAGGAAGCTGCAGAGTTGAAGGCCCAGATTGATGAGTTGGAAGGCAAGGGTTTTATTCGGTCCAGTGCTTCACCCTGGGAGCACTGGTACACTTTATACGGAAGAAGGATGGGACTATTAGAATGTGCATCGATTACCGTGCACTCAATAACATTACTATCGAGAATAAATACTCGTTGTCGCGGATAGATGAGTCGTTTGATCAGGTCAGTGGGGCAAAATTTTTCTTAAAGATTGACCTTCGGTCGGGGTATCATCAGATGAAGGTTCGGGAGCTGGATATTCCGAAGACAGCTTTTAATACCCCTTACGGCCAGTATAAATTCTTGGTGATGTCATTCGGACTCACCAATGCCCCAGCAGTATTTATGAACCTGATGAATAAGGTCTTCCACAAGTATCTGGATAAGTTTATCGTAGTCTTCAATGATGACATCTTGATCTATTCGAAGGCCGAGGAGGAGCATGTGGAGCATCTACGAATTATTTTGGAGATTCTGCAAAAGGAGAAGCTGTACGAAAAGCTCTCGAAGTGCGAGTTCTTCTCGGACAAGGTGGAGTTCTTGGGGAATGTGGTGACTGGAGAGGGGATTTCTGTAGATCCCAAGAAGATTGAAGCTATGGAAGCATGGGCACCTTCCAAGTCAGTAGCTGAGATTCGTAGTTTTCTAGGGCTAGTAGGTTACTACTGGAAGTTCGTAAAAGATTTTGCCAAGATAGCAGCGCCAATGACGAAGCTTACACGGAAGGACGAGGAGTTCATCTGGAGCGACGCCTGCCAGTCAGCATTTAAAGAATTGAAGAGAAGACTCACTACAACACCAGTTTTAGCTTTGCCATCAGGATCTGGAGGGTTCGTTATCTACAGCGATGCATCTGAGAAAGGCTTGGGATGTGTGCTTGAGCAGAACAAGAGGGTTATTGCTTATACTTCTAGACAGTTGAGGCCTCATGAGAAGAATTATCCTAAACATGAATTGGAGCTTGCAGCAGTCATTTTTGTCTTAAAACTGTAGAATCACTATTTGTATGGAGAAAGAGTAGACATCTTCACGGACCATAAAAGCCCGAAGTATGCTTTTACTCAGAAGCAGCTTAACATATAGCAGCGGAGATAGTTGGAATTCATGAAGGATTTCGACATCAATCTGTAATACCATCCTGGGAAGACGAATGTGGTAGTAGATACTCTTAGTCGATATCCTGTTGCTATGTTCCATACTATGGACCGGCATCTTCTAGAGGATCTTGAGAGTCTGGGGATCAAGATTGTTCTTCTGGAAGTTCGAGGGCAGCTGATGCACATGCAGATACAGTCGGGACTGTTAGAGAAGATCAAGGAGGCCCAGTTTCTAGATGAGGAACTCCGATGTCTCAGAGGTCAGACAGAGACAGGATTGCTTGACGACTTCACCGTTGCAGAGGATGGATTTATGAGGCACAAAAACCGGTTGTGTGTACCCAAGGATTTACGGGAGGAGATTATACAGGAGGCCCACCAGTCGCAGTATTCTATTCATCCTGGATCTACTCAGATGTATAAGGATCTGCGGGAGTATGTTTGGTGGTATAGAATGTAACGAGAGGTTGCCAGATTCGTTTCTAGATGCCTTGTGTGCCAGCAAGTCAAGACGGAGCACCAGAGACCAGCAGGATTACTCCAGTCTTTACCTATTCCGAAATGGAAGTGGGAACACATAACCATGGATTTCGTCTCTGGTTTACCGCGTACGCCCGGTGGCAAAGATGCTATTTGGGTTATCGTGGACAGACAGATAAAATCTGCTCACTTCATTCCGTTCAAGGTAAGGCTATCGACCGAGAAGCTTGCAGACCTCTATATGCGTCAAATTGTGCGGATTCACGGAGTGCCAGTATGTATTATTTCAGATAGGGACAACCGTTTCACATCACACTTTTGGAGGAGTCTACAGCTGAGCTTGGGTTCACAGTTGAATTTTAGTACCGCCTATCTTCCACAGACAGACGGACAGTCCGAGAGGACCATCCAGACATTGGAGGACATGTTACGGGTTTGCGCACTTGATTTCGGCGGTTCGTAGGAGGATCACTTGTATCTTGTGGAGTTTCCCTATAACAACAGTCATCAGGCTGGCATCGAGATGACACTATTCGAGACACTATATGGACGAAGATGTCACACACGTTTGTCTTGGGATGACGTCTGTGAGAGGACCTTGCTTGGACCAGAGATGGTGGTAGATTCAGCCGAGAAGGTCAGACTGATCAGATAGCGTCTCAGAGTTGCACATGATCGACAGAAGCACTGGGCGGATAGCAGCAGACAGCCCCTGGAGTTTACCGTTAGAGACAGGGTGTTCCTGAAGATCTCGTCGACTAGTGACATCATTCGTTTTGGCAGGGGCGAGAAGCTCAGTCCGAGGCCCTTCGACATGATGACGCGGAATGGCGAGGGGGCGTATCGACTAGCTCTTTCTGCTAGCTTGGAGAGAATACACGACATCTTTCACATGTCCCAGCTTCGATGCTACATTCCGGATTCGAGTCATATAATAGACTACTCAGAGCTAGAGGTGGGCCGGAGCTTGACCTACGAGGAGCAGCCAGTGGAGATCCTTGATCGGAAGGAAAAGCTACTACGGAATCCGACTATACCACTTGTTCGTGTCATGTGGAGGCACCACTCTTTGGGAGAGTCCACATGGGAGCGTGAGGACGAGATACGGGAGCGCTACCCCAGTTTATTTGTTTGATTGTACTTTTGTGTTTCAGAGAATTTCTATTTCAATAAATAATTTGTATTTTGATGTGAATCATTTTTTTGGTTTAATAAACATTTTTTTCCTTAAAATTTTGGGGACGAAATTTTTGAAGGGAGGAAGATTTGTAGCCCCACAATCTTGTTTTTATGAAATTCATGAAAAAATTAAAACCTATTGGAGTATACTTATATTTTATCTTTAAATTTTATATGAATGGGATTATTTTTTTGGCTTGGTTTACTCAATTTATCCCTAATGAGTTGGGCCTGACCCATGAGCCAGCTACTGAACTCATTTATAATTCTATGAATAGTTAGCAGCTGCCATTTTTCTTTCTTTGCAAACCTTGAGGAGAAATTTAAATTCAATTTTTTCTCCAACTGCCATCAAGCCAGATCGAGTATTCCATTTCTTCACACCATGTGCTCTGTAACAAACTCTTCCACCATTTCAATTTCCTTCCAATTTTTTCCTCATCGCAAATTCCTGATTCCCTATTTAAACGAGCACAGCCCTTTCTTCCAATACATCCTTTCTTCTTCGTCAATTTTTTTCTCTCTGAACAACAATGGCGACAATTACAAAAGCTTCCATGGAAGCAAGAAGATAGTGAGTTGGTCCTCTCCTTTTCATCAGATCAATAGCAATAGCAGGTAGGCATCGAGTTGGTTTTATTTTAGACCTAACGGTTATTGGTAAATTCAGTAACTCGGATTTTCTTTTGAAGATCAGTCGACCAATTCTTCATTTCTTGAGTTTTCGACTAACTCTGGGAGATCTTCACCGATCCATCATGTTTAGATGGGTTGACAAAACTTTCTTCTCAATTGTTATGGATTGGGGATCGACTCTGTTCTTGGTAAATTTCAGATTAGGGTGTCATCATTCGAGCACTTGATCGATCCGTTCCTCGCCTTCGAAATTCAGTGAAGGTAAGATCCGATCTGAATGTTCTTGATGCGAAGGCTTGAATTGTTCTTCATTCAACTCTCTAAATTACTATAATTTAATTTCCTCTGAAGGATCGATTTATTCCTTGTGATTCGATAGATCAGGAGTCACCAATTGATGATCAGTTTATCTTGTTTTGAGTGTTCCTCAACGTTTTGCTTGGTCGATCCAAATCAATAGAACAAGGGGAAGGGTTAGAGGGAGGTATGGATAGCAGTAGGCTATCTCACTATAGAAGAAGAGTTAGAGGAAGAGAATAATAGAAGTTTACTAATAGAAAGGATGCAACAGTTTCACATATAAGAATTTCTTTTAGAGTTAAAGAAGAAGTTGATGAAGAAAAGTAGTAGCATGCATGGTTTATGTTGATGAGCACATAAAAGAGCATTGGGATCCGAGCTTAGCAATTAGAAAGCAATTTTTAATTATAGCATTCATTAAGTAGTTAATGTATTCTTTCTTCAATATTTATAGCCTTAGCTATTGTGTGCAATACGTGTATTGAATTCTGCATCAGTTAATAATATCCATTTAATAAATAAACCCCTTCCTTTTAATTAATTACCAACCAAACTCTTTCCATCTCTCTTTATTTCTTTAAGTATAATATTTTCAATAATCCCCTTTTCTTTTGTAATGTTTGCAAAGCTAGTCATATATAGAAATACTAGCTTATGTAAGGCTACAATACACTTTGGGAAGTATTAATTCTATGGTATAATTGTTATAGATTTAGTGTGAGAATCCATAAGCCTAGGTTGTAATATGTAAGTATTAAGTTGTATAGATAATTGGCAATCAAGTACATATATGATTAATTAATATATTAGATTCTTAGTTATTTTTAGGACTTGGATTTGACTTCGGACACAAGCTCTCAGCATTTTCGGACAAACCCCCGGGCAAGTGTACCTTGCCATTGTTAGTTCTTGTTATACTTTATTTTAGTTACTTTTCTTGTTTCATATTTAGCTTAGTCTATAGTTACTATTTACGTAGGATCTTGTTGATACTTTACGTCCGAGTATATTCGGGTGTCAATTTTCGTATATGGATATTGAGTATTGACCTTAGACATAGAGTTCCATTGATTACCGTATTACCTGAGACACGATGGACGTAGGACATTGACACGATCATGAGGATAAATTCATGATTTTGACCCTCTGTTAGGTTATAGGATTATTTACTTGACATTGTTACTGTTACCTGACATAACTTAATAAAATAGAACATGGGGTTGGGAGAACATAGACTAATTCACCGGGCTACTTTATAGATACTGTTAGTCATCGTCTCTACAGTCGGGACATGGCTGCTACCCATACTATTTACTGTGGTCTCTGTTGCAGAGCTTCAGCATTTATTGTACGCCTGAGGTCCCTTGATACGGTGCCTTTCGCGTAGTTAGCCCGATGTACGGAGCTGTTTCTCACTTGCATTTTACTTAGATGGATTCTTGTAGTTACCCTTTTATATCTGTTTTTTGTACATTCATTACTATCACTTAGCATGTATATTATGTACCTTGCTATATCCCCGGAGGACTTGGTGATCTCTCCAGGTAGTCGCTTCTGCGGAGAAAGTTCGCTGATCCGGGTGGTGTTACTATTTTTGACTCAGGTCAATAATTGGTTAATATTTTCACTATGTTTATCTAGCATTATACCTATATTTTTGTCAATTTTTTCTGCTAACACGGGATAGTTTTGCAAGATTTATCCTTTGTTATAAGTTTGTTTAGACAATTGTAATAGAGTTTGGTCAACTTTATTATATATTGTCTATTCTTGTTTGTTTGTGGGATCCAGTGTGTTAATGCATGACCAACATTAGTACACTTGGTCTTACAAAGGATTTATCTTCAGTGAATTAAAATTAGAATTTTTTAGCGATATAGAGATATAACTACCTGACTTAGACAGCTTATACGTACTCAAGCTGGACTAGAGTTCACTTGATACGTAGCTGTCATATATACGTATTCCTAGTCCTACGTATTTTATGACTGGGACGTCACAAATACTTCTCGACACATGCCAGCATAATCTATAACCAGCTATTCCTTCTATCTCGATGCGTCAACAGTCAAGACTTGGCTGGCATTTATCAATGCACAGAGTTCATAAAAGAGTTATATATGAGTCTTGACACATCGAGCATCCGGATGCCTAATTCTGAAGGAAGCAAGCGCCAACAAAATTTAAGCAATTCCCGAAGCAATGGAAAAGAAGCTACAATAGTGGAATCTCCATCAAATGACCTACCCAAGCAAAAGGCGTCGATTCCTCAACTCACCTATACCTCTAGTGAAGAGTTAACTGTGCCCACCTACCAGTTCCTTCTCGAAAGGAATAAACTATATCTCCCTGAAGCCAGACGTCATGAGGAGGCCAACAGTGTAAACTATCCCACGTACTACATGTACCACAGTTACGTCCACCATCCAATGACACTTTTCTACGTGCTGAAGGATAAAATCCAAAATTTGAATGATTCAAAAGCCACAACACTTCAAAATAATTAATATACGAAGACCACCAACATGGTTTCTCTCCAAGACTTTCTACAGGTACAAGTTCAAGACGACATCGTACTTGTACGTCCACAGAAATAAAGATTGTCAAACTACATGCAAATCAACAAGTAAGTGGTTTAGTGCCTCTAACCACTACGAAAGGAGAGATTATGTGGGTGCATCCTCGTCACGTCCCGATCCCGGAAAATCAGAAACTAGCCACTGGGCGTGATGCCGTACAAGTCTAAATTGTACTTGTATAAGGCAAAACCATTATAGTTCCCGACATTTCTCAGAAAATAACAAAAGCACAGCAAAACCAAGCAGATAAATTGAAGAGCTTTTGCATAAAAGAGCTTCTTGTAAAACCCCTAAATTTCTACTATAGTTTTTTTAATTTATTTTTATAAATTGGGTAATTATTTTGAAATTTAGTTCGTACAAGTTTGCATACTCGTATGTGTTCGTCACGCGCGAGTTACGTTTTGTATTTGCTCGTCGAGTGCGAATATGTGCGAGCTACATACATTTGAAATTTATTTTTTATAGAAATATAGCTTTCAATAATATATGATAAATAATATATTTTGCTTGAAATTGTAAAAAGGGCGCCACAATAGAATTTTTCAAATTCGTATAATTTCCTATGTCAAAAAATATATTTATTTTATTATACAAATATAAATGGTGGCCTTGAAAATTATATTTTGAGACAAATATTCTTTTGCGTATAAAGTACACGAATTTAAATTTATTTTTGAAATTATTTAATACTATTATTTTATTATTTGAAAAAGTTATGTTTAAATTAGTTTATTATGAATAAATCGGTATTTGATTTTATCAAATTTTATTATGAGTTTTCGAATTTAATAGAAAGATTTATCTAGTTTAAATATATTGGAAAGATATTCCTTTTTGATAAAAAATGTGATTTAATTAAATGATAGTATTATCTAAACGGGGTTTAAATTATTCTATTCCTATTCCTAATGGGATTTCCACCTCATATAAAAGGAGAGGTACTTGCCCTCTTTTCTCATCCATAAAATTTCACAAAACCAAACTCCACAATTCGTGCAACGTGCTGTGCATCGTGTCCTTGACCATAATCTTATTCTAATTTTTAGTACAGCTATCCATGTCGTGTCCGACACCCCGGACACGACGACAACACTACAAAACCACCATCGATCCCTTCTTGCCATCTCCATCACCACCAATCCACCTCGCCATCATCAACCAACCCCGTCTCCACCGCTGCCCCACCAGTGTCCCAGACCACCATCACCAACCTGCCTTCCCGACTCCGGTGACCTTTGCCTCCATCACATCCATCATCACCACGACAGCTCCTGCCGTACCCCTCATCTCCGGCCAACCTGTTGGGACACACTACCACCGCCATATTTTTGCCGCCGCATACCATCACCACAACCCCACCGACCCCTGACTACGTCTATCTCCCGACCCAGAACCCCCTCTCATCGTCTTTACCACCACCACTCAAAGAATAGAAAAAAAGGAGAAATCTAACCAAGTCGTCCGTTTTCCGCCGCGCTCGGCCGCGCCTGCAGCCCCGGAGCCGGCTCGCATCCCCTTTCGCTACGACGGCGGCCATCTTCCCCGGGCCCCGTCGGAGTGCCAACCTCGATCGAAGCCGCCGCCGCCTCCAAGAGTCCACCAGATCCTCCGTCTTCCGCCGCCTTGGCCAGTAATCTCCACCGTGACGAAAACCCCCGCCGGCCGACCCGACACCGACGACAGCCGCTGACCCACGGGCCGCTGCCCTCAAGCGAGCTCTATCGATTGTCGCGCGCACGAGATCTCGCCTTCCGCTACTGCCGTCGCGGCCTCCTCAACGCCGGCGCTCCCTCCAGCACCTCCGACTTTCCGCGCGACGACCGTCGGTGCCCCCTCTTCCGCTCCTCCACATGCGCCGATGCCATGGGACCCAACCAGAGTCTTCCCCATGCCTTTCGAGCTGCTGTGCGTCCCCCACCGTGCAGGCCAGCCCCCGTCTCCGTCGCGCCCTGTCCGCCAGCCAGTCGGCCGAGCCCCTCGGTAAGCCCCGCTCTTCCCCTCTTCCTCTCTCGATTATTTCTCTCCCTGCTCCTTCTCTCTCTCCCATTTTCTTAATCCCACCCGTTTATTAGTTGGGATGTTGTAGAGATTTTTATTAGTTTTATTATTATTATTATTATTATTAATGGTATTAGTAATCATGGTTAATATTAAAAAAATCTGCTTTTCTTTATTTTGGTATTATATCCTTTATTATTAAGTAAATAATTACAAATTTATTTTAAAAAAAATGTTTTGATCTGTGTATCTTCAAATATTACCTAAATTTGTTATGGTGGTGACCTAAAAACTTCTATTATGATAGATTTGTTTTTAGTCTAAAAAGATATATATATATATATATATATATATATATATATATATATATATATATATATATATATATATATATATATATATATATATATATATATATATAATGACAATTTTTATAGTTTTCAAGGTGTTTGTAATATTTTGAGCAAATATATATATATATATATATATATATATATATATATATATATATATATATATATATATATATATATATATATATCAATTTATAAGTAATTTTCAAAGTTATAGATATATTTGTTGCTTGGCCCTAAAAGATTTCAAAATTTATATTTGCCCTAAATATTTTGTAGATCTCATATATTTTTCTAAAATATTTTACAAATGGAATATGGACAACTAGGGTTTTTTTTCCTAAAAACAATTTTTGATTTTTAAGTATTAACTAAAAACATATTTTCAACAGAAAATCTAGTTTTCGAATATTATAGATAATTTCTAAAAATTTGTATATATATCTTACCCTACAAATTCCTTCGACTATTACCATTGAACGTGACTAATCGTGCTTCCCTATCTTCTTGCGTATTCGGACCCTGTGTGCAAAAACCATAGCTATTGGACTATTGGGATAAGTCAGAACATCGCACCACACAAGGTGACATACCAGGCAAGATACCTTGCCATTATACTGTTTATATTCAATCTGCATTTTATTACATATCACTGTTCATTATTTTTAGTTATTTTAGTTCTTGATTTACTACATGCTCAGTGATTATTAGTTTAGTTGTTACTATCCTTTGGTTGCACATGAACCTAGAGTTAAGGGACTACCGTTTGTAGTGTATCGTATATACCTTGACACAGTTTGTCACGACTCGCACCCTAGAGTAAGGGCACGAGAACGTAACAACGCCCAGCCTACGCCGCAGTGTCGGCGGTAGAACGCTGTCCTAGGTCACATCATCTAACAAAATAATGCTAAGCAGTTTATACTCCCCGAATGGGGGTGACATAGCAGATACAGTCTCAATCACATCTAAGGTAGAGCATGATAAGGATAGATAAAACATGAAATCCAAAAGAGATACAGCAGAGAGAAATCTAAGTGTCTAAAATACACAAACCCAGAAATACATCTCAAATCTCAAAAATACAGTAATCCATAAAATAATACAACTCCAGACAATGGAAAAACTATCTAAACAACCTCTACTGTGTCTCCTCTTAGCTAGCAGGTAATCCTAGGCTATCTGTAAAATTTATCAACAGGTCCAGTCAGGACAAGAGCGAGCACAATACATCTCAACAGTTCATAGTAGGTTAGAAAATATAATCATGCAGTAAAGTAAGATACAGGTACTGAAAGAAATGCTGTATGTAAATAGAGAGAGAGCTGTAATAGAAATATTTACTATAAATAAAGACTAACAGTGGCTAGTGAGTCATGGCATAGGAGATTCTGAGGCTACACTATTGAAGAGATTCTGATGCTACACTACTTGGATAGTATTCACATGTCTATTTCTACTCCCCTGTACCCCCAATCAATACACAAGGATCCAACCAAGTTATGTTATGATTCTACGCAAAGCCCCCGAAGGGTGATACATGGATGTCCCAAAAATGGGAATTCTAGGAGATTCTAGGATACCCAGTAAATGGGATAAGAGATTCTAGGAGACTCTGTGATCATAAGGGTATATGTCACAAGTGATCAAAGAACCTGTGAAGCATAGTGATACGTCATATAAGTAAAACGCACAGAACATGTAGTACCCGATGCTCCCTAAGGATAATATCTCAAGAAGGGATCCGTATAGTACTAATCTGTGTGACCAACGTGACAGTAACAAGTAAAGTAATTTAATACAAAAAATAATTCTAAGCAGGATATGAAATGATCAGAGAATGTACTCGCCTGATAACCTGAACAACTGATAAGTATAGGGGGTCCAACTGAAGTCACAGAGTCCTATTTAAAGCAACACATGTTACAAGGTGTTCAAGTTGTAATAAATGAATAGATCTCTACAAACAATCTATTTTATCCTAGGTTCTTCTAAGTCAAATTAATTCTAGGTCAACTCCGATCAATAATTTAGTCAAACTAGGTCAAGTGTTGACTTACAGTTGACTTTTGGTCAACTGGTCAACTCTGGTCAAATAGGGTCAATTCTAGTCTAATTATTGAAGATATAAAGTGCACTTCGTTATTCGTACGTCGAAACTTACGACACGCAAATCGAGATGAGATGATCAACGGTAAAGTTGATAATCTTATTATGGTGATCCATATGTCCATCTTGTCAATTTCAGCGATGTGAGATCACTGGAATTGACTGAGCTCAGTTTTGTTGTACTAATCCCGAAATACGAACATTATAAGAATTACTTATTAATTAATTATAAAAAGGTTAAACATAGAGAAATTATCAACAAATATTGTCGAACGATAAAATAGACATCGCCAACGTGTCCAGAATGGTCAAATTAGCTAGGATAGCCTATCCATCGGTCCAATTTGGACACAAGGGCAAAAAGGTAATTTTGGGTCAAAACGGTGTCCGTGTCAGAGCCGTTTTGCACCGAAAAATGTGCAAGGAAACAAGTCTATAAAACATAACAAATTATATGTCTATGAAACCAAAATGATGATACGAACCCAACGGTATCTCCAGAATTGGATTCCGTTGACCCGATCTCAATTTGGCCCGTTGACTAGAACTTGGAATTCCGATTTGCACAGAAATGCGTGCCGGAGCCAAAGTTCTCAAAACTCAGCAAACTACATGTCAACGAGTCCAGAATGATGATACGAACTCAACGGTATCTCCGGAATTGGATTCCGATGAGCCGATCTCAAAATGACCCGTTGACCTGGATATTAGTATCCGACTTGCACCGAAATGTGTGTCGGATCCAATGTCCATCAAAACCTAGAAAATTATATGTCAACGAGTCCAGAATGACGATACGAACTCAACGGTATATCCGGAATTGGATTCCGATGAGCCGGCGTCAAAAAGTCCCGTTGATCCAGAATGTGGGACCCACTTCGCACCGAAAAACGTGCCAGGGCCTACGTTCTCCAAATCTAACAAATTTTATATGAAAACATGCCAGAACGACGCCACGAGTCTAATGGTGGTGTCAGAAATGAAATCTGGAGTCCCGTGTGCAAAAATAGAATTTTACAAGTTGGAAATTACGAATTCGGACGGCCAACTTTGGCGTCGAATTCAACCAATCAAACAAGCTCACAATGAAACGAAACTGGAGGGGTAGTAAGAGGGTTATACCAGCTTCGCACAGGAACTGGTAGCATGCCAAACGGAGCTGCGGTGGAGGAGGTACAAGCTGACGAAGTTGGCCCCGCAAAACTGTCCAAATTTAATACAATTTAAACGGTCAACTTGGTGGCCGGTTTTGATGTATCAAACGATAAAATTAACGGATGAAAATTGACAGAAATGAAGGTGGATATACCGAGATTGTGACGGAGTGAAGAAATTGCCGATTCAACGGTCGGATTTCCAGAAAAACGTGCACGAAGTTGCTGCGACGGGACGCCAAAACGAACTTCATTCCGCGCGCGTCACGACGGGACTTCGTACAAAACGCACGAATCGCCTCGACGGCGCGTCCCGGAGGACGTTGGCCGTCAGGGGGCTATTCGCCGGAGTGGGGCACACCCTTGGGGGGGTCGCCGGAGTAATGGCGGCCGAAGGCGGCGGCGGCCACGCCCGCACGCGCGTGCGCCATGGCCGTGCTGCTGCCGCTGTGCGCTGTTGGTGCACGCGGCGGCGCGGTCTGGCAAGGCCGGCGGACGTGCGGCCAATGCGTGGCCAGCACGGCGGGGGCGGCGGAGGCCGGTGGTGGCTAAGGTGGTGCGGGTGGTGGCCGAAAGAAGTGATGATGATGATGATGGTGGTCGCGGTTTTGATGAGGTGAAGGAGGAGATGGAGGAAAGTAGGAGGAGGAGATGGGCTGTGGGTGGAGTGGTCGGCCGACGGCGAGGCTGGGGGTGGCCGGAGCCACGGCCAGTGGAGGTCGGGCAGAGGAGGAGAGGTGGTCGGGGCATGGTGTGGCCGGCTGCTGTTGGAGTTGGTTTTTATTACTGTTGTTGTGTTTTGTTTGAAAGGAAAAGAATAAGTGAGAGAGAGAAAAAGAGTAATGGTGAGAGGGAGAGAGAGAGAAAAAGTTGTCCCATGAATTTTAGGGCCGGCCACATGGCCATGGGGTGTAGGAAAAATTGATGTAGGGAAAAAGGATGGATAGGATTAATTTGGGGAATCAAATGGCTAGAATTTTTGTGTAGGAAAATTAGGTTATTCCTAGGGATTTAAATCAACGGAAATTTACACTCAATATTTAGAATAGAAAACAAGGTATTGAATATTATTTT
The DNA here is from genome assembly GCA_029216955.1 of Iris pallida. Classification (NCBI taxonomy): domain Eukaryota; kingdom Viridiplantae; phylum Streptophyta; class Magnoliopsida; order Asparagales; family Iridaceae; genus Iris; species Iris pallida. Next base: position 3,985,153 of record JANAVB010042419.1, on the reverse strand, counting down.
TGGGCAAGCAAAAATGAGGGCATCATGATGGAGAGTAACATAGAGCTTGGACTGGGTTCGGTCAAACCGGGTTGGATGAAAATCGGACATTGTGCAAAAAATCAAATAAAAATGGGTGTTGATAATCACGGGCAAATAAGTAGCACATGGGGATTCCAATAAATGGGACACAAGTGTCGGACGGGTAGTAGGCTCAATGTGGGCCATGTCCATAATTGGGGCTGACAGGTTTTGGTCGACAGGGGACCCACAAATCAAGTTGGAAAATGAATGTGATGCCGTGGGGTAAAATAAAATTGGGTCACATGTCAGAAAAGTTGTGCGAAGCAAAAGGAGCACAAAATGGCTTGTCTGAGTGGGACACGAAGGTCATGGGTGATGTCACGACCCGTTACCCAAATTGTTGGGCCGGGCCGAGCCATGTCCAGCCTACGCTTAAGATAAAGCGCAGTAAGCTGTTCTAGACAGTCAGGTAATAATGATAAATGTGCTAATAATTAAGATAGTTTAAGAATGATCACAACACAGCTTCTATATAGATAGATGAAAAACCACTAAGTTTGTTACAAATAGTACACAACCAAAAGTAGTACTGGAGACAAGGTCCAGTTTAAAGGTACAAAACAGCGTCTGTGATAATAACCCAACACTAAGTCAAACTAAGCAGCTAAGCAGGATTCCCTGCTGGAATATCCTCAACTGGAGCTCCATAGTACGGGTCACAAAGCATTTCTTCCTCGGTCAAAATACCTACAACGTTATCCTGTCAGGACGGGAGCAAGTACAACCTCTACTACTAAAGTACTGAATGTATAATGCAAGAGATGTACAACAGGAACATGGTATGATAAGACTGGAAAATAGACATACTGGAATCAGGGTAAATCATATAAAGCGGGAAAATCATGGTATATCTTGTTTATCATTTTAAGACACTCTTGTCAATTGTGGCATATTGTACATTGTGTATTAAAACTGGAGCAGGTATGAGATCGGTCAATAGGTGCTATGCTAGTTTACTGCAATGTACGTATGTACATTCCACAAGTCCAGAAACTACATTCTTAGTTCACTGCAATGTACGTATGTACATTCCACAAGTCCAGAAACCGCACTGCTAGTTTACTGCAATGTACGTATGTACATTCCACAAGTCCAGAAACTACACAATTAGCATACTGCAATGTAAGTGAGTACATTCCACGAGTCCAGTAACTATACTATCAACTCTCTCATAACCCAGTAATCATCATGTAAAAGATACGGGAAATAGTGTAAAGCATGGTGGGAACTGGCAATAGTATGAAACGTGTTATGATTTTGACTTGCTACTCCAAGGATCAGCATTCACATGGGTTGATTAACTTTTATCAAATAACAGTGTTTTAACATGTACAATTAACAAAAGACTTGCAACTGGATTAATGGTAATTCACAAGGTTGTCACATGTACTTAACATTAAAAGACAGTAAATGAGTTTGTAGATGTACTTGCCTGGAGCAAAGCAATGCAATGACAATAAAGCTAAGATGTAGAGTGTCCTGGCACTGAAAACATATATATACTCAGACTCTAAGTTACAAGACAATATAAATACACTAGTGATGTGAGAAGGCCAAATTGGACATTGGCTAGGTGAACTTAGCCTAGGGGTTCAAATTGAAGTGATTTGGCATCTAAACTAACACATGGGTCTCCCATATTAAGGCTGGTAAGCAATCCAAATACTAGAAATACACAAAAATTACAAGTCATGACTTAGTCATAATTATTGGTAAAATAAACATTCTGTGCACTGTGTTTTAACAATTTTAGAAAATACTAGAAATCTCCAATAAATGCAGAATAATATACTGACAGAAACCTTGTTAATTATAGAAATTTATTATAATTTTCTGGAATTTATTAACCAGTACAAATATTTTATAAAAATCAGTTTTCCTAAGTATACAGAAAACGAGTTTTGGTTTCATATGCCAACCTAGTGGCAAAACAGTAAATTAAATACTACAAAAATTATACTAAATTAGCTAACTTAACATAGTATCTAAAAACTATTTTTCCATAATTTTAGCAATACTTTAGGTATTTTTAGAAAATCAAAAACAACAATGCACACAATAATTAATTATCTGCGTATTTTGTCCATGTATATAATTTGAACCAAAGTTCAAATACAGGACCCAAGGCCATGAATCAAGTCCAATATGACTTGTACAGGTCTTGAATGTGTGAAAACACATTTGAGCCCAAATACCCATGCTAGGCTTGGACACCAAATGGTTGCAGTAATTTAAATACAAATAAAATACAATTTGGTAAAAGTACAAAATAATTATTGATATTTTAATAGGGCAAAGTTATGCATAGTGAAAAATATAAATACATGTGTTAAAAGTACATATATATTTGTAAGGAAAAATACTTAATTTATAGAGTACAAATATATATGTATAAATATATATACATATATATAGGAAAAATACTTTAATAATAAAGTGTATATATATATATATATATTAATATATATATATACATGAAGATATATACATATATTTTAGTATATACATATATATACACAAAATTTACTAATTATAAAATATATATACATATATATATAATACTGTAAAAATAGTATATACATATATACATACTAATATATATATATATATACATATACATAAATATATATATATATATATATATATATATATATATAAAAACAAAATAAAAGAAAAGAGAAAAGAGAAAAGAAAACAGAAGGAAAGGGGGGGGGGGCTCGAACCCTGTCCAGCGGGGAGGGGGGTTTAATTCGTTTGGGCTGGCCAGTGGGCCAGCTCGGTGGGTTTGTTAGAGTTAGGGTTAGGTTTACATTTATTTAGCAAAGAAATTAAATGGGTTTTTACCCGTTAAGCAAAGCCCAAACCCGTTAGTCTAGTTTACAGTTCGTCTCGTGTCCATACAGTCCAGGACACGAGAAGTTGAAATCTGACACAGAGTCGACGTGTCCGTGCCCAGCACGACACGTACGACTCGGCTAACACGTGTCCAGCACCACAGTCATGTCCCCTGTGTCTAGGCGAGTCTCGTGTCTCAGTTTGGGACACGCACGACACAGAGAAAGGATTTGTTACCTTCGTGTCCGGCTGAGGGGTGGAAGTCGAGGGGGCGAACGGCGGCTGGGGGCGTCGTGGACAAGGCGCTTGGGTGGCGCTGGACGCGGCTTGTCGAGGCGGAGTGATTGGTGGTGGTGGCGATCGACGACAAGATCTGTAGGCGTCGGGCTAGGCTTCGCCGGAGTTAGGGTTAGGTCTAGGGTTTAGGTCGGAGACGAGGGGCTGCGGTGGTTGTGGGGGAAGTTTAGGGTTAGGGTTTAGGCCAGGGGGTCGATGGGGTTTATATAGGAGGGGTTAAGGCGGTGGGGGCAGCCGAGAAAGGCGGGGGCAGCGGCGGCAAGTCGGTCGGGGGGTGAGAGCTGGAGGAGAGAGAGAGGGGGAGCTGTCGGTCGGGGGGGTTAGGTAATTTGCAGAAAACCCCTTAGGATTTAGGAAATTTTGTCTAGGTCCTTTTCCTAAGGTTATGCAAATTAAATTTGCAAACAACAAATTGGAAATTGCAAACAGCGTTTAAATAATTCTAAAAATTGTAAAACCTATATAAAACAATTCATTTTATTGCAAAAAAGGTATTTTATGTATTTAAAACCATTTAAAAATCATTTAAAAATACAGGAAAAATTCCTAATAATTATAATAAAATATTTTAATGCCAAAATAATCATTAAAGGCCAATTATCACTAATAAACAAAAAATTTTAAAATCAGGGGTTGACAAGTCTTCCCTCCTTGAAAAATTTCGTCCTCGAAATTTACAAGAACTGAAGACACGCGAGGCAACTAACGTTTTTAAAATAATTACAGCGATGACTAAGGCTATCTCCTAATGATGGAACGTCTATGAAACAGATCTACTGGTCAATGGCTTGGTCTCATGGGTGCAGTTACTAAATGATGGTTTGGCATGAGTCTAGTGATAGGTAACTTAATGAGGCACTAGAATCAAACAGTCATATGCAAATAAATCCAACCTGTGGCACCGTCTGTCAAGTATTCTGGCTCTGGCTCTGGGCCCTGCACTGGTACTGCTGCCTGGATGGCTAAAGGGTATGCTCTCCCTGAAGGTCCTCTGGTAAATGGCTTCGCCTTCGGGCACTCCCGAATCATATGGGTGGAAGACCCGCAAGCAAGACACTGGCTCAATTTCTTCCTACAGATGGAGACATCGTGCCCTGGCTTTTTGCAGAAGGCACAAGAGACCCACTTCTGTTGCTGTTGCCCCGGATCTCGGGCAAATGATAACTGATGCTGAGGATGAGCTGGTGGAGAATAGGCCTGCTGGTGCTGGGTAGTCGTCCTCTGCTGGAAAGTCTGGTGCTTGGATGGCCCGTCATGATGTGTGGCAGCTGGCCTCTTGTAAGACAAAAGACGCTCCTCGATACCTCGGGCTCTCTCCAGTAGCTGGTAGTAGTCTGTGATCCCGTTGGCCACTAGTAAGATGCTAATGTCCGGGACAAGACCATGGCAGAATCTGCGAGCCATCTCCTCCGGGTCGGCTACTAAGCTCGGGGCAAAACGACTGAGTCTGCTAAACTCACCTGCGTACTCATCGACTGTACGGCTCCCTTGTTGCAGGTTCTGGAATTGCAATCCCATGGCAACTCTAGCGGTGGTGGAGAAGAACTTCCTCTTGAACTGGATCTTGAATTGCTCCCAGTTTCCTCTGCCGCCAATGAACATCGTCTCATTTCTGAACCAGACCCCTGCCAGGTCTGCTAACAAAAATCCTGCTGCCTCGACCCAAAGGTCGTCAGGTAATCTAGCCCCTATGAGCTTCCTCTCTACGGAATCTAACCAGTCATCAGCTACAACTATGCCTTCCGTCCCAAGAAACTCCTTCGGTTTTAGGTTCATAAAACTCTTGATGCTACCTAGCCTCAATTGATGTTCTATAGGTTGCGAGACGGGGGTATGCTGAGTATTCAGGAGCCCCTGGATCAAAGCCAGTAGTTGGGTTCCGTCGAGGGAAACAATAGTCTGGGGAGGTATGATAGGAGGTGGGGGTGGAGGCATCTGGGTCTGCGGGGTAGGAGGTGGTGGAGGTACAAAGTCTAATGGACCTATCCGGGTGGTAGGGGGAGGTGATGAAGGTGTACCGTCACCTGAGGTGGCAGAATCGGGAGAGTGTGTAGGGTTCATCTATTTATAAAAGACAAAGAAATTATAAGAATAAAGCAAACAGTCATAAGCAAACAATTTAGTTACACTACCGGTCCTACGCTGTGATGAGTTTTCCTATGTTGCAATCCTAAAATTTCTTTAGGTGTTCTAGATGTTGTTCCTAGTGTTATCTAGTTATCCTTAATTTCTGCAGGCGTGCTTGGTACAGTAACGTAACCAAACAACTTTAGTCAGGACCTTGCATGGGCCGCCAAAAAAACATGTCACGACCCGTTACCCAAATTGTTGGGCCGGGCCGAGCCATGTCCAGCCTACGCTTAAGATAAAGCACAGTAAGCTGTTCTAGACAGTCAGGTAATAATGATAAATGTGCTAATAATTAAGATAGTTTAAGAATGATCACAACACAGCTTCTATATAGATAGATAAAAAACCACTAAGTTTGTTACAAATAGTACACAACCAAAAGTAGTACTGGAGACAAGGTCCAGTTTAAAGGTACAAAATAGCGTCTGTGATAATAACCCAACACTAAGTCAAACTAAGCAGCTAAGCAGGATTCCCTGCTGGAATATCCTCAACTGGAGCTCCATAGTACGGGTCACAAAGCATTTCTTCCTCGGTCAAAATACCTACAACGTTATCCTATCAGGACGGGAGCAAGTACAACCTCTACTACTAAAGTACTGAATGTATAATGCAAGAGATGTACAACAGGAACATTGTATGATAAGACTGGAAAATAGACATACTGGAATCAGGGTAAATCATATAAAACGGGAAAATTATGGTATATCTTGTTTATCATTTTAAGACACTCTTGTCAATTGTGGCATATTGTACATTGTGTATTAAAACTGGAGCAGGTATGAGATCGGTCAATAGGTGCTATGCTAGTTTACTGCAATGTACGTATGTACATTCCACAAGTCCAGAAACTACATTCTTAGTTCACTGCAATGTACGTATGTACATTCCACAAGTCCAGAAACCGCACTGCTAGTTTACTGCAATGTACGTATGTACATTCCACAAGTCCAGAAACTACACAATTAGCATACTGCAATGTAAGTGAGTACATTCCACGAGTCCAGTAACTATACTATCAACTCTCTCATAACCCAGTAATCATCATGTAAAAGATACGGGAAATAGTGTAAAGCATGGTGGGAACTGGCAATAGTATGAAACGTGTTATGATTTTGACTTGCTACTCCAAGGATCAGCATTCACATGGGTTGATTAACTTTTATCAAATAACAGTGTTTTAACATGTACAATTAACAAAAGACTTGCAACTGGATTAATGGTAATTCACAAGGTTGTCACATGTACTTAACATTAAAAGACAGTAAATGAGTTTGTAGATGTACTTGCCTGGAGCAAAGCAATGCAATGACAATAAAGCTAAGATGTAGAGTGTCCTGGCACTGAAAACATATATACTCAGACTCTAAGTTACAAGACAATATAAATACACTAGTGATGTGAGAAGGCCAAATTGGACATTGGCTAGGTGAACTTAGCCTAGGGGTTCAAATTGAAGTGATTTGGCATCTAAACTAACACATGGGTCTCCCATATTAAGGCTGGTAAGCAATCCAAATACTAGAAATACACAAAAATCACAAGTCATGACTTAGTCATAATTATTGGTAAAATAAACATTCTGTGCACTGTGTTTTAACAATTTTAGAAAATACTAGAAATCTCCAATAAATGCAGAATAATATTCTGACAGAAACCTTGTTAATTATAGAAATTTATTATAATTTTCTGGAATTTATTAACCAGTACAAATATTTTATAAAAATCAGTTTTCCTAAGTATACAGAAAACGAGTTTTGGTTTCATATGCCAACCTAGTGGCAAAACAGTAAATTAAATACTACAAAAATTATACTAAATTAGCTAACTTAACATAGTATCTAAAAACTATTTTTCCATGATTTTAGCAATACTTTAGGTATTTTTAGAAAATCAAAAACAGCAATGCACACAATAATTAATTATCTGCGTATTTTGTCCATGTATATAATTTGAACCAAAGTTCAAATACAGGACCCAAGGCCATGAATCAAGTCCAATATGACTTGTACCGGTCTTGAATGTGTGAAAACACATTTGAGCCCAAATACCCATGCTAGGCTTGGACACCAAATGGTTGCAGTAATTTAAATACAAATAAAATACAATTTGGTAAAAGTACAAAATAATTATTGATATTTTAATAGGGCAAAGTTATGCATAGTGAAAAATATAAATACATGTGTTAAAAGTACATATATATTTGTAAGGAAAAATACTTAATTTATAGAGTACAAATATATATGTATCAATATATATACATATATATAGGAAAAATACTTTAATAATAAAGTGTATATATATATATTAATATATATATATACATGAAGATATATACATATATTTTAGTATATACATATATATACACAAAATTTACTAATTATAAAATATATATACATATATATATAATACTGTAAAAACAGTATATACATATATACATACTAATATATATATATATATATATATATATATATATATATATATATATATATATATATATATATATATATAAACAAAAGAAAAGAAAAGAGAAAAGAGAAAAGAAAACAGAAGGAAAGGGGGGGGCTCGAACCCTGTCCAGCGGGGAGGGGGGTTTAATTCGTTCGGGCTGGCCAGTGGGCCAGCTCGGTGGGTTTGTTAGAGTTAGGGTTAGGTTTACATTTATTTAGCACAAAAATTAAATGGGTTTTTACCCGTTAAGAAAAGCCCAAACCCGTTAGTCTAGTTTACAGTTCGTCTCGTGTCCATACAGTCCAGGACACGAGAAGTTGAAATCTGACACAGAGTCGACGTGTCCGTGCCCAGCACGACACGTACGACTCAGCTAACACGTGTCCAGCACCACAGTCATGTCCCCTGTGTCTAGGCGAGTCTCGTGTCTCAGTTTGGGACACGCACGACACAGAGAAAGGATTTGTTACCTTCGTGTCCGGCTGAGGGGTGGAAGTCGAGGGGGGCGAACGGCGGCTGGGGTCGTCGTGGTCAAGGCGCTTGGGTGGCGCTGGACGCGGCTTGTCGAGGCGGAGTGATTGGTGGTGGTGGCGATCGACGACAGGATCTGTAGGCGTCGGGCTAGGCTTCGCCGGAGTTAGGGTTAGGTCTAGGGTTTAGGTCGGAGACGAGGGGCTGCGATGGTTGTGGGGGAAGTTTAGGGTTAGGGTTTAGGCCAGGGGGTCGATGGGGTTTATATAGGAGGGGTTAAGGCGGTGGGGGCAGCCGAGAAAGGCGGGGGCAGCGGCGGCAAGTCGGTCGGGCAGGGGGTGAGAGCTGGAGGAGAGAGAGAGGGGGAGCTATCGGTCGGGGGGGGGTTAGGTAATTTGCAGAAAACCCCTTAGGATTTAGGAAATTTTGTCTAGGTCCTTTTCCTAAGGTTATGCAAATTAAATTTGCAAACAACAAATAGGAAATTGCAAACAGCGTTTAAATAATTCTAAAAATTGCAAAACCTATATAAAACAATTCATTTTATTGCAAAAAAGGTATTTTATGTATTTAAAACCATTTAAAAATCATTTAAAAATACAGGAAAAATTCCTAATAATTATAATAAAACATTTTAATGCCAAAATAATCATTAATGGCCAATTATCACTAATAAACAAAAATTTTTAAAATCAGGGGTTGACAGGTGACGAGTGTCTCGAGTAGATCATGGATGATAAGTTGGTTTCAAGAAACTGACTGGTCTTGCGCTCCCAAATTAAAAGTCACGGTAACGTGCTAATAATGATCAAGAAAAAGAGTGGGAAAATTAATTAATGATCAAATGGTCTAATTCGACCAGAAGTTCTGCGAAGCAAAAAGAGCACAAGGAAACAAGTTTGAGTGGGACACTATATACCATCATGAAGGTAATCTTGACCACTCCAAAACTCGTGAAGAAGATTTCCAGAGTTGAACATCCCTGACACTCCAAATATCAATGGCACGGAAAAGTACACTTAAAGATAAATAACAGAATAAATTATTTTTTAAAACTAAATCAATCAGAAAAATTTAAAAAAAATCAACCCAAAATTTAGGGTGCTCACATTCTACCCACCTTATAAAAATTTCGTCCTCGAAATTAAAATTGTTCATACTCCTTCTAGGTCAAACCCCCACAATCAAGTCCCAGAACTTAAAACAAATCATGTGATCAAAGGACGACATACATGGTCATGGCATACGGTGGTAGTGAAAGTCTCATCTAGGTATACTAGTCATGCTAACCAAAACGGTCATAGGGTATCAAAACACACAAGCAATCCAGGGTGCTAAACTAGAAAAGTTACATGAATAACAAATCATCAAAACTATAAGGCGGTCTACCATCCTATATGAAAACTGGTACTTATCAAAATAAAATAAAGGCAACTACCAATTATCTATAAAGGGTACAGAAAAATCAAATTCAAAAATTAAGGAATTGAAAATCACTTGCATTGAAATCCAATCACAATATATATAGAGAGCGTTAGAGGGGGAAAACTAGCATTATGTGTATGGGAACATGTTCATATGGTTAGATAGTAGGCGTGTGTGTACGTGAATATACATAAAAGTGCATAGGAGGATTTGGGTTTCAAACAATAACTATCAAGTTACACTAGTCATGGCATATGGGTTAATAATCTACAATACGCAACTTATTTACTCATAACATGTATGGCTAACCTTATACATATATATATATAAAGAGGTAGAGATTTAGTTTTGTATCTATATACGTTATAACATGTATGCATAAACTCTATATATATATCTATACAGGTACATGATCATAACATAGAGAGGAAATGTTAGGATACATGACAGTCTATACTAAGTTAGGGTGTGTGTGTCCTTGTACAGGATTATAGCTTAGTATTGAAAGGTTAAATCTAGTTTTAGTTCAGCATTTACATACAAAATCTGAAAATAAGCTAACATTTAAACAAGTGTAATATTAACATAATGCAGTCTCAAATTTTAGTGTTTTGAAACATCACAACTAACTCAATGCTTCCAATATTCTAACATAATTGAAATGAAACCCTAACATACTATCCATACATTTATCTACGCATATAGTTCAATATTACACGTTAAATCTAAAATTGGACTAAACATGGAAATTAATGTAAAAATGTTAACATGTATTCAGTTTTCAGGATTTTGGAGAATTGCACATCAAAACCAACTCAATGTTTATCACAACCTATCATGTAAGAATATGAAACCTAACATTATATCCCTACAACAACAATGTACACAGCTCTAAATATTACATTTAAAACAACAATTTGAACTAACATTTAAAATTCCGTATTAAGGGTTAATATGCACACAGTCTTAGATTTGACAATTTTAAACACAAAACTCAACCAAACACATTTTTTTTTGAATTGAAACCCTATGTATAACATACATGTGCAGTGATGTAAACAAAACTATTATCATGAAATTTATATTTGAATTACGAATTTAAACTGGAAAAGCAGAAAACCAGAAATAGTGGGATTTTGAAAATTTAAACATTAACGACATATTAATATGTATTTAGATAGGTGGAAATCAAGTGTAGCATGCATAAGTGTCAGGAAAGTGTCCACTATATATATTCATATATATATTCTCACGTCCCAATATAAAAAATTAATTCTACGCTAAGTCCAACAATTAGATTCCTACCAAGGTTACAAAGTAGGTGATTGACGTAACCAAGACAGTTTTATTATTATTATTTAATACAGGAATAATAGCAAGAAAGAAATAACAATAAAATCTGTTTACTTATTTATCTAAAAGAAGGAACCCTTTTGAAACCCAGAGCTAAAATATCAATCCAACATGAGGCCTTTGGCAAAATCATCGATTCATTATATTATGAAAAACTCATAGCAAGAAGTTACACAAGGTTTATAAAAAGTAGCTAAAGCTACATCCTAAGTTAAATAAAAAGAAGCAAAACAAAACAAGACAAATAAAAAAAATTTGAAGGACTGCAACAAAAGTAGAGAAAACATGTTCGAAAATATTTAAGGTACAATCTGATAATCATATGCGTCTATCCAAAATCATGGTACTCTAAATCCTCGTCATACTAGTAAGCAAGGCTACGATAATCACAGAGTCCTTGACTTATACACATACCTCTAGAATCATGGTATTTAACATTTTTGTGATACCGCTAGCTTGGCTGCGAAAACCTTAAATTTCCACACCCGAGAAATATATCCAAAGTCAGACTATATGTCCTCACCATGCTGGCTAATGTGACTATAGAAGACAAGATTTCCATAACTTAGATGACCTAGCCCATATAATTTTATCTTGCCAAAAATTAAATTAAATCAACAATGAATACCAAAAAAAATCAAATTTATCAACGAACATCAAAATTCAGAAATGAACAAAATCCTTCAAATCATATAACTACAAACTCGGATGCTACAGCTAACATCAAGATTCAAAATTCTACAATCTTCATCAAAATCAATAAATACAAACTCAAATTCAATAATAATACATCAAAATCAAATTCAACAACAGAAAGTAAAGATAAATCAAATCAAGGAAAAAGAGTTTTCAAATCGGAGTTAAACAAGATTCTCAAGGGTCGTCCCAGGAATCTCTCAAGGGATCCTAATTGTGATTGAGTATCTTCAAAAATATATCCTATTCCTACTGCAGGCTGTAGTGGTACTCTAGTTCGAATACCACTACATAAACTCGACCTGTATGGGCCACCACTAAAAACGTGTCACGACCCGTACCCTAGAGTAAGGGCACGAGAACGTAACAACGCCCAGCCTATGCCACAGTGTCGGCGGTAAAACGCTGTCCTAGGTCACATCATCTAACAAAATAATGCTAAGCAGTTTATACTCCCCGAATGGGGATGACATAGCAGATACAGTCTCAATCACATCTAAGGTAGAGCATGATAAGGATAGATAAAACATAAAATCCAAAAGAGATACAGCAGAGAGAAATCTAAGTATCTAAAATACACAAACCCAAAAATACATCTCAAATCTCAAAATTACAGTAATCCATAAAATAATACAACTCCAGACAATGGAAAAACTATCTAAACAACCTCTACTGTATCTCCTCTAGGCTAGCAGGCAATTCCAGGCTATCTGTAAAATTTATCAACAGGTCCAGTCAGGACAGAAGCGAGCACAATACATCTCAACAGTTCATAGCAGGTTAGAAAATATAATCATGCAGTAAAGTAAGATACAGGTACTGAAAGAAATGCTGTATGTAAAGAGAGAGAGAGAGAGAGAGAGAGAGAGAGAGCTGTAATAGAAATATCTACTATAAATAAAGACTAACAGTGGCTAGTGAGTCAGAGTACAATGTAGACATGTAAATGGCATAGAAGATTCTGATGCTATACTATGGAAGAGATTCTGATGCTACACTACTTGGATAGTATTCACATGTCTATTTCTACTCCCCCGTAACCCCAATCAATACACAAGGATCCAACCAAGTTATGTTATGATTCCACGCAAAGCCCCCGAAGGGTGATACATGGATGTCCCAAAAATAGGGATTCTAGGAGATTCTAGGATACCCAGTAAATGGGATAAGAGATTCTAGGAGACTCTGTGATCATAAGGGTATATGTCACAAGTGATCAAAGAACCTGTGAAGCATAGTGATAAGTCATATAAGTGAAACGCACAGAATATGTAGTACCCGATGCTCCCTAAGGATAACATCTCAAGAAGGGATCCGTATAGTACCAATCCGTGTGGCCAACGTGACAGTAACAAGTAAAGTAATTTAATGCAGGAAATAATTCTAAGCAGGATATGAAATGATCAGATAATATACTCGCCTGATAACCTGAACAGCTGATAAGTATAGGGGGTCCAACTGAAGCCACAGAGTCCTATTTAAAGCAACACAGGTTATAAGGTGTTCAAGTTGTAATAAATAAATCTCTATAAACAATCTATTTTATCCTAGGTTCTTCTAAATCAAATTAATTCTAGGTCAACTCCGGTCAATAATTTAGTCAAACTAGGTCAAGTGTTGACTTACAGTTGACTTTTGGTCAACTAGTCAACTCTGGTCAAATAGGGTCAATTCTAGTCTAATTATTGAAGATATAAAGTGCACTTCGTTATTCGTACGTCGAAACTTACGACATGCAAATCGAGATGAGATGATCAACGGTAAAGTTGATAATCTTATTATGGTGATCCACGTATCCATCTTGTCAATTTCAGCGATGTGAGATCACTGGAATTGACTGAGCTCAGTTTCGTTGTACTAATCCCGAAATACGAACATTATAAGAATTACTTATTAATTAATTATAAAAAGGTTAAACACAGAGAAATTATCAACAAACATTGTTGGACGATAAAATAGACATCGCCAACGTGTCCAGAATGGTCAAATTAGCTAGGATAGCCTACCCATCGGTCCAATTTGGTCACAAGGGCAAAAAGGTAATTTCGGGTCAAAACGGTATCCGTGTCGGAGCCGTTTTGTACCGAAAAATGTGCAAGGAAACAAGTCTACAAAACATAACAAATTATATGTCCATGAAACCAGAATGACGATACGAACCCAATGGTATCTCCAGAATTGGATTCCGTTGACCCGATCTCAATTTGGCCCGTTGACCAGAACTTGGAATTCCGATTTGCACGGAGATGCGTGCCGGAGCCAAAGTTCTCAAAACTCAGCAAACTATATGTCAACGAGTCAAGAATGATGATACGAACTCAACGGTATCTCCGGAATTGGATTCCGATGAGCCGATCTCAAAATAACCCGTTGACCCGGATATTGGTATCCGACTTGTTCCGAAATGCGTGCCGGATCCAATGTCCACCAAAACCTAGCAAATTATATGTCAACGAGTCCAGAATGACGATACGAACTCAATGATATATCCGGAATTGGATTCCGATGAGCCGGCATCAAAAAGTCCTGTTGACCTAGAATGTGGGACCTACTTCGTACCGAAAAACGTGCCAGGACCCACGTTCTCCAAATCTAATAAATTTTATATGAAAACATGCCAGAACGATGCCACGAGTCTAATGGTGGTGTCAGAAATGAAATCTGGAGTCCCGTGTTCAAAAATGGAATTTTACAAGTTGGAAATTACGAATTCGGACGGCCAACTTTGGCGTCGAATTCAACCAATCAAACAAGCTCACAATGAAACAAAACTGGAGGGGTAGTAAGAGGGTTATACCAGCTTCGCACAGGAACTAGTAGTACGCCAAACGGAGCTGCGGTGGAGGAGGTACAAGCTGACGAAATTGGCCCGCGAAACTGTCCAAATTTAATACAATTTAAACGGTCAACTTGGTGGCCGGTTTTGATGTATCAAACGATAAAATTAACGGACGAAAATAGACATGAGTGAAGGTGGATATACCGAGATTGTGAGAAGCGAAGAAATTGCCGATCCAACGATCGGATTTCTAGAAAAATGCGTACAAAGTTGTTGCGACGGGGCGCCAAAACGAACTTTATTCCGCGCGCGTCACGACGGGACTTCGTACAAAACGCACGAATCGCCTCGACGGCGCGTCTCGGAGGATGGTGGCCGTCAGGGGGCTGTTCTCCGGAGTGGGTCGCACCCATGGGGGGGTCGCCGGAGTAACGGCGGCCGACGGCGGCGACGGCCACGCCCGTACGCGCGCGCGCCATGGCCGTGCTGCTGCCGCTGTGCGCTATTGGCGTACGCGGCGGCACGGTCTGGCAAGGCCGGCGGACGTGCGGCCAATGCACGGCCAGCACGGTAGGGGCGGCGGAGGCCGGTGGTGGCTAAGGTGGTGCGGGTGGTGGCCGAGAGAAGTGATGATGATGATGATGGTGGTCGCGGTTTTGATGAGGTGGAGGAGGAGATGGAGGAAAGTAGGAGGAGGAGATGGGCTGTGGGTAGAGTGGTCGGCCGACGGCGAGGCTGGGGGTGGCCGGAGCTACGGCCAGTGGAGGTCGGGTAGAGGAGGAGAGGTGGTCGGGGCATGGTGTGGCCGGCTGCTGTTGGAGTTGGTTTTTGTTACTGTTGTTGTGTTTTGTTTGAAAGGAAAAGAATAAGTGAGAGAGAGAAAGAGAGTAATGGTGAGAGGGAGAGAGAGAGAAAAAGTTGTCCCATGAATTTTAGGGCCGGCCACATGGCCATGGGGTGTGGGAAAAATTGATATAGGGAAAATGGATGGATAGGATTAATTTGGAGAATCAAATAGCTAGAATTTTTGTGTAGGAAAATTAGGTTATTCCTAGGGATTTAAATCAACAAAAATTTACACTCAATATTTAGAATAGAAAATAAGGTATTGAATATTATTTTTGGACAAGCAAAAATGAGGGCATCATGATGGAGAGTAACATGGAGCTTGGACTGGGTTCGGTCAAACCGGGTTGGATGAAAATCGGACATTGTACAAAAAATTGAATAAAAATGGGTGTTGATAATCACGGGCAAATAAGTAGCACATGGGGATTCCAATAAATGGGACACAAGTATCGAACGGGTAGTAAACTCAATGTGGGCCATGTCCATAATTGGGGCTGATAGGTTTTGGTCGACAGGGGACCCACAAATCAAGTTGGAAAATGAATGTGACGCCGTGGGGTAAAATAAAATCGGGTCACGTGTCAGGAAAGTTGTGTGAAGCAAAAGGAGCACAAAATGGCGTGTCTCAGTGGGACACGAAAGTCATGGGTGACGAGTGTCTCGAGTAGATCATGGATGATAAGTTGGTTTCAAGAAACTGACTGGTCTTGCGCTCCCAAATTAAAAGTCACGGTAACGTGCTAATAATGATCAAGGAAAAGAGTGGGAAAATTAATTAATGATCAAATGGTCTAATTCGACCAGAAGTTCTGCGAAGCAAAAAGAGCACAAGGGAACAAGTTTGAGTGGGACACTATATACCATCATGAAGGTAATCCTGTCCACTCCAAAACTCGTGAAAAAGATTTCCAGAGTCGAACATCCCTGACACTCCAAATATCAATGGCACGAAAAAGTACACTTAAAGATAAATAACAGAATAAATTATTTATTAAAACTAAATCAATCAAAAAAATTTAAAAAAAATCAACCCGAAATTTAGGGTGCTCACACAGTTGTACCACGAGGATGTGTGAGATGAGTAGCATGTAGAGGTTCTTGCATGTGGGCTGATCCCCCATGCGGATGTGTTAGGGCTAACTGCTAATAGATGCGTGTTAGGAGACTTAGCGGTTAGTAGAGGTACATGGTCGTGGATGCGACTTGACAAGTACATTAGGTGGGGAGGACAATACCTGACGTATGTGCTTCTTTGCACTTTCCTGCTTACCTGTGCGCTCCGTCAGAGACGCAGGCTCCAGGTGCCCTCTGACATTTTCCAGAGCGTTATAGACGTAGCCCATTGCACATGATGCCCTCTGAAGATCTTTGGACATTACGGACGTAGGCCCCTGGTACCCTATATGGGGACTATGTCGATCCTATTTACAGCCAGGGCTCATGCGTTGAAGGTTTGTTCTTACTGCATAAACACATTAGATGGTTAGGTAAACCTTATCAATGTCATACCACCCCGTTCCATTTGTAGCATGGGACAATATAGCATCGCGGTATAGTGTACTACCCTTTGTCCTTGTTTGGTTGTAGGGGTAGTCCACTGTTTCGATGATAAGGTATTGGAACTTGTTACGAGTGGGACTATTTACTTTACTTGTAATTTATGACATAGTATATATATTCAGTTATGTGGCATGTTTATTGTATCTTGTTACGTCCCTCTGAGGACCTGGTTGTCTCGCCAGGTGTGTTCTCTTATCTTTCGCAAGTGTTCTAGCCGTGGCCATGTCTGTCACTATTTCTTCGAGGATGATTGTACTTTGATCGTCTTTGTTTCGCTCGCCAAAATCATTCTTTTGTATATCATGTTTTTTTTTTCATAGTTGGTAGTGGATTTGTCTCCGCCCAATAAATTGTATCAAGACAATTCATTATCATAATATGATATCTTTTATTCATAAATTTTGTGTAGATGAGATTAGTTATGGTTCTACTGCATTTTACAGCTTACGTATATTTATTATACGGCTGGCATGTCTACGTTCCTAGTCCTACGTATTTTGGGACTGGGGCGTTACATATTTTTGTGGTGGTCCATGCAGGTCTAGTTTGCCGTTTCGGTTACATGACTGTACCGAACGGGCCTACAATATAGGATTAGCGTCTAGGAATCTCATCCACAAGCTTAACCTCCTTCCTTGTTTCAAGATTTGAACTCTCGTTACCATCCTTGATTTGCATCCTGCTTGAACTCTTTCTACCGTAAATTCTTATCTTTCGTGCTCAGTGACAGTTAGGAAGATGACTACACTATTATATGCTCATAGGTCAAACACATGGCTAGAAAGTTGCATTGACAATTAATATGTATTGAGATTTTATTTGAGTTATAATGGCATTTATTTTTCTAGAAATATGATCTTAAAGGTTAGTTAATTCCAAGTTGGGTAGTAGCATATTACCGCTTTCAAAAGATACTTGGAATTTTATTTTGATATTATAAGGTGGTATACACAAGAGGATAGCTAGATCGAGAAAACAAATTGATTTGATTTTGCGTTTTGATTTTGAAGGTCTTTGAACATTTATGATTTATTGAGGTATAGCTATACATCTTTTGGAGGGATATAAATTTGATTTGAAAAGGATCATAAAATTTTAAATGTGAAAGTATGATTTATGATTGACCAAAATTTGAGAATGATTGATAAATCTTGGTAAATTTTTTTGAATTAAATTACGTCATATGATCTATGATTTATAAAGTTATTTAGATTTCGAGTTTAAAGCCTTGATTGTGGATATTTAAATTTTGGTGAAAAAAATTACTTTTGAAGAGTTGTTGTGACTTATTGGAAGCTCGATATACACATTTGAAGGATATAGAATTAAACTCGGGAGTTATTTAAATGTTCTATTTTGTAGTATGAATTTCGGCCGATAAATTTATTTAAATGTTGAGTTTAATATTTGGAAAAAAATATTTATTCGATTTGCGATATACAAGGGGTGTTTCGAGATTGACTAGAGATTTAAAAATTTTGATTAAAAGTTGACAGCCTAAGATGATTGAAAGTTTTGGTGGAATATCATGAAAATTTTATTGAAAAACTTTCGAGGAACTTGAAATTTTAGATTAAATCATATATTGGTAGAGGACCAAGAAGCAAGTAAGGTCACCCTAGTGAGAAAGAAGTATTCCACAGTAGATTGCCATACCACCTATGATTATGATATTGCATATACACAAGTATAGTTAGTCATCGACCAAACTGTGTAACTATATCTTTATCTTGCCTTACTCAACCTTCCCTCAATTCTAGATCTTTATCATGACCATTTAATTATTTGAAACTTAGAAATGATTAGAATCATTTCCTTGACCACACCCTTATCTATGAGACTACCTCCTCTCTAGAAACTGTGTCTCTAACTTATTTTACCTTGATCTCCGAGGGTTACTAAATTACCTTTATTTCGTGCTTTAATTATATCCTTTTGTACATTAATTAGTACCACATGAACTCCCACTTTCTAAAATGATCATTTGGTGTTCCCTATCGTGACTTTGATATTTGGAGCACCACAGTAGGCTTTTTCTTTCCACAAATTTCACGTGCAAGACCTAGACGAGCTCACCCTCATGTAGGTATATCATGTCCGACTAAAACACGTCCCCTTGTACTCTATTTTTATGGTACGACTTTCGGGCCAAAAGACTCAACCATAACCCTTACCATGGTACCGATATGGACTCCACCTCGACTCAAATTTTTCGACCTAATATGTGATTGCGATCTATTAATGCTTAACTTTGCGTTTATCTTGACTGCTTAACCCTTGTCATATATTTTCATGTCTTATCTCGATTCATCTAGACACATAACATCTTTCGCTCTTCAATATCGCAACCCTTACCCTTCTCCCTTTCAATTAAATTGATGTACTTATATTTCACTATGATTCCACCATAGTTTATGCAACCTTGTTCCTTGTATGATTCCATTATGCGAAATAAAATTTGATTATGGCAATCTTGAGTTAGTAGAAGTTAGATTGGAGAACCCCACAACATGGATAAATAATGTAGTTGGTTAAGATAATTACGAGATTATGAGGTATAGGTGGGACATAAATGGAAATGTGCGATAAATCTGAATCAATGAAGTAAGGAATGATATTTTATGTTTTGATGAAACACTCAAGGATAAATAGACTTCGCGAATTTTAAATTTCTTTTAAGGTAACTAAATATCGAGTGAAAAATTTTCTAAAAGCCTGGGTGGTTAAGAACCAAATTTACATATTAAATTTATGGATGCAAATTTTTGATGTTGCCTTCGATAACATCTAGTACTATTATGATATTAGTTTTTAAGGACAACCAATTGTCGAAGAAAGAAACCTTTACATGTTTGATGCATGGAGAATTAAGTTCTAAGAGGATTATGAATATGAAGTTAAGACGAGTTTCATTTCTACCATCAAAAAGAGGAGATTGTTGAATTCAAATTTTCGAGAGAGACTAATGAATATTTTAGGAAATTTTCAATTATGATGATAGAAGATTGAGTTATGAAGGTATACTATTAGTTTTTGAGATTGTCGAACGTTGAAGACGGACTTTTATTTTGGTACCTATGGATACATTGTACATTGACCAATAAATACAAATTTGAAGAAAGAAGATTTTAACTTTTACTTGGGCCAAATTGGTTGAAGGTTTAGAATTTTAAATTTTAGAGGAAATTATAACTTGGAAAGATATATATAAGTGAGTATAATGGAGATTATGGAATTCAAAATTTGGGACTATTTGAAATTCTATGACGAGATAGAGGAAGTTAGAGTACATCTATAATCAAAATTGCTTTTGTTAAATTTTAAAGGAACGTGGTACGAAAGTAATTTTTGGAAAAGAACGATTTATAATAAGAGAGATTACATGAATATTAATGATATCAAAGGATTAAGGAGTTTATTACCCACTCATGAGGTTGCCCCTTCTTAGGTTAATGTTAGGTCTGATCGAGCTTAATCATTGATTGATTGTCATAAACATGATCGTAAACTAAACTGACACCATCGAAAAAAAAATTTCTTCTGTTCTAGTCGATCAAATGACATATTGCCCTTGAAATGTCGCTCGCCTCCTCGTCGAATAAATTGTTCGTATTCTCGTCCCAAGAAGATCTCGAATAAACTCTTTCCATCCCCTTCGTCCTACCTACCCTAATTACTCCTAAATTTCGAGGACGAAATTCTTTTAGATTGGGCAGGATGTAAAACCCATAAATTTCTACTATATATTTTTATTTATTTTTAAAAATTGGGTAATTATTTTGAAATTTAGTTCGTACAAGTTCGCATACTCGTATGTGTACGTCACGCGCGAGTTACGTTTTGTATTTGCTCGTCGAGTGCGAATATGTGCGAGCTACATACATTTGAAATTTATTTTTTTATAGAAATATAGCTTTCAATAATATATGATAAATAATATATTTTGCTTGAAATTTTAAAAAGGGCGCCACAATAGAATTTTTCAAATTCGTATAATTTCCTATGTCAAAAAGGATATTTATTTTATTATAGAAATATAAATAGTGGCCTTGAAAACTATGTTTTGAGGCAAATATTCTTTTGCGTATAAAGTACACGAATTTAAATTTATTTTTGAAATTATTTAATACTATTATTTTATTATTTGGAAAAGTTATGTTTAAATTAGTTTATTATGATAAATCGGTATTTGGTTTTATCAAATTTTATTATGAGTTTTCGAATTTAATAGAAAGATTTATCTAGTTTAAATATATTGGAAAGATATTCCTTTTTGATTCAAAATATGATTTAATTAAATGATAGTATTATCAAAACGGGGTTTAAATTATTCTATTCCTATTCCTAATGGGATTCCCACCTCCAATAAAAGGAGAGGTACTTGTCCTCTTTTCTTATCCATAAAATTCTACAAAACCAAACTCCATAATTCGTTCAACGTGCTGTGCATCGTGTCTGTGACCATAATCTTATTCTAATTTTTAGTACAGCTATCCATGTCGTGTCCGACACCCCAGACACGATGATAATACTACAGAACCACCATCGATCCCTTCTTGCCATCTCCATCACCACCAATCCACCTTGTCGTCATCAGCCAACCCCGTCTCTACCGCTGCCCTACCAGTGTCCCCGACCACCATCACCAACCTGCCTTTTCGACTCCGGCGACCTTTGCCTCCATCATCACCATGACAGCTCCTGCCGAACCCCTCATCTCCGGCCAACCTGTTGGGACACACCACCACCGCCATATTTTTGCCATCGCACACCATCACCACAACCCCACCGACCCCTGGCTCCGTCCATCTCCCGACCCATAACCCCCTCTCATCGTCTTCACCACCACCACTCAAAGAATAGGAAAAAAATGGGGGGGAAATCTAACCAAGTCGTCCTTTCTCCGTCGCGCTCGGTGCAGCCATCACGCCTGCAGCCCCGGAGCCGACTCGCATCCCCATCCGCTGTGATGGCGGCCATCTTCACCGGGCCTCGTCGGAGTGCCAACCTCGATCGAAGCCACCGCCGCTTCCAAGAGTCCACCAGATCCTCTGCCTTCCGCCGCCTTGGCCAGCAATCTCCGCCGTGACGAGAACCCCCGCCGACCGACACGACACTGGCTGACACTGGCGACAGCCGCTAACCCCCGGGCCGCTTCCCTCGCGTGAGCTCCGTCCATCACTGCGCGCACAGGATCTCGCCTCCCGCTGCTACCACCGCGGCCTCCTCTACGCCGGCGCTCCCTCCAGCGCCTCCGACTTCCCGTACACCGACCGCCGGCGCCCCTTCTTTCGTGCCTCCACATGCGCCGATGCCATGGAACCCGACCAGAGTCTTCCCCATGCCTTCCGTGCTGCTATGCGTCCCCCACCACGCAGGTCAGCCCCCGTCTCCGTCGCGCCCTTTCCGCCGGCCACCCGGCCGAGCCCCTCGGTAAGCCCCGCTCTTCCCCTCCCCCTCTCTCGATTATTTCTCTCCCTGCTCCTTCTCTCTCTTCCCTTTTCTTAATCCCACCCCCTTTATTAGTTGGGATGTTGTAGAGATTTTTATTAGTTTTATTATTATTATTATTATTATTATTATTATTATTATTATTATTGTTAATGGTATTAGTAAAAATGGCTAATAATAGAAAAAATCTGCTTTTCTTTATTTTGATATTATATCCTTTATTATTAAGTAAATAATTACATATTTATTTTAAAAGAAATGTTTTGATCTGTGTATCTTCAAATATTACCTAAATTTGTTATGGTGGTGACCTAAAAACTTCTATTATGACAGATTTGCTTTTAGTCGAAAAAGAAAAAAAAAATATATATATATATATATATATATATATATATTTTATATATATATATATATATATATATATATATATATATATATATATATATATATTAATTTTCAAGGTGTTTGTAATATTTTGAGCAAATATATATATATATATATATATATATATATATATATATATATATATATATATATATATATATATATATATCAATTTATAAGTAATTTTCAAAGTTATAGATATATTTGTTGCTTCGCCCTAAAAAGATTTCAAAATTTATATTTGTCCTAAATGTTTTCTAGATCTCATATATTTTTCTAAAATATTTTACAAATGGAATATGGACAAGTAGGGTTTTTTTTCCTAAAAACAATTTTTGATTTTTAAGTATTAACTAAAAACATATTTTCAACAGAAAATCTAGTTTTCGAATATTATAGATAATTTCTAAAAATTTGTATATATATATCTTACCCAACAAATTCCCTCGACTATTACCATTGAACGTGACTAATCGTGCTTCCCTATCTTCTTGCGAATTCGGACCCTGTGTGCAACAACCAAGGCTATTGGACTATTGGGATAAGTCAGAACATCGCACCACACAAGGTGACACACCAGGCAAGATACCTTGCCATTATACTGTTTATATTCAGTCTACATTTTATTACATATCACTGTTCATTATTTCCAGTTATTACAGTTCTTGATTTACTACATGCTCAGTGATTATTAGTTTACTTGTTACTATCCTTTGGTTACACATGAACCTAGAGTTAAGGGACCACAGTTTGTAGTGTATCGCATATACCTTGACACAGTTGTACCACGAGGATGTGTGAGATGAGTAGCATGTAGAGGTTCTTGCGTGTGGACTGATCCCCCATGCGCATGCGTTAGGGCTAACTGCTAATAGAGGCGTATTAGGAGACGTAGCGGTTAGTAGAGGTACATGGTCGTGGATGCGACTTGACAGGTACATTGGGTGGGGAGGACAATACCTGACGTATGGACTTCTTTACACTTCCCTGCTTACCTGTGCCCTCCACCAGAGACGCAGGCTCCAGGTGCCCTCTGACGTTTTCCAGAGCGTTATGGACGTAGCGCCTTACACATGATACCCTCTGACGATCTTTGGACGTTACAGACGTAGGCCCCTGGTGCCCTATATGGGGACTATGCCGATCCTATTTACAACTAGGGCTCATACGTTGAAGGTTTGTTCTTGTCACAACCCGCACCCACTGTGAGGGTACGAGCACGTAACAACGCCCAGCCTACGCCGCAGTGTCGGCGGTAGAACGCTGTTCTAGGTCGCTATCTAACCAACAACTCACGTAATTATATAATGTACTTGTCAAAATCTTAACTCCGAACGGAGGACAAGTATAGATATAATGTAATCTCAATCACAGTCTAAGCACGAGATGATAACACAGAAGATAATAACTAAGACTAAATACAACAATAAAACTAACTACTAAAATAACATAATCTCCAACAATCTCAAAACATCATAACTCAACTTATTTACAACTCAAGTTCTAAAACATGAAATCTAAACCAAGACAACTAGCTAATCTCCCGATCACTCCTGAGTGTCGGGACCAAGGGTAGCTAAGCCATCTCCTGGTCCATAATATGTAGGGCATGTGTCCTCAGGGCAATCATCTATAAAATTTTCAACAGGTCCAGTCGTGACAAGAACGGGCACAATCTCATCTAGAAAACCCAAGTAAATGATAGAGAACTATAAAGCAGTTATAGACAGTAAATGTAGACAAGTGTAACTCCAATGTAAGTCCAGTACAAGACGAATCTAATATAAGATGAATCCAGTACATGACGATTCCAGTCATAGTAATCAATAATTCCAGGGTGAGTCCAGCCTATACTCTAACAGTGTGTTTTAAAATACCGAGATCGACATGTAAATTGCTGTAGGTAATACGGCACATCACACACCTGGCCGGGTGTGAGATGGCTATCATTCCAGTAGATTCCAGTTGGGAGATTCCAGATTAGGGTATGTCTACATGTCTTACTCAAGTATTTCCCCTCCCAGCAAGTACAAGTGATTCCAGAATACGATACGAGAATCGAGATGAGTCCAGCCAAATATGATGATACCAGCAAGTAAATCCAGGGTGATTCCAGTAGGTGATTCCACTAATAGAAGCCAGACATGATGATACCAGTAATAGAGGCCAGACAATATGGTATGTGTGTCGCATACATGAATCCAGAAATATCCATACGTGTGGTAACAGAGAATCACATACAACTAACTAGAACTGAAGTACAGTAATTGACAAATAAATGAGAGAACTATCAGAGTATGTGCTCGCCTGGTACTCTGAAAAGAGTAGTATAATATCAGACGTCTGCACCAGAGTCACAATGTCCTAAATAGAGCAGTATGGGTTATAATGTATTTAAAATACGATAAATGAAGTTTACGATACAATTTACATAATTTCTAGGCCAATCTAGGTCAAAGTCAACTCTAGGTCAAACCTGGTCAACTATCTAGGTCAGCTAGTCAACTAACATCTATGGGTTGGTCAAACTATAGTCAACAAGTCAATTTAGTCAACTAGGTCAATTTTTAGGGTTTGGTCAATTGTTGAGTCAAACAAGGTCAACCTTAAACTATTGGTCAACCTTAAGGTCAACTCTAAACCTAAACCACAATCATAGTCTAATAGAATCTACTCTAAGCTATCTAACCCATACAACCAATGGGCTAACACTATACTCAAAGTCCAACTAACTCTCAACCTATACCAAGACACTAACCACATAAGCCTAACCCTTAAACAAAACCTATCTAACAAGCCTACCTACAAAGTCCTAATACCAAAACACAATATCACAACAACCTATCTCACAACCAAAGGGATACTAGTCTATACCTATATCTCATCCTGAAACCATCTCACAGTCACAAGGAACACATATATTAGACACAATATAGATAGCAAGTAAAAAACATATAGGTATCAATACTAATGCATATGATTATATATGATATTAAAAGGAATGAAACAACTGGGAAAGGAAGGAAGGAAAGGCAATGTAGTGTGTGGCTAATCATAGCAATAAGTTTCTCAGGAAACCTGAGAAACAAGTGACAGTGTCTAATGTATGTGTGTATACATCATGGTAGTTTGTGTGTATGTGACAAGTGTGTGTGGGGGTGTAGATGACAGTTAATTCTCAGTTTTAGATAAAGTGTGTAAACTAACAAGAAGGGTGTCAATCTCAGAATTTAGGAACAGTTTCATGTGTATGAGTGTGCATACATTTGTGTGTGGGTGAATGATATATGGTGTGATGAGTGTGTAGGGAATGTTGTGTGTACAGTCACATGCTTGTGTGAGTGTACAGTGCTCAAAACTCAGTTTTGTGTGTGTATGTATACACTGAAATCAGTGACAAAATCTCAGGGATTTCTGAGAACAAAATGACAGCTAACAGGTAACTTAAAGACCCAATCAAATTTCCAATTCGAATAACCCCTTCCCATGATAACCCCAATCTCAGTTTTAACCCAAACCTCAACCCAAATGAAACTGTTCTCAGGTTAAGTTCTCAGATTTTTACTTGAAAATCAAGCCCAGGCATCTAACCCCAATCACTGATTTCAGGTTAACCCTACATGCTTCATTATCTCAGTTTAAACCTACCTTCAGTTTACAACATTCCTTGCATACATTCATATACCTGAGTTATCTCAAGAATCATATTCATGACTCATTAGAAACCAATATCTATCCCAAATCATAACTCCTATTGAACTAAACTAACAACTAACATACAACCTTAAACCAAAACTGATTTAATCATTATTCTCAGGACAACAGACATTGAAACTCAGGTAACTTCCTAACTAATCTCAGGTATTACATAGGAATTAAACATTTAACATGTATTAACATTTTAGAAATCCAAAAACCTATTTTCAGTTTCCCTGAAATCTCAGATATTACACTTGCCATCTCAGTTTACATCAACCCCTTAAATCAGTTACCTACATTCAATTTCAGAAATCAAAACCCAATCAATACACATATGAACTCTCAGTTTTCATCTAACCCTCTAGGATCAAACCCAACTTAATCTCAGGTTTTGCATCTCAGGTTTCATTCTCAGTCAACACATTCTACACAAATTCCATTTTAGTTACACTCAGATTTTTTACTTGAACTTGAACTCAGTAAATGACCATCCTGTTTCAGTTTAAACCAACATTCACCCATGTGAACTTAATAACAACTAGCATATATCTCATCTCAAGAATAGGCTCAATATATATATTAACTGACAGTATAAAACCCAACTAAAATAAATACTGATACATAAACTTCCCATCTCGAAAACTAAGTTTAAACCATAAAAATTTACAAACAGACATGTAAGTGTGTTAACCATGTGTTCATGTGTCTAGAGGTGTCATTCGTGTCCACTAGAGTGGACACGAGGTGTCCAACAGAGGAATTCATTTTAAAACAGCAACACAGTATCAGTGAGCTTGTGGGGATGTGTCGGCTAGTCTAGGACACGACACACGCATCCTTGGGTCTCGTGCACATGTCAAAGGGTAGGTGGGGTATAGGGGTAAGTGTCTAGGTGCCTGCACAGTGTCCACGAGGTCGCGTGTCCACGCGCGAAGCGCGCATCATTGGGGTATTTTCGTGTGTGCACAGGCAGTACAAAGTCAGTGCAGGCTCGATTCCTTCGCGTACAGTCGACGAGATCCTACAAAATTTTGTGGGTAGGATGTCAGTCATTAGGACAACATGTCTACCAAGTTTCGTGACCTGATTCGCCGTGTCGTGTCTGCTAGGACACCCGAGCAGCAGGGCAGTGAACCGAGCCAGTGCGCAGTATCGTGCGTGAGGTGCGTGTCCGATTTGGACACGAAAAACCACCCAAATCGTGCTCAGTCTTCAATATATCTAATCTACACATTAAGAGCTAAAATATTGTTCAATTAGTTTTACAAAAATCAAAAATAAAATCCTTAGAGGCATTTCATCGAACACCTATACACCCACTATGACACATGTCAGATACGGACTCCAAACGGACACAAAATTCGCCCAAATTCTAGGGACAGCTAGGGAACTCCTAGATCTAGCCCTAAATGCAAAGAAAACGGAATTAAAATACAATTTAAGGAATTTTACCTATAGGTGCAAAAAGCTTGAAAAAGCTCCAAATGGGGGATTCCTCCTTGCTAGCCAAATGCTCCCAAATTGTCCCAAAGCTAGGATTAAACTCCAAAATCAGAAAATAGGAGAGTATTAGGCTCTAATACAAGAAACTAGAGTGAAAAAGGATTTAAAATGGAGAATCTATGGAATGGGAAAGAATGGATAAACCTTTCTTTTTTCTATGTGATCTTTCAATACAAAAGAGGCAAGAACTAATTAGGAGATTATTTATAGGGAAGGGAATGACCTAGTGGCTGGTCATAAAGAAAAGAATTAGGGTTAGGGTTTCACTAATGGGCTATGGGCCAAGTTGTACTAGCTAATTAGCTCAAGTCCTTAGCCTTTGGTCCAATACAAAAATCCTCCTACTCTCTTCATGAAACTAAGCCAACTTAAGTCAACCAAGACCAACTTGAGTTAGATTAGGGTCCATACCATGTTAGCTAAGTCACCAAAGTCAAGGTCAAAGTCTAGGACAGTCTCTTAAGTCACAGCTAGCAAAAAGTCAAATTAACAATCACCAATGCAATAAATCCTAAAATAATTCAAAGGGGCCAAATGACCAAAATACCCTCATGCTCAAAATTAAAAATAAATCATCCTAATGACGTGGTCAGGCTTTAGGTCAGGCAGTCCCTCAGGTTACACTAGCAAAGTATCAAAATCATAAGCCATGACTTAAAACAGTTTTTAAATAGTTTAAAATGATTAAAAATCACCAAAAATCATAATGTAAAATAAATATCAATAAATAATAATTATAATTACAAAATTTCAAAATTATCCTCATTTCAGAAACTGGGTGTTACAGTTCTTACTGCATAAACACATTAGATGGTTAGATAACCCCCGTCAATGTCATATCACCCCGTTCCATTTGTAGCATGGGATAATATAGCATCGCGGTATAGTGTACTACCCTTTGTCCTTGTTTTGTTGTAGGGGTAGTCCACTATTTCGATGATGAGGTATTGGAACTTGTTACGAGTGGGAATATTTACTTTACTTGTGATTTATGACATAGTGTATATATTCAGTTCTGTGGCATATTTTTTGTATCTTATTACGTCCCTCTGAGGACATGGTTGTCTCACCAGGAGTGTGCTCTTGTCTTTCGTAGGTGTTCTAGCCGTGGCCATGTCTGTCACTATTTCTTCGAGGATGATTGCACTTTGATCGTCTTCGCTTCGCTCACCAAAATTATTCTTTTGTATATCATGTATTTCTTTTTATAGTTGGTAGTGGATTTGTCTCCACCCAACAAATTGTATCAAGATAATTCATTATCATTATATGATATCTTTTATTCATAAATTTTGTGTCGATGAGATTAGTTATGGTTCTACTGCATTTTACAGCTTACGTATATTTATTATACGGCTGGCATTCTACGTTCCTAGTCCTACGTATTTTGGGACTGGGGCGTTACACTTCTGCACACCCATCCATTTCATCGATGCCAAGCACTAATCAAATGATTTTTCCCATATACGAGTACCTAAAATATTGTCCATAATGTGGGTCAGAACATCATCTATGTACTGGCAATCGGTGCTGGCCCAACTCACCTAAGAAGATAACACTAAGTAATCATGTTATCGAACATTATTAAAAGTGGTCTTTTTCGTTCCCTTAGGGTTGATTAACTGTTCATATCTGACATAAGTAAAGCATGCACATCATTTTTAGCCATCATAATGTAAAACAATATGATATTACCCATTTAGTGATTTCTTACCCACGATCGTATAGCCATCTCTGTATATTTATAATACTTACTCTGCATGCATAAGACATTATTAGGAACAATATCATATTTATCATAGTGTCACTATTTAGGTGATTCTTAACAACAGCCAACATCTTTCCCTGTAATCGAGTAATAACTTACTCTGCCTACAAAAGACATCATCTGTACTGGACCTATCTATATGAAGGTCACTGGCGACATGCCATTTTGGAACGTCTTACTGGTATAGCGGTGTCCCTTGCAGTACGGGTAGCTAGTCCCACTGAAGGTCCCATATACCGATACCAGTACGTCGGCATCAATCCTTGTTCCCCCTAGGGTAAACCGGGTCCGTGGCCTAGGAGTGTCGTTCAGGGAACTACCTTATGCACAAGTTGTCCATAACCATACAAGTATATGCAACTTACCTATGAAGAAAACATATAATTCATGATAAAGAAAACTTAAGTAATCAGCCACCATTCTCATTCGTATTGCCACCATGCCTTGAGCTGAGCTCACAAATACCAACTGCCCAATCCAGGGTTTTAGTGTAATTCAACATTCTACATCGGGGACAGGATAACAGAATATTGATTACTCAATCTCTTTTTTTCATCTTTGATACCTTACATTTAGTCAGTCATAATTCAAGCATACTCACTGCCCAGTTCTTGGAACTTAGCATCTGTGTTACCATCTATTCATCAAGATAAGGCTCAATATACACGCCGCCCAAGTATTTGGGACTTTTTCTTTACCTGTCATGTATTTTATAGCAACAATACGCATGCACACAATTCTTGAAATGATACGCAACAATTATCGGGTCATGTGATTAATTATCTTTCTTTATCTTTCGAGTTCCATACAAGATAGTATTTACCAATTCAACAAGCAGACATAGCATACAAATTCTTTTATTAAGCGTGAAGCTAAAGGATATTCGAAGGGTTCAACACTACTCACATCCTAGGACGATTCCCGCCACGATCGCATAGCCTTTCGAGCGATCCTTCACATAATTCCAAGTCCAACAAGGTTTCATCGAACCAACCAACCATCAATATGCACCGTGCGGTTCGGGGCACTACAATATATACCACTCAAAAAAGGTTTTGTCCTCGAAACTTAAATAAAACTCATCCCCATAAATTCAACTGAATTTATAAAACTTTACATGATCAACTTGCACTATTTAACATTTCTCAAAGTCTCAATTGATTTCAAATGATGTACCATCTCGTTATAGCATTCAAGTTTTGATTCAAAATAGTTTACCATCATTGTTCTTTCTTTCAACACTTGTACAATTTCTTAGCACGTGATAATCCTTCCCTGTGGCTTTGTTTGAATTCAACATACCACTTCGTTGGAATCATATATATATTTTAGGCATCCCAGAAATATACGCATTTCAACCAAGTTCAATGATATAGAAGACGAACGAGCTACAAGTATAACTTTATTTCCGAATGTCAACAAATTCTCTCGAGCATCTCGTATAGTCTCAGTTCATTATCTAATCTCCCAACCAACTAATACCACAATAAATTTTACCAAATTCTAACTCGAGTAATTTCCCACAACCGACCAAAATTTTCCAAAGTATTCCAACTTAGTTGAATCAAGTATTCCAATGAATCCAGAGTTCCCTTTCAAGTCCATTATCATTCATACCACCAAAGTTGATAAAAGCCAATGGTCACATTTTATTTCGACACCATAATTCTTATTGATCAAATCATGTACTCATCATCGTTCGCATCCATACACTTATTTGCAACCCGTAATATTTCGATTGTAAGCCATCTTTCCAAGTTTTATTATCATTCGCTTCTAACAAAATTTGTCATGTACTCAAAAGTTTATCTTATTGATCAAGCCAACATATTATCATTTCGTATGAGCAACTCTCATTCCCAGCCAACATTAGTTCCGAGGGTCGTTTCAAAATTGTATTCACTCTCATCGGTCTCGACTACATGCTCTACCTCATTCCGTCGTTATACTTTTCCCAAAATTTTGATCTGGTTATCCATCAATGAATTTATTCCGACTGTTTCAAGGTACTACCATCAATTTGCACAGCTTAATACGATTCAGCCAACCAATCAAATCCAATCTAACCAATTCTGACAATTTTCGACATTCCAAATAAAGGCAACCAAGTTTTTGAACCAACATGATCCGTTATTCCGTCCAACGTTATAACATCGAATTTTCAATCTCTATTACATTACGAAGTTTACTTTCCGACATATCTCACTCATTCCGACTATACCCATGCAACATCAATAGGGACATCCTAAGGATTTCCAACAGTCAACTTAGCCTTCGGTCAAGTATCTGCGGTCAGCTATTCTAAGCTAAACTAGACATTCAGCTAACTCATATGAGATGGATATCTAATAGGGATATATCTTATCTTTTATCATAGAGGCAACCAATTCTTACCATAGGGACTCTATCTTATATCAGGGAGAATCTATGATCCTACCAATCTAAGGGACATGGGACACCACCCCAATCTTATGAACTTATTCCCAACACGAGCAACTGAAGCATATAGCCAACAAATCTGAAACTTAGGCAACCAAATGACACTCTAGGGTCAAGTCTATCTACCCGTACTCATCCTCGGGTTATTCCTAACGAAGTTATTCTAGACTTATCCACAACCGACAAAATCTATCCAATAATTCTTATGGGTCAATCTCGAAGCCATATAAATTTATAAATCGAACATCCAAATCTCATTTTTCACTTGCATAGACGCAACATCACCTACTTAATTTGACTTGCATTCTCATATCGTACTCAAATTATGTTTATTCAATCATGCTAACTATTCCGAATCACATTCTAATATTTCTATCTCAATGGTCTATCTTTTACAATCTCTTTTCTATGGTCTCTTCGTGACATATTCAATTTCAACATTTCTAGATCATCTATACGGTCTGTATTCTTTAACCAACAAATATGGCAACTGTATAATCATATTTCTTGAGAAAGAATCTTTTATGAATTTTTGCTAGCACCAAATACGGTCATCTCTTAACAACTCACTTTAACCATCAATATTCATTTTTGCATCATCTTCTTATGATTCTATAAGAAGATTCACTATTAATTCACCGATCCAATCTCTATGGCACTAATCATCTAGCATCCGTATTACGGTCATCTAGTAGATATGACATAAATTATTTAGCTAAGTCATACTCCAACAGTTCTATATTCCACCCATACTTATCATCCATGCGATAACATTATTCACCGACGGGATCTATTACATATTGTTGCATCTCGATATTTATTTGTATCCTAGCCATCCGACTTTCATAAGGAACATCTAATCTTTCATGCATCAAGGGACAAGTGTTCATTCTCTATGCCTCAAAATAATCAAGGGTCATATAATTTGTTATTTCGGAACACGTCTAATTCTCTTAAGCACAATTGCACATATGTGCAAAAGCTATTTATTTCCTCAAGTCCATTCTCTACCTTTTGGTCGCTAATGCAACTCTCTACATCTTCTAAATCATTTGCAACATTCCGATAAGCGCCTAATGTCACCATCAGTTTGTCGATATACAATATTGTAATTTTATTTACTCAATTCCTTCATCATTCAATATTCGGTCTATATTGTCCTTCTAATATCATTTGATAGCAACAACCGAATATCGTTATTGAGCCTACAATCTTTTTTACCCAACTAATTCAAGTCATCGCCTGAATCTATAATTCATACCATTTCCAACCAAGGCATTCATTTCATATTTCCAATTTCTCAGTACCCAGCATAATGCTAACTATCAGAGTCTAGCAACGGTCCATCCGAACTTAACAAAATCTCGCAACGAGTTATCCGAACTTAATTATCAAGGGACACACTTAGCCGTCATGTATCAATCGTAATCCAGCTATGACTCGATATTACCCAATACCATACAGGTAGATCATCACTATACCATGAACAGGTCAAGGAACATCTTATCACTGAGAGGGTAGAGCCATATACCACTCAGAGCTCAAGCCAACTCGAAGATTTGGTCGATTCCCATTCACTAAAGTCATGCACATTCCCTTTCCAACATATAATGCTAACACCCACTGCCAATTGCCGCATAACAATTGACTTATATGAATCCCACACTTAAGACATCAAGCACACAATACAAACTTTTTATATCATCGCATCATTGTTATTCTTTTTGGTATCATTAAGAATTCATTAAAGCATCGCAGCCCACATATTTAAACTTATTGTATGGAACACCTAGTGAGCGGCCAGAAGAATCAAGAAATTTTTAGTCAAGGGAACAACTCAGAATAATTTGGAAGCAACATTAAATAATCGAGAAAGCACTTTTGAGTCATCGTAGAGGCAACATTGATTTCATCGTGGAAGCAATTTTGAGTAATCGTGGAAGCAACGTTTGAGTCATCACGGAAGCAACTTTGAATCATTTTAAGAGCATCTTTGATTTGAAACAAATCGAATAAGAATCCAAGGACGTAAAGCCATGCTCTGATACCATTCTGTCATGCTCCAATCCCGGGAGATCGGAAACTAGCCACTAGGCGTGATGCCGTACAAGTCTAGATTGCACTTGTACAAGGCAAAACCATTATAGTTTTCGGTATTTCTCAGAAAACAACGACAGCACAGCAAAACCAAGCAGATAAATTGAAGTCACAACATATGAGAAAATATATCTCTTTATTGATAATTAAAATTGATTACAAGACTTGCAGCTGAATACAGAGTTTACAACAGATTACAAGACTTTTGAATAGCCAACTAAATTTCATGCCATTTAAGCTTGTAACTGAACATGTCGACTCGTCTTACAATGAACTTGCCATTTTGGCTTATAATCTCATTGGTTCATCTGAGTTACACTATTCTATACATTATGTCCCATTTAGGAGAAGACATCATCTTACGAGAAGAGCTTCTGCATACCCATCCGATTTATTGATGCCAAGCACTGATCAAACGATTTCTCCATACACGAGCACCTAAAATATTTCCCACAATGTGGGTCGGTATATCATCTATGTACTGGCGAGTGGTGCTGGCCTAACTCACCAAAGAAGGCAATACTAAGTAATCATGTTATAGAACATTATTAAGAGTGGTCTTTTTCGTTGTCTTAGGGTCGATTAATAGTTCATATCCGATATAAGTAAAACATGCACATCATTCTTAGCCAACATAATGTAAAACAATATGATATCACCCATTTGGTGCTTTATTACCCCTGATCGTATAGCCATCTCTGTACAATTATGATACTTACTCGGGCTGCACAAGATATTATTAGGAACAGTATCATATTTATCATAGTGTCACTGTTTAGGTGATTCTTACCAACAACCGACATCCTTTCCTGTAATCGAGTAATAACTTACTCTGCCTACAAAAGACATCATTAGCACATGACCTATCTATATGAAGGTCACTGGCGACATGCCATCTTGGACCGTCTTACTGGTATAACGGTGCCCCTTGCAGGTTGGGTAGCAAGCCCTACTGATGGTCCTACGTACCGATGTCAGTATGTCGACATCAATCCCTGTTCTCCCTAGGATGAACCGGGTCCGTGGCCTCGGAGTACCGTTCAGGGAACTACCTTATGCACGAGTTATCCATGACTATGTAAGTATATGCAACTTACCTATGAAGAAAACATATAATGCATGATAAGGAAAACTTAAGTAATAAGCCACCATTCTCACTCGTATTGCCACCATGTCTTGAGCTGAGCTCACAAATACCAACTGCCCAATCCAGGGTTTTAGTGTAATTCAAAATTCTACATCGACGACATAATAATAGAATGTTGATTACTCAATCTATTTTCCATATCTTTGATACCTTACATTTTCTCGATCATAATTCAAGCATACTCACTGTCCAGTTCTTGGGACTTAGCATCTGTGTTACCATCTATTCATCGAGCTAAGGCTCGATATACTCACCGTCCAACTATTTAGAACTTTTTCTTCACCTGTCATGTATTTTATAGCAACAATACGCAAGCACACTATTCACGAAATGATACACAATAGTTTTTGGGTCATGTGATTAATTATCTTTCTTTATCTTTTTGGGTTCAATGCAAGAGAGCATTTACCAATTCAACAAGCAGACATAGTATACAAATCATTTTATTAAACGTGAAGCTAAAGGATCTTTGAAGGGTTCAACACTACTCACATCCTAGGACGATTTTTGCCACGATCGCATAGCCTTCCGAGCGATCCTTTACATAATTCCAAGTCCAAGAAGGTTTCATCGAACCAACCAGCCATCAATATGCACCGTACGGGTCAGGGCACTATAATCCTGACCTCCTCTATAATCTTTAAAAGTCAGCATCTACAGTTAAGCCCAAGTCATAAGGCAAAAAGAAGAAGTTTCGCATTGTCCAAACAATCTTTCGATCAATGAAATGCCATATACGGAAGATGAAGTCGTAGTTCGAGTAGCAGACCAAGATGTAGCTCCACCAGACAATGAAAGATCAAGCAAAACTTATTTATAAGATTACAACCATGCACCTGAAGATGGTTAACAAGCACCATTACCTGAACAACCAGCTACACATCCACTATCATAGTAAACGATGGACAAAGGCAAATAGACAAGGTTCAACAAGTCTCTAAAAAAGAATGTATCTCTGCTGTGGGATCGATGGCAACTCTAGTGAGGAATGAATAAAGTATCGCAGAAGTAAATATCTCCAATTAAAAGAAACTTATGTAATGTGAAGGCAGTTAATCACTATAGTATATAAATAAACAAATAAGTCAGCAGTAGAGTAATAGAGAGCAAACTAAAAGACATCGATTTTATCCTGGTATCCATCTGAGAGGAGTAGTCCAGACTCGAGAACTCTTGCTTGGAGTTAATCCACTATTTTTGAATAGCAGTTAAATCACGTGCTTTGATCCGAAGAGCACGTCGATTTTTTAACACTTTGTGCTTTGATACGAAGGGCACGACCAAACTTCAACTCTAAATAAATAACTTTGAAAAACCAAGTATGTACAACTCGATCACTTCTAATTGAAAACACACTAGCACATAAAAGAATAGGAGCTATCTTAGAGACTTGAAAATTGAATGACTTTATGGAATAGAGAAGATGAAGAATGAATTGATGATTCAAATGGAAAGTTTTTTCTCTATTTATGGTAATTTTTATGAGAGAGTTCGGGCAGAACTCGGATGCCCTAACATCTAAAATTCTGAATGTCGGGTGCAAAAATAATAGGTAGCCCATTCTAACCAGGAGGGTTTTAAGGATCACCGAGTTTGGGCCGAGTTCGATTCCTGGATTCCATAATGTAATGTGGCAGATTTTGATTCAAATAGAGTTTGGTTTTGGTTAGAAAACATATGATTTGGATAGGCTTATTTGATTTGAGGATTACAACTAATTGCCAGTGCGAGCCGACTCACATAAGTCGTAGACTCAATAAAAATAAAATATATAATAAATAAAAGTAACTCGACTAATTCACAACTTTTGAATTGATTTAATGCAATCTTCTGAGTCTTGTATTTCATATATCGACTCGAAGTTTATGTTAATTATCAAAATCAAGTTGACTGTGACCATATGGGTCAATAATCTCTCATATTTTGATAAATGACAAAACAACGACTGATACGAAAAATATAAATTTCTTTAGTAGCAGAATCAGCAAGGTACAAGATAAAACAACTCGATGTGAAGCAGCTCCCCCGCAATGAGAGCAGCATGAAACATCTTAGCAGTATCTAACAAACATCTCAACAAGTACTCAAAGAAATAAATATCAACAATTATTATCAGTAATAAATCAACAAAAAAAATATTAACAACAAGTATCAATTTTCAAAATTAAGTAACAAGTATCAGTTTTCTCCCCCGATGTCATTTTAACAAAATGGAGTAGAAAACATAAAAGTAATGGATAATAGAACACTACTTGATAGATAACAACCCAAAAGTAATACTGAGTAGCATAAAGTCTGCAAGACATAACTGTCTGAAACATTAATGTCTAACTACAAACTGGCTTTAGCAAAGCATAGCCAAAAAAAATCACAACTAGATAGCTAAAACTAAAAACTAAAGAATCACTAATCATCATCCTCATCATCATCATTTCTAGCCACTCTAGAAGGCCTACCAGTCTCAGCTCACCAGTTGGCATCGTACCGAGCAGCAACAAAATAAAAGTATCTATTTGCCTTGGATCATCAATGCGATAACCAACATGTGAAACCCGTAACTTTTAGTTAATTATTTAATTAATTTAATTAATTATTAGTTGTTAATTTAGGAAAATGCATTTTTAGAAAATTATTAATTCTGGGAATTTTAGTCAAAACCCGTAATTTTCTAATTAATTAATATTGTGTTTATTATTTATTTTAGTTAGATTAAAATTATTATATTAGATTTTTGTTTGTCTGACATATCTCGAACCCGTTCCCGAGTCCCGGATCTGTTCCCAAACCCAAGTTCGAATCCAAGAAAATTTTTGGTTTTCGAAATCTGAAATATTAATTGATATAATATTTATTAAGATATTTATAAAGAAAAGAGAATTTAATATTTGATATTATATTAAACAAAATTCCTTTAACTCTCTCTCTCTCTCTCTCTCTCTCTCTCTCTTCATAACCATTTATGCCAGCTTTTATTTTCGGCCGAGCCTTCTTGAACAGGCCGATCGGCCGACTCTCCCCGCGTGGAACCGTCGAAAACCCTCTCCTCTTCCCCTTCCGTAACCCCTCTTCCACTCTCCACCCTATAAAATCCCTCCTTTCACCATTCACCATTCCCCATCACCACACTTCATTCTTCTCGCCCAAAACCTTTTTCCCACAAGCCCAAATCCCGAGCCCTAGCCGGAGTTCCGACCGCGCCCCCTCGGCGACCCCCGCAGCCGCCCAGGCCAGCCGAGCCCGGCGGTTCCCGACCCAGGCCGACCGTCCAGCGGCTCTGCCGACCCCTCCGCGCCAGCCCCTCGCCGACGACCCGCTCCCCGGCGCCGATTCCGACCCGTGCGGCAAGCCTCTCTCAGGCGCTGCCCCGTGCGTTTATCTCCCGGCGTGCTCCTCGATTTTGTAGTCGTCTCGTGTTTCGATTGCTGTCCCGAACCGCAGCACTTTTCATGCCCAGATCCGACCGCTGTGCCTTTCGACCTGTTGTTTTTGTGGCTCCGCGGAGACGCTGCCACTGTCCACTCTTTTCAGCATTCCCAATTTGCTGTTTCGCGTTCCCATACGCGCTGTCCCAAGAACGTCCGCTGTTCGCGTATTTTAGAGTTTGCAGGAATTCATTTCCTCCAATTATTAACATCTGAGAGCTCTAGCCGAGCAACCCAGGTATAATTGCTTTTCCCGTTTTCGTCCCGAGTCGATGATGATATTGGTTCTCCGATCCCGTTGCGGGATTCGGTTTAGATAAGTTCGATTTCGAAAATAAATTCCGAAATCCTCTTTGGGTTGTGCTGTGGTTGGAGAATTTTAGTTCTGTTGATTAGTTTCGGATTTTTTTGAAACCATTATGTTCTGTGGTTTTTGCCTGGGCTTCTCAGAAATTCTGAGTTATGTTCGGATATATTCTAGAGATTGGTTTTATGGTATTTTCGGGTTTTGAATATTTTCGGTTTATGAATACCAGAAACATATTTTTGGGTTCGATATTATTTTCGGGTTTCAAATGGTGGGAATAATTTCTTGAGTTAATTCCCTGGTTTGGGACTTATATTTGGTGATTGTGGCACATTTTTCCAGTTTTGGGTTATCTCGAAAATAGAGAGAATGCTGCCAAAATTTTTATAAAATTTATAAAGGAATATTTTAAATCAGATTTCGGAAATATTTTATAAAGTAGAATTTGGGCGACGACCATATCGGTCAATGGGCCCTTAGCTAAATGCAAACGAAACAAGTTTTACCCGAACGTTGAGGCATTAGCTATTTTTGACTTTTGGACCAAAGTCTGAGACTCGAAATTAATTTAATTTAAATTAATTACTAATTTTATTTTGTGATTAATTCGTAGGAAAATTTTTAGAGACTAACAAATGTCTTCTTCTTATTTAAATTTATGTAAAACGTCTGTAAAGGGCATAAGCCCAGCTTTTATTCACTTTCTGTGGTTTTGTAATAAGTTTGTGTAGCTTTTATTCTTTTTCTGGTTTGTGGTTGACGTAAACACGTAAAATAGTAAAATAATTATTTTATAAAAAATTAATATTAATTTCTCACATTAAATAAATTAGGAAAAATTACAAGTTATTATTTAAACAAATTTTACGTTTTTCCTCATTTAAAGAAAAAAAATATTATTTTTAAATATAATATAATGAAATACAAAGTTTTATCAAATAAATTGGAAAATACGATTTTTCCAATAAAAAAGTTAAAATTGATTCTTCTTCGTAAAGTTAGAAACTCACCTCGATAAGCGTTCTAAAGTAGAGTTGTAAAGATTAAAATTGACTAGGACAAATTTAGAGATTGTAACTAGCACATCTAGCATGACAACTTTTGAATCTAAGACAGACTTCTCGATAGTAGGATTTCGAGGATAAGTCTGAAATTCATCTCGGAGACATTACCCTCATTCCAGTCAAACCAAGGCAAGTACAGTTTGTGGTAGTTTACAATTATTTAGTAATAGTTTTATTGCAAATTTAAACCACGAGGCAACACGGAACTCTCTCTGAGAGCATTGACTGTTTAACTGTTGGGTACTAGAGGAGTAGTGTAATGAGTATGACCACATCCAAAATAGTATAATGACTGTGTTAGCTTACCCCTCATACACAAAGGAAAAGTCATATCGTATCAATAGGTTACAACTGTACAACCTAATTCGGTCATATTCATTGCCTATTCACATCACAATATTTTAACTGCTGGAAAAACTATTTACTTCAAATTGTTTAAAAATGCATAACTCTATTATTATTTCAATTGTTAAAATATCATGAATTGTACTTTGCTCCCTCCTGATTGGAGACTATATTTTTAGGTCCTATTGATGATGCAGAACTACTGATTAGTAGTTACTATGATCCTGAGCTGTACCCGACTGTTCTACCAGAGGATGATGATGAGGAGATTGCCAATTAGTTTTATTTTCAGTTTATGATATTGTGAAAGACAATTATTTCATTTCAGTTGTGGGTTGTATTTGAAAACTTTGTGTTTGGACAAGTTTTATTTATCGAAATATTAAAAGTTGTGGCAATTAGAATTTATGTTGTTGATTACCTGCATGAGTGATACAGCTTACTGCCGCCGTCTCAACAACTGTGCAGGCTGGGCATGATCCGATTCGATCCAACAAATTGGGACCGGGTCGTGACATGTTTTTAGTGGTGGCCCATGCAGGTCCAAAACAATCAATAACTTAGGAAAAATTTATCTAGAGACATTTAGAACACTAGAACATTAATTTGTCACAACATAGGACCGTTTTATATATTATACATATTTTTGCTTGTTATAGGCTGGTAGGCTACCTTGCTTATGTTTATATCCTAAATCTTCCAGAATATGGCCACAAATCCTGCTGGCGATGGGGTATCTTCACCTGATCACACCTTACCTCCTCAATCGAGTCCAGATCCTACACCTCGACAGCTGGCCGACCGTCCCCATAATATACCCCGTGGGATATATGCTGCTACAACGATGGATCCATCATCTTCCCAGACGGAGATGCAGCCCCTTATGGTAGTACCCCCTCCAGCTGCCCCACCGGTGCCTGTGGACCCCACCGACCTCATGGGTCAGCTACGAGGAGTGCTAGAAGCCCAGAGAGCTCAAACGGAAGCTCATCAAGAGCAAACCGCGATTATGAGGGAAAGCATAGAGAATGCTCATAACGTTGCTATGACTACTCTGGGAAGACAAGAAGCAGCTCAACTTGAACCAAGGCCTACCAAGGTAAACATATTTCTAAGGGATTAATTTATGTAACATTAAGGCCATTTAAATTAATGGGGATCATATTGCTAAGGTGGGCGATATTGAGAGTTTCAAGAAGCAGAACCCTCGACCCTTCAAGGGAACCGAGGGAATCGTCTACGCTGATGAATGGCTCCATAGCATGGAGCGTCTCCTAAGCATCGCTCGAATTCCAGAAGACCTCAAGGCTGAAGCAGTGGGACTTCAACTGCAAAGTGTAGCAAGCACCTGGTATCAGAATGAACCCCGACTCCAGGACAAGCAGCTTGACTGGGACACCTTCAAGAGGTTGTTCCAGAGGAAGTTCTTCCCAACATCAGAGTTGCGGGAGATGGAGAGGCAATTTCAGAACCTGAAGCAAGAAAATATGACTGTTGGAGAATATGCGGCAGAATTTGGCCAACTCAGTCGTTTTGCCAAGAACTTGGTAGCTGACCCTGATGACCGTGCTGAAAGGTTCAGATATGGGCTAAGAGAGGAGATCCGTACCCATGTGATCTCAGGCGGTGCTAAGACTTATGAAAGGATCCTGGAGCAAGCTCAAGATATAGAGAAGAGTCAACCAGCTCGCTCAAAGAGGAATTATCCTGGAACTAACAACTTCCAGGGTAATCAGAAGAAGCCCAACAACAACAACAACCGGCCTCCTCACCACCACCACCACCACCAACAGACGAGGAACAATGATAGAGCACCTCAGAGGCAGATCCATGTCTGTGATTTTTGCAAGAGGCCAGGGCATCAGTCGAACATCTGCAGGAAGAGGCTAGGACACTGCCTAGTCTGTGGGTCTGCCACCCACCAAGTGAAGGACTGCCCCTCGTCGATGCACCGGACTGGAGCTACTCAACAGAAAGGTCCTCTGCCCACTCAGCAACAAAAATTTGGGCAGCATCAACAGAAGACTGGGCGAGCTTTTGCCCTAGCAGCAGAGGAACAAGAACCAGAGCAGGAACCTACAGCTGATGTCATCGCATGTTTCATTTATATGCATTCCTATCCTGCCTTAGCTTTATTTGATTCGGGTGCATCACATAGTTTCATATCAACAAAATTCATCTCTGCACACCACATAGTTACGGGCTTTAGCAAGAAGATATGTAGAGTCATGACCGGTGGAGGACCCTTACCCATCACGGAGATCTGTAACTGCCCAATCACCATATCAGGCCACCAATTCATAGCACCTTTGCTGGTGATGCCCTTACCCAACTATGATGTAGTCCTAGGGATGGACTGATTGAGTAAGCAGCATGCACTGATAGACTGTCACAGAGGATGTGTAGTCTTCAGCCCACCTGGAGAGCCGGAGTTTGAAATCTCTCGAACTCCAGAGGATATAGAGTGTGTTACCTACACCTCTATCACAGAAGAACCCGGACCTCCCCATCCTATCATAGCAGAATTTATAGATGTTTTCCCTGATAGTCTTTCCGGGTTACCCCCAGATCGAGACCTAGAGTTCACCATTGACCTAGTCCCCGGCTCTTCCCCTATTTCTAAGGGATGCTACATAGTCAACCCGAAGGAGGCCAAGGAGATGAAGGATCAGATCAATGAACTGAAGGCTTTAGGATTTATCCGAGACGGAGCTTCACCCTGGGGAGCACCTGTCTTGTTTGTTCCCAAGAAGGACAAAACTGTGCGGATGTGCATCGACTACCGGGCGCTGAACAATATCACCATCAAGAACAAGTACCCTCTGCCCTGGATCGATGACCTGTTTGATCAACTCAGTGGAGCCAAGGTGTTCTCGAAGATAGACCTCAGATCCGGCTACCATCAGATCAAGGTCAGGAAGGAGGACATTCCCAAGATAGCGTTCAACACCAAGTATGGGCAGTTTGAATTCTTAGTCATGCCGTTTGGACTGACGAATGCTCCTGCTGTGTTCATGAACCTTATGAACAAGGTTTTCCATGAATACCTAGATCAGTTTGTCGTTGTCTTCATCGATGACATCCTGATCTACTCGAAGACTGAAGAGGAGCATGAAGAGCACCTCGGGAAAGTTCTGGGAACTTTGAGGAAGGAGAAGCTATATGGTAAGCTTTCCAAATGTGAATTCTTTCTAGACAAGGTGGATTTTCTTGGCCATGTTGTCACGGGAGAAGGAATTTCGGTGGACCCTAAGAAGATAGCTGCTGTTGAGAAGTGGTCTACCCCAAGCTCAATTGCTGAAATCAGAAGTTTCTTGGGCTTGGCTGGCTACTACCGAAAGTTTTTGAAGGATTTTGCCAAGATTGCTGAAACAATGACGAAGCTCACTCGGAAGAATGAAGAGTTCATCTGGACGGAAGCTCGTCAGACATCGTTTGAGGAATTGAAGAAGAGACTTACCACAGCACCGATACTTGTACTACCCGCAGGTACCGGAGGTTTCTCAATATACAGTGATGCCTCTGGAAAAGGACTGGGTTGTGTTCTTCAACAACATAGGAAAGTGATTGCTTACGCATCTAGGCAATTACGGACTCATAAGAAGAACTATCCTATACATGATCTGGAGCTTGCTGCAGTCATCTTTGCTTTGAAGCTATGGAAGCATTATCTCTATGGAAAGAGAGTGGAAATATATACAGACCACAAAAGTCTGAAATATGTTTTCACTCAGAAGGAGTTGAACATGAGACAAAGAAGATGGCTAAAGCTGATGAAGGATTTTGACATCGACCTGCAGTACCATCCGGATAAGGCTAATGTGGTTGCAGATGCACTTAGTCGATACCCAGTGGCGATGTTTTTAACCAAGGAGCGACACTTATTGGAGGACATAGAGAAGCTTGGTCTGGAGATTATACTGCCTGAGGAAAAGATGAAGGAACTGGGGCGA
Organism: Iris pallida; assembly: GCA_029216955.1. Classification (NCBI taxonomy): domain Eukaryota; kingdom Viridiplantae; phylum Streptophyta; class Magnoliopsida; order Asparagales; family Iridaceae; genus Iris; species Iris pallida. The sequence goes on along the minus strand of JANAVB010042419.1, from coordinate 3,940,665 downwards.
GAAGCTATTGTACCTGGAGCTGACTCAACCATGATGCAGTTGCAATTGCGTTCAAGTCTGATGGACAAAGTCAAGAAGACACAATTCCAAGACGAGACGCTTTGCAAACTCAGAGATGAAGTGCTGGCAGAAACACTTGAAGGATTCTCTATCGCCAGTGACGGAGCATTAAAGAATGGTACGATGTTATACGTACCATCTGGCAAACTGAGGAATGAGCTGATGCAAGAAGCGCACCAGTCGCAGTATTCTATACATCCTGGAGCTAATAAGATGTATCGGGATATGCGTACCATCGTTTGGTGGTATGGAATGAAGAAGGATGTATCCAGATTTGTGGCCAGATGCTTGATTTGTCAACAAGTAAAGGCTAACAGACAGAGACCCGCAAGACTTCTACAGCCGCTGAATATTCCGGAGTGGAAGTGGGAGCATATAACAATAGACTTTGTGTCAGGATTGCCTCGATCCCAAGGAGGAAAGGACGCCATTTGGGTTATTGTGGACCGACTGACTAAGTCAGCCCACTTTATTCCTTTCAAGGTTGGTTTATCCACCGAGAAGCTGGCGGCACTGTACATGCAGCACATCTACCGGATTCATGGAGTTCCGATAAGTATTGTATCTGACCGAGATACTAGATGTACCTCTCACTTTTGGAAGAGTTTGCATGACAGCTTGGGAACAAAACTAAAGTTCAGCACAGCCTACCATCCCTAAACTGACAGACAATCAGAGAGGACCATCCAGACGCTAGAGGACATGCTGAGATCTTGCGTCTTAGAATTTGGAGGGTCTTGGGAGGACCACTTGCATTTAGTAGAATTCTCCTACAACAACAGTTACCAAGCTAGCATTGGTATGACACCATTTGAAGCTCTTTATGGACGTCGTTGCCGCACTCCACTTGCATGGGACGACGTAGGAGAAAGAGTACTGCTGGGGCCAGAGATGGTGACTGACGTAGCAGAGAAGGTGAAAGTGATCAGGGACAAACCCAGGATTGCTCAAGACAGGCAGAAGCATTGGGCTGATAGCAGTCGTCGACCACTGGAGTTTGAAGAAGGAGATAGTATTTTTGTGAAGATTTCTCCTACCAGAGGAACGATCAGATTTGGCAGAGCAGGAAAGCTGAGCCCCAGGTACATTGGCCCATTTGAAGTTTTGAGCCGAATTGGAGAAGTAGCGTACCGATTAGCTCTACTAGCTAATCTTGAGGACGTGCACAACGTCTTCCACGTTTCGCAGCTCAGACGCTACATTCCAGATCCGAGTCACATCTTGGACCATTCAGAGCTGGAGATTAGACCCAGCCACACAGTGCCAGAGAAGCCTGTGGCAATTTTGGACAGAGGCGAGAAGAGGACCAGGACTTCAGTGACTCCCATAGTCAGAGTTATGTGGATGCACAATTCCCCAGAAAAGTCTACCTGGGAGCGAGAAGATGAGATGCGGGAGCAGTACCCGTACTTGTTTGAGACCTGAGGTAATTCCTAACCCTATCTTTTAAATTTCGAGGACAAAATTTTCTAAGGAGGGAAGGTTGTGAAACCCGTAACTTTTAGTTAATTATTTAATTAATTTAATTAATTATTAGTTGTTAATTTAGGAAAATATATTTTTAGAAAATTATTAAGTCTGGGAATTTTAGTCAAAACCCGTAATTTTCTAATTAATTAATATTGTGTTTATTATTTATTTTAGTTAGATTAAAATTATTATATTGGATTTCTGTTTGTCTGACCTATCCCGAACCCGTTCCGGAGTTCCGGATCTGTTTTCGAACCCAAGTTTGAATCCAAGCAAATTTTTGGTTTTCGAAATCTGAAATATTAATTGATATAATATTTATTAAGATATTTATAAAGAAAAGAGAATTTAACATTTGATATTATATTAAACAAAATTCCTTTAACTATCTCTCTCTCTCTCTCTTCATAACCATTTATGCCAGCTTTTATTTTCGGCCGAGCCTTCCTGAGCAGGCCGATCGGCCGACTCTTCCCGCGTGAAACCGTCGAAAACCCTCTCCTCTTCCCCTTCCGTAACCCCTCTTCCACTCTCCACCCTATAAAATCCCTCCTTTCACCATTCACCATTCCCCATCACCACACTTCATTCTTCTAACCCAAAACCTTTTTCCCACAAGCCCAAACCCCGAGCCCTAGCCGGAGTTCCGACCGCGCCCCCTCGGCGACCCCCGCAGCCGCTCAGGCCAGCCGAGCCCGGCGGTTCCCGACCCAGGCCGACCGCCCAGCGGCTCTGCCGACCCCTCCGCGCCAGCCCCTCGCCGACGGCCCGCTCCCCGGCGCCGATTCTAACCCGTACGGCCAGCCTCTCTCAGGCGCTGCCCCGTGCGTTCATCTCCCGGCGTGCTCCTCGATTCCGTGGTCATCTCGTGTTTCGGTTGCTGTCCCGAACCGTAGCACTTTTCGTGCCCAGATCCGACCGTTGTGCCTTTCGACCCGTTGTTTCCGTGGCTCCGCGGAGACACTGCCACTGTCCACTCTTTTCAGCATTCCCAATTTGCTGTTTCGCGTTCCCATACGCGCTGTCCCAAGAACGTCCGCTGTCCGCGTATTCTGGAGTTTGCGGGAATTTATTTCCTCTAATTATTAACATCTGAGAGCTCTAGCCGAGCAACCCAGGTATAATTGCCTTCCCCGTTTTCGTCCCGAGTCGATGATGATATTGGTTCTCCGTTCCGTTGCGGGATTCGGTTTAGATAAGTTCGATTTCAGAAATAAATTCTGAAATTCTCTTTGGGTTGTGTTGTGGTTGGAGAATTTTAGTTCTGTTGATTAGTTTCGGATTTTTTCGAAACCATTATGTTCTGTGGTTTTTGCCTGGGCTTCTCGGAAATTTCGAGTTATGTTCGGATATATTCTAGAGATTGGTTTTAAGGTATTTTCGGGTTTTGAATATTTTCGGTTTATGAATACCAGAAAAATATTTTCGGGTTCGATATTATTTTCGGGTTTCAAATGGTGGGAATAATTTCTTGAGTTAATTTCCTGGTTTGGGACTTATATTTGGTGATTGTGGCACATTTTCCCAGTTTTGGGTTATCCCGAAAATAGAGGGAATGCTGCCGAAATTTTTATAAAATTTATAAAGGAATATTTTAAATCAGATTTCGGAAATATTTTATAAAGTGGAATTTAGGCGACGACCATATCGGTCAATGGGCCCTTAGTTAAATGCAAACGAAACCGGTTTTACCCGGACGTTGAGGCATTAGCTATTTTTGACTTTTGGACCAAAGTCTGAGACTCGAAATTAATTTAATTTAAATTAATTACTAATTTTATTTTGTGATTAATTCATAGGAAAAATTTTAGAGACTAACAAATGTCTTCTTCTTATTTAAATTTATGTAAAAAGTCTGTAAAGGGCATAAGCCCAGCTTTTATTCACTTTCTGTGGTTTTGTAATAAGTTTGTGTAGCTTTTATTCTTTTTCTGGTTTGTGGTTGACGTAAACACGTAAAATAGTAAAATAATTATTTTATAAAAAATTAATATTAATTTCTCACATTAAATAAATTAGAAAAAATTACAAGTTATTATTTAAACAAATTTCACGTTTTTCCTCATTTAAAAAAATATTATTTTTAAATATAATATAATAAAATACAAAGTTTTATCAAATAAATTGGAAAATACGATTTTCCCAATAAAAAAAGTTAAAATTGATTCTTCTTCGTAAAGTTAGAAACTCACCTCGATAAGCGTTCTAAAGTAGAGTTGTAAAGATTAAAATTGACTAGGACAAATTTTGAGATTGTAACTAGCACATCTAGCATGACAACTTTTGAATCTAAGACAGACTTCTCGATTATAGGATTTCGAGAACAAGTCTGAAATTCATCTCGGAGACATTACCCTCATTCCAGTCAAACCAAGACAAGTACAGTTTGTGGTAGTTTACAATTATTTAGTAATAGTTTTATTGCAAATTTAAACCACGAGGCAAAACGGAACTCTCTCTGAGAGCATTGACTGTTTAACTGTTGGGTACTAGGGGAGTAGTGTAATGAGTATGACCACATCCAAAATAGTATAATGACTTTGTTAGCTTACCCCTCATACACAAAGGGATAAGCCATATCGTATCAATAGGATACAACTGTACAACCCAATCCAGTCATATTCATTGCCTATTCACATCACAATATTTTAACTGCTGGAAAAACTATTTACTTCAAATTGTTTAAAAATGCATAACTCCATTATTATTTCAATTGTTAAAATATCATGAATTGTACTTTGCTCCCTCCTGACTGAAGACTATATTTTTAGGTCCTATTGATGTGCAGAACTACTGATTAGTAGTTACTATGATCCTGAGCTGTACTCGGCTGTTCTACCAGAGGATGATGATGAGGAGATTGCCAATTAGTTTTATTTTCATTTTATGATATTGTGAAAGGCAATTATTTTATTTCAGTTGTGGGTTGTATTTGAAAACTTTGTGTTTGGACAAGTTTTATTTATCGAAATATTAAAAGTTGTGGCAATTAGAATTTGTGTTGTTGATTACCTGCATGAGTGATACAGCTTACTGCCGCTGTCTCAACAACGGTGCAGGCTGGGCATGATCCGATTCGACCCAACAAATTGGGACCGGGTCGTGACACAACAACTGAGGGATCACGAACTATAGGAGTGGGTCCGTCGAGGTTATAAGAATAACTATAGCCGTAGTCCTATAAGGTGTTGGTCAAATCCTGGAACTGTAGAGTAGTCCAAAAATCTATAGACCAAAATTGATCCATGACTAAAGTCTGGAAGGACTCAGGGGTGACTCCTGTAGAGGTATGAGGTGGAGGATGACTGACTGATGGGTCAACGATTGGAGGTGGAGGTGGTGTAGGAACAGCTGGAGGCTCAATGCGATGACGCTTTTGAAGAAAAGAACGTAGAGCATCACGAGGACAGTCATCTAAAGATGTATCAAAATACTCAAAGATGTAGAGCAGATACATCGCATTGAGAATGTTATGCGGTTTTCCTGTGAAATCGCTCCATAGCAGAGATACTAGTCTTTAGTAAGCTAAATGGAATACCAAAGTGCAGATGAAATAAAGCCGAAAGTTCCAAATATGTGATTTCATTAGTGGAGGTTTGTTTTGGAACTATCACAGAAAATACCATATGATGGAGATCATAAAAATAATCATTCATATGCTTAGGTCGAAGACGATCATAAGGACGGGTACGTGGTGCACATAAAGAATCACGAAATAAATCTAAAGTCATGCTCTCTGGAAATTAAATTTTGGTGATGTCGACTAGGGCTTCTCCGTAATTGGGAACATGAAGCATCAGACCTAGATCGTCAGGATCAAAATCAATTTCGATCCTACCGACTCGAGATCAAACAGTTTCGTTTGGAACCGATAAATTGCAATAAACATACGTATCACATCCAAAATGTTGAAATACAGATAAATATGATGAAAATAATGTAAAGTTTAACTAATTTCCTGGACAAATTGTCCTCTCAATGAAATCTTTAAACCACTCATTGGAAGCATCTAAAGATATGAAAATAAATTCATCGAACTCATTATTCTCAGGTAATAATGGACTAATTAGAGAAAATGATACTTCTTCTTGAATATTAGAGAAGAAGAATCCCCAAATTATCTTTTCTTCTTTGACAATTTCAGTACCATTAGAAAAATACAAAAAAAAGTGGAGAGATATACTAGAAATTAACCAATGGAGATGGAGGAGAACCCTGAGATGAATCTAGATCCAAACTTTTAGGGTTGGAAGAGCTTGGAGGATGAAGAACTCAAAATCTAGGGTTAGGGTTTTTGTTTCTCGGGTGGCTACATTTTGGAAGGAGAAGATGAAGAGGGTTTTAAAATAAAAACAAAGTGCCCAGCCAACTATTTTGCACACCCTACCTGAGTTCAGCCCAAGTTCGCACAGAGCTCGGTTCGAGCTCGGTTCATATGGATCCTGAATATTGTTGCATCCACTTTGATGTAATTTTTACCATCTATAAGAAATATAAATGGAAATTTTTTATTTGAAGAAAATACTTTATATTAATTAACCTTCATACATAAATTGTGTTTAAATATTTTGGGTTAGTTGTATGGGCTGGATCCAAGCTAGCGATAGTCCAAAAGACACTTGACACCATGTCGCTTCAGACTATTTATGCCTGTGTGACGGAAGAGCCCTTTCGTCTTATAACCAAAATACTTTTTACAATTAATGAACTTAGGTTAAATAATAAGTTATATAAACTCAACATCCAAAATTTCTAATTCTCTTGTATAAAGTTAAAACGATCTTCAGCTAAAGGTTTAGTAAATATGTCACTAGTTGATGTTCTATGTCAACAAATTTTAGACAAATGTCACCTTGTAGTACATGGTCTCTAAGAAAATAATGTATGATTTATATGTGCTTAGTGCGCGAATGACAAACTGGATTCTAGTGAGATTTATAGTGCTCGTGTTATCACAGTAAATATGGATGTGCTTGTAAGATAACTGTTGGTCTTCCAAAGTTTGTTTCATCCACAAAATCTAAGCATAACAACGTCCTATAACAATATATTCAGCCTCACTAGTTGATAATGCAACAATATTTTACTTTTTAGAAAACAAGAAGGCTAAGATTTTTTTAGAAAATGACATATACCGCTGGTACTTTTACGATCGACCTTGCATCTAATAAAATCTGCATCAGATTATCCGATTAGGTCAAACGAAGAGGTTTTGGGATAACATAAGCTGGTTGTTAAAGTTCCTTTAAGGTATTGTAGAATACGCTTAACGGTGATTCCTTAGGATCAGCCTGGTGTTTTGCACAAAGGCATACGAAAAATATAATATTAGGTCAACTAGCAGTTAAATATAATAAACTACCATGCATACCTCTATACTTTTGCACTTCAGCAGGTTTTCCACTTTCGTCCATGTCAAGTTTTGTCGATGTTGCTATAGGAGTTGCGATTGGTTTTGCATTGTCAATATCGAACTTCTTCAACATATCTTTTGTATATTTTTTTGATTGATGAAAATCCTTTGTGAATTAATTTGTAGCCCAAGGAAGAACGTTAGTTCTCCCATAATGCTAATTTTAAATCCACTTTGCATACACTTAGCAAGCCCGTTACATAGCGTCTCAGTAATTGATCCAAAGATAATGTACTCTACATAAATCTGCAATAACAAAAGATTTTTATCAAGAGATTTTATGAAAAGAGTAAAATCAACCTTTCCTTTTAAAAAAAGTGTTCAAGTAGAAAGGAAATAAGGTCATTCATACCATGCACGAGGTGCGTGTTTGAGTCCATAAAGAGCCTTATGAAGCTTGTACACGTGATCCACTACCAAAATAAGTCATAATGGCGACGAAATTAGCGACTCCAGATAAATACGTCGCTAAGTTTTGTGCTTTTAGCGATATTTTATACATACGTCGATGAACGTCACTATCAGCGACGTTTGAGCGACAGTTAGCGACACAAATTATGTTTTGGACAACTGATGTCGCATTCTAGTCGCAAAACGTCACTGTTTTTTTATTCAGCGACGTTTCGCGATGCCACTTTTATGACGTCGCCAGGTTTTAATAAATAGCGACGGTTAGCGACGTCTTTAACTGACGTCGCTAAAACATTTCATATAGGGTTCTGGCCCGATCGATTTTTCATTTTTTTATCCAAATTTTCTAATCTCCCGCTCTTCCCCTTACCCTTGCCCGTGGCGACCCCCTGCCCGACGACCCCATTCCTCCGACGACTCACTCCCTCCGACGACCACCCGACCAGTCTCTTCCGCCGCTGTTCCAGCCCCGACGACCCCGACCCAACCCCAACGCTGTGTCGGTAAACCCTAACCCTATCTCCCCTTTTCTAATGCGACACAGACACGACCCTTTGACACACACGTGGACACTATGACACACGAGTGGACACTTTGACACACACTGTGACACTTTGATACTTTGACACTTTGATAACACGTGGACACTTTGACACTATTAGGCCTCGTTTGGTTCACGGAAAGGAAATGTATTCCTTTATATTTTCCATCGGAATCGGAAAGTAGGATTCCTGTCACATTTCCTTTCCATTGTTTGGTTGGTGTAGGAAAGGAAAGCAAAAATATAACAATGGTAAAATAAGCATTAATGGTAAAATAAGCAATAACACATGGTTACTTTTGTAATAAATGTTGGAAAAGGAGGAGGGAAAATGAATCTCATGGGTCATGAGTGGAACCATATTCCCTCCAATTTTCCCCCTTGTGAGGAAATTGATTCTCAAGTTTGTGGTTACCAAACAAAGAAAAGGAACAACTTTCCTTTCCTAGTTCCTTAAATCGGTGACTAGGTAATATATAGGTAATGGCTTTACCTAGAGTGATTAGGTAATATATAGGTTTATGAAGCCTATAGGTTTAGGTAATGGGTTGACACATGGGTATGGGAGATACCTATGTTGTAGTGTATGGGGTATTGAGTTTGGGTATTGGTTTTTACTAGAGTTAAGGATAGGCTAGTATATAGGTAATTAGGTAAATAGGCCATAGTAATGGTTTTACCTATGTGAATAGGATATTGGTAGGGCAAATACATAGGATATTAGCCTAGTATAGACTAGAATACCTTGGTAAGGCAACGTATGGCCCTAAAAACCTAGGTGTGACCTAGTTTGACCAAGTTTGGCAAGGTATTGACCCAGTTGTCCTAGTGTGACCTAGAAATGACTTGGAGACCTAGAATTGACCTAGTATATCATGTTTATGATTCCAAAACACCAATTGACATTACTATTCTATATTTAGGTCTTCGAGGTACCGTATCGGATATTGTTGACATTTCACACTACCAAAATAAGTCAAATCAACGACGAAATAAGTCAATCCTAGAGTGTATAGAGTGAGCCTCCCTACTTCCTTCCTTCTCATTCGGGTCATTCAGTCGACTATTCCGCATCATAGGATATCTACCTCAACCTCACCCTAGAGAAGTGTGGAAATATTAATGTTAACCAAGGTTCACAGTAAAGAGAGGGAAAGAAACTACATAGGATACATCATATCTATTACCACTTGTTGTATCATGATTACTTTTACAAGTGTTTAAATGATGTGCATGTATCTATCTTACAGAATTATCCTTAAATGGATATGGAGCTGAATTACTATCTACAAAATCGTTCGTGGATGTACAACCGTCATCCTGATGATATGTGCGGTGTGCAGGATGAATTCATAGAGGGTGTACACCAGTTCCTGCAGTTTGCCAAGGCGTTCCCCCAGTACATGGACGGTACCAAAATTAAGTGTCCGTGTGTGAGATGTCGCAACTTGAAATATCATCCAGAAGTGGATGTCATGTATCATTTATACTCGAAGGGTTTCACGCCGAATTACTATCAGTGGAGGGAGCACGGAGAACTTGTGTCTTTAGCATCAGAGTACGAGCCTTATGTGGATGTCCACAACAATGCTCCTTACGACGATGGGTTGGTGAACATGGTTTTTAACGCGGCCGGGCCTAGTTTCGATCCGGATGATCATGATGCACCTGAGGAGGCACCGAACCCCGATGATGCACAGTTCATGGAGTTGCTGGAGAATGCAAGGACTCCATTATATCCTGGTTGTGAGGATTATTCACCGTTGGAGGTGGTTACAAGATTGTTGAGCATCAAGTCCGATTTTAATATGTCGCAAGATTGCTACAACCGTCTTATAGAGTTGCTTATAGAAATATTGCCTGAGGGTGCGAAGTTGCCTAAAGACTTCTACCGATCTAAGAGGATGGTTTGATCGCTCTGGATGGGATACAAAAAAATCGATGCTTGTCGCAACGGGTGCATGTTGTACTACAAAGACGACAAGGATGAAGACGCCTACAGATTTTGTGGTGTCGATCGCTACAAGGCATGTGGTAGAGGAAAGTCTGTCGGTGCCAGGAAGCCTACCTCTTCGATGCACTACTTGCCATTGATGTCGCGATTGCAGTGGTTGTTTATGGTGAAGGAAACTGCAGAAAACTTGAGTTGGCATAAGCGGGAACATATCGAAGGAGTGTTGGATCACCCATCTGATGAAGAAGCATGGAAGCACTTTGATCGAGAGTATCCAGATTTTGCTTCTGATCCGCGTAATGTCAGATTGGGTCTCTGCTCCGACGGTTTTACCCCATTCGGACTTTCGGGATCCCAGTATTCGTGTTGGCCTGTGATCGTCACCCCGTACAATCTACCGCCTTGGATGTGCATGAAGACTCCGTATATGTTCCTCACCGTTATTATCCCAGGTCCGAATAATCCGAAAAGGAACATCGATGTGTATTTACAGCCGTTGATTGATGAGTTGAATCAGCTGTGGGAAGTAGGTTCCAACACATACGATGTATCTATAAAACAAAATTTCCAAATGCAGACAGCACTTATGTGGACCATCATCGACTTTTCGGCCTGTCACGACCCGTACCCACTGTCAGGGTACGAGAACGTAACAACGCCCAGCCTACGCCGCAGTATCGGCGGTAGAACGCTGTCCTAGGTCAATCATCTAATAATACCAAAGTACCTGTACAGTATATACTCTCCGAATGGAGGTGATATAACAATATGCTGTCTCAATCACATCTAAGGTAGAAGAATGAAGAACAGATAGATAGATAGTAACTCAAGAGAACAGTATCATAGATGAATAAGTCTAAGTGTCTAGTACAACATAATATCCAGAACGTCAACTCATAATACAAGTCTAAGAGTACATAACTCAACATCTCAAAATACAACTCAGATGTGAGACAAAAGACAACTAGAAAGACTGCCTAGACTAAACTGGTCTAGACTACTGGAACATCCTCCTCAGCTGTAGGTGGATCCTGCTGAGGGTCCACAACATAGGTGTCATCTAGTCCTGCTCCGTAATAGGTAGATACCAGGGCCTCCTCCTCATCCTCTGTAATATTTTCAACAGGTCCAATCAGGACAGGAACGAGCACAATACATCTCACACAGTGCATATCATGTTAGGAAATACGATACCGGCAATAGAGTAAGATACATGAACTGCTGAAAGGAAATATACGCTGTAAAAGAGATAGCTGTAATAAAATATCTACTGTATATAGAGAACTGTAAGTGACTAGTGATGTAGAGCATAAGATAGGCATGTGAATGGCTAGACTTATACATGATTACACTACGGAGTTGTACATGATTACACTACTTTGGAATTATTCACATGTCCACTTCTACTCCCCCGTTTCCCCAATCAATACACAAGGATCTATACAAGTTACGTTATTGTACATGATATCACATGGGGCCCATGAAAGGGTGCACATGATAGTATACATGAGAGCTCAGTAAACATGAGAGTACATGATCACATGAGTGTACATGAATAATGAAAGCATGGGTGTACATGATGATAGTGAAATACACATAACATGAAGTACCCAATGCTCCCGAGGGGGATAACATCTCATGTAAAGATCCATATAGTACCAATCCGTGTTACCAACGTGACAGCAACAAGTAAAGTAATCTAGAGCGAGAAGTAAAGCCTGAACAAGTATGAAACGGTCAGAGAATGTACTCGCCTGATAACTGAATGTCTGAAGAGGATATACTGTCTGAGGAGAGGTGTCTGGCTCCTAATCAGAGCAATACAAGTCACAATGTATCCACAATGGTAAAAATAAAGTATACAATGCATACTACATGATTCTAGGTCAATCTGGTCAAAAGTCAACTCTTGGTAAACTCTAATAGTCAAACTAGGTCACAGGAAGTCATACTAGGTTACAGGAAATCAAACTAAGTCAATTAAAGTCAAACAAGGTCAAATAGGGTCAAACTAGTTAAGTTATCTAGGGTTTAGTCAATCAATGGTCAGACTAGTCAAATACTAGTCAATATGGTCAAGCTAGGTCAATCTAGACTATCTAAGGTACTACACCACAAGGTTAAGATATAACCAATACCTATACAAGTATACCACATATAAATACATATATATATAATACCAACCTTAATCCTATATTCAAGCTAATCCCATATTCCAATCTCAAGTCATGACTCAACTCTAAGTATCTAACTTAACCCCATACATATCTTATCTACATAGGTCTTTCACAAAACCCAAGTCACAATAATATACTTATATATAGGTCAAACCTAAACCAACTAGTTAATAGCCTAGGGTTTAGTCAAATCTTAGTCAATAAGTCCTTCTATGTTCATCCAAGCCATTTCTAGGTCAATTTGGTCATGGTTGACCCATAATTGACTTTGGTCAACAATGGTCAATTATCTAGTCAAGGCTAGGTCAACACTAGTCAACTAGTTAGGGTTTTAGTCAACTAGTTAAACTAGTCATTGTAGGTCAATCCTAGTCATTTCTAGGTTAACTAGGTCACTCTTGACCTAAGGTTGACTTTGGTCAACCTTTAGTCAACAAGGGTTTCTAGTAGGGTTTTGGCCTTTAGGGTTAACCCCAACCATAGGCCAATAACCCTGGCCATAGGCCATAGTCTAGGTTTTAATATAAACCTATAACTAAAGGTTATACATATATATATATATATATATATATATATTTTTTTTTTTTTTTTTTTTTTTTATATATATATATATATATATATATATATATATATATATATATATATATATATATATATATATATATATATATCACTATATCTATATATATAATTAGATACTAGCCACCCATATACCCATATATGATTATCATATACATACAACCCCTATGTATATAATACACTAAATATACATTAAGAGACCTAAATAAATATACACATATATCATGTATATATATATATACAATACATATATATATATATATATATATATATATATATATATATATATATATATATATATATATATATATATATATATAAAACTATACATATATTACAAATATATGTAGAGACATGGAGAGAGAGAGAGACAAAGGGAGAGAGAGAGAATGAGAGAGAGTGGGACGGTGAGGGAGAGAGAGAGGAACAGTAGACAAGGGGGGGTATCTCAGGTTTCCTGAGACAGGAAACACCCCACACACACCACACATAACATATATACATAGATATGTATATATATACATAACTATACACACACACATCCAAATCCCCTCAAATTCGACCCACACCCTCAAATATATGTATACTACACATATACTCACTAAAATACACTAGTCTAATACATAAATCATTAATAAAATCGAATCAAAATTCGATTTTCAAAACTGAGATTTAATCTCAAAACTGTGACAGTGCACAGTTTACTGGAAATGGGGATAATTCGATTTACACGAACCCAATCGAGCTAAGACTCGATACTAACGGTTGGTAACTAACCCCCCATAGATACTCTAGTGTCCTAGGACACTGACACGACACCACGACACGTTTTCATGTGTCCAAACACGAGAAAACACGACTCGGGTAAACACTGATACGCGTATACACGCACAGCATCGTGTACGCGTGCACTTCGCTCTAGGATACGGCACACGTGTCTAGAAGTCTCGTGCACGTGTGGGTAGGTTCGCCTAGGGTTGGTCTAGGGTTTAGGTAGCCTGTATCGTGTCCACGTGTCCTCTGGACACGACACGAAGGCCGTATCAGTCGTGAAAACACGACTGATACGCACTGTTCTGCGCCGCATCGTGCAGAGATGCACGTGTCTCGTGCACACGACACGAGCCACATGGAATCTCGTGCTCGTGTCCACGTGTAGCCCACATGATGGGCTACACTCTCGTGCAAACACGAGGTGTCATTGTGTCGTGTCCGCGCGACACGAGACGCGCGAAGTTGACACTGTGCGTGCGTGTATTGTCAGTGCACGACCAGTGCACGTGTCCGTGTGTCCTCCACACGACACAAAGTGTCGTGAAACCTTGGGGGAGTGTGCGCAGACACTGCCCCCGTGTCCACACCAATTTTCACGTGTCCACGTCGTGTCTACAGTGAGTATGAAGTGTCAGTGAGCAGGGGATGAACAGTGTGTCTGTGTACTGTCAATACTCGAGTTCGTGTCCGATTTGGACACGAAAAGGGACACGATGCATGCTCAGTCAAGTGGGGTTAGGGTTAGCAAGTCCAGGGCTAGGTGTTTGTGTAAAAAGTTTTGCAAAACACAATATTTGAATCCATTGAGACATTTAATCAAACACAATTTCCTAGTCTAGGATACGTGTCCGATACGGACACCAAAACACACCAAAATCCCACCAAACTTTACCCACAGTATGGTTAACCTTATATGAATGCATTTATGAAATAAAAACAGGAATTAGACTAGGTTTGGACATATTTACCTATTGGTGAAATTCCAAGGAAAATCAATGAAAAGAGGGTGTTGTGATCTCGAACTCGACGATGCCCAAGCTCCCAAATTCTAGATTTCTTGCTTCCCTTAGCTCCCTAGATGTTGTAGGGTTCTAATGCAAAAGACTAGAGTCAATTTGGATCACAAATGATCAAGTTATGGGTATTTGAAGAAAATAGGATTTTCTATGAATTAAATTCATGTAAATTATTCATGAATTAATACAATGGGTTTTATAGAATTGTGGGCTGCCAAGGGGGGGTTTCTTGGCTGCCATGGGGTAGGGGGGTTGTCCTTGGGTTGCTTACAAGCTAAGGGAAGGACTTTGGTGTAAAGGGTTTAGATATTTTGAGGTTTTTAAGGAAAATATCCTTAAAGTAAATATCATGATATTTATCCTACTTTAACCAATGCAAAATATCTATCCTCAAGCCTCTAGGTTAGTGGCTAACCTCTAGATTAGGGCTAAACTAGGTTAGGGGCTCTCATGACACTTAACAATAATTAAATAATATTAAAATCACATAATTACAATTAATTCCAAATAAATCCTAGAAAATTACCAAAATACCCTTTAGGCTAAAAATTACTAATTTGAGGTTCTAAGCCTATGGCTAAGTTCTCATGGTCATGGCAACTTCTAGGTTAGAGAAAACTAGGGTTTACACTAAGGTTTACTAACAAGGTCACAAAGTCATAAGTCATGACTTAGCATGACTTTAGAAATGGTTTATCTTAACTAAAATCACCAGAAAATCACACCATGACTAAAATACCACTAATAAATAATAAAAATAATAAATTTTTCAAAAATCCCCAATTTTCAGAAACAGGGTGTTACAAGTCTACCCACCTTAGAAGAATTTCGTCCTCGAAATTTAGATGGTCGTACTCCTTCTAGGTCAAACCTCCAATAATCAAGGACGAAGCCACTACCTAGGCAACATACAAGGTCAACAAGCAAAATATGGGTAGTAGACCTATACTGGGTCATGCCCCAAAAATTGGCTGGCAGTTTCAGGTCATAAGGTGTCCTGAATTCAAATCGAAGCCAAAAGTAACTCCATGGGGTAAATTAGGATGAAGTCTTGGGTCAGGAAAATCGTACTAAGAAAATGAAGCACACAATGGTATGCCTGAGTGGGACACTAAGGTCATGGGTGTAGTATGTCATGTCTAGGTTACGTATGTGAAGTCAGTTTTGAGAAAACAACTAGTCTTGTGCTCCAAATTTAAAAGTCACGGTAACGTGTCTACGGTGATCATAATTTAGAGTGGGGAAGGTCTATGGCCTAAATTGAACCAAAATCATGATGAATAGTGGTACGAGGGGGACAGGTTAAATGGACAGTCTGTGGTCTCATCTAGGTGCACTAGTCATTCTAGATCAATACTGTCCTATGGTATCAAAACGTACAAGCAATCTAAGGTGTCCTAATTGGGATGGTAAGGGAACAACAATCATCAAGGCTATAGGCCGTCTACCATCCTATATGAAAATTGGTTATCAACAAGTAAGAAATCATTAAAGTTACCATTCCATAAAAAGAAAATTGAAAATTTAGGTACAACAATCACAAATAGATTTTAGTTTTGACACGATCTAAGTTGATCAATTTCAGGATAAATCGAGACTTGGGCAAGATAGAAAATCAATGAAATCGAGTACGAGCACGAGCATCCAATGATGAAGATCCAGGTCATGATTAAAGTTAATTCAACTGGATACGAATACGAGGTTCATAGGCGATGAAATAATTCCAAGAAGAATTGTCAAGGCTGTTGCGGATAAGATTCTAGGGCAAGTTTAATTATGTCTCCATCTGCGTAGATTAATATATGAAGAAGCGAACCAAAACGCAATAGGTTGATCAGACCATCATGCGCCGGTTCTGATTAGATAATATGTTAGTGGGTGTACACCCAATAAAATATATCATGATCAAGCTCGAAAGGATAAGCTTGTAAAACTTAAGGATAAATTTATAGCAGAAGATATAAGTAAGGGTGGAAATGATGAAAGAAGATACATAGTCCAAAATCCTTAACCAATCGGGTCAAGCTTTCAAGGTAAGGTACAAGGTTAAGTATTTAAGGATTTAAGCATAACACCATCACATGCCAGGTCGAAAGAATTGAGCCAAGGTGGATCTCTAATTGAAATATAAAATGAATTTAGTATCATAGTAGAGGTTATAGTTTAGCCACTTGACCAGAAAATCATATCAAGAAAATAGAGTACAAGGAGATGGGTTTTAGTGGGACATGGAATACCTACATGAAGGTAGGCTAGTCTAGGTCTTACATGTGAAGTTTGTTGGGAAGTAACAGCTAGTATTATACTCTGAATATCTAAGTCATGGTAAAGGACGTCCAATGATCTAGAATAGAAAGTGGGAGTTCGAGACGTGACAAATTGATGCAAAATTGAAGAAGATCAATTTAACTCATGGAATAAAATAAATCAGGAGTCCAGTAAATAATTTAGGAACACAGTCCTAGGGATTTATAGGCTACTAGATGAATATAGTTAGGGTTCGACCAATCAAGGTCAAGGTTAGAAGGTCTCAATGAGTCTTTATTTGAGAAAAAGTCGAGTAAGTCAGGTTTGGGTTACAGTCACATAGTTTGGTAGAAAGAGTTTAAGCAAGGTGCAAAATAGAGAGGACAGTTCATTTTAATGAAAGGCAATTAGCAAGAGGATTAGATGGCAAGAAACAAATAAGAGCTTTCTCATAATTGTGATTGAGTACCCTAAAAATAAAAGATATTAATCTAACACTAAGAAATTAAAATCAACAACTACAAAAATTTCAAAATCATCAACTAATACCAGGATTCAAAGTTCTACGGTGAATCCTCCAAAACCAAATTCAATCAAGGGAAAAGGAGTTTAAATCGTAATTTCAAATAAGATTCTCAAGGGTCATCCCAGGAATCTCTCAAAGTATCCTAGCAGTGATTGAGTATCCACTCTCTCTAAGCCTATTCCTCTAATCCTATCGCAGGCTGTAGTGATACTCTAGTTCGAATATCACTACATAAACTCGACCTGCATGGGCCACCAATAAAAACGTGTCACGACCCGCACCCACTGTCAGGGTACGAGAACGTAACAACGCCCAGCCTACGCCGCAGTATCGGCGGTAGAACGCTGTCCTAGGTCAATCATCTAATAATACCAAAGTACCTGTACAGTATATACTCTTCGAATGGAGGTGATATAACAATATGCTGTCTCAATCACATCTAAGGTAGAAGAATGAAGAACAGATAGATAGATAGTAACTCAAGAGAACAGTATCATAGATGAATAAGTCTAAGTGTCTAGTACAACATAATATCCAGAACGTCAACTCATAATACAAGTCTAAGAGTACATAACTCAACATCTCAAAATACAACTCAGATGTGAGACAAAAGACAACTAGAAAGATTGCCTAGACTAAACTGGTCTAGACTACTGGAACATCCTCCTCAGCTGTAGGTGGATCCTGCTGAGGGTCCACAACATAGGTGTCATCTAGTCCTGCTCCGTAATAGGTAGATACCAGGGCCTCCTCCTCATCCTCTGTAATATTTTCAACAGGTCCAATCAGGACAGGAACGAGCACAATACATCTCACACAGTGCATATCATGTTAGGAAATACGATACAGGCAATAGAGTAAGATACATGAACTGCTGAAAGGAAATATACGCTGTAAAAGAGATAGCTGTAATGAAATATCTACTGTATATAGAGAACTGTAAGTGACTAGTGATGTAGAGCATAAGATAGGCATGTGAATGGCTGGACTTATACATGATTACACTACGGAGTTGTACATGATTACACTACTTTGGAATTATTCACATGTCCACTTCTACTCCCCCGTTTCCCCAATCAATACACAAGGATCTATACAAGTTACGTTATTGTACATGATATCACATGGGGCCCATGAAAGGGTGCACATGATAGTATACATGAGAGCTCAGTAAACATGAGAGTACATGATCACATGAGTGTACATGAATAATGAAAGCATGGGTGTACATGATGATAGTGAAACACACATAACATGAAGTACCCGATGCTCCCAAGGGGGATAACATCTCATGTAAAGATCCATATAGTACCAATCCGTGTTACCAACGTGACAGCAACAAGTAAAGTAATCTAGAGCGAGAAGTAAAGCCTGAACAAGTATGAAACGGTCAGAGAATGTACTCGCCTGATAACTGAATGTCTGAAGAGGATATACTGTCTGAGGAGAGGTGTCTGGCTCCTAATCAGAGCAATACAAGTCACAATGTATCCACAATGGTAAAAATAAAGTATACAATGCATACTACATGATTCTAGGTCAATCTGGTCAAAAGTCAACTCTTGGTAAACTCTAATAGTCAAACTAGGTCACAGGAAGTCATACTAGGTTACAGGAAATCAAACTAAGTCAATTAAAGTCAAACAAGGTCAAATAGGGTCAAACTAGTTAAGTTATCTAGGGTTTAGTCAATCAATGGTCAGACTAGTCAAATACTAGTCAATATGGTCAAGCTAGGTCAATCTAGACTATCTAAGGTACTACACCACAAGGTTAAGATATAACCAATACCTATACAAGTATACCACATATAAATACATATATATATAATACCAACCTTAATCCTATATTCAAGCTAATCCCATATTCCAATCTCAAGTCATGACTCAACTCTAAGTATCTAACTTAACCCCATACATATCTTATCTACATAGGTCTTTCACAAAACCCAAGTCACAATAATATACTTATATATAGGTCAAACCTAAACCAACTAGTTAATAGCCTAGGGTTTAGTCAAATCTTAGTCAATAAGTCCTTCTATGTTCATCCAAGCCATTTCTAGGTCAATTTGGTCATGGTTGACCCATAGTTGACTTTGGTCAACAATGGTCAATTATCTAGTCAAGGCTAGGTCAACACTAGTCAACTAGTTAGGGTTTTAGTCAACTAGTTAAACTAGTCATTGTAGGTCAATCCTAGTCATTTCTAGGTTAACTAGGTCACTCTTGACCTAAGGTTGACTTTGGTCAACCTTTAGTCAACAAGGGTTTCTAGTAGGGTTTTGGCCTTTAGGGTTAACCCCAACCATAGGCCAATAACCCTGGCCATAGGCCATAGTCTAGGTTTTAATATAAACCTATAACTAAAGGTTATACATATATATATATATATATATATATATATATATATATATATATATATATATCACTATATCTATATATATATAATTAGATACTAGCCACCCATATACCCATATATGATTATCATATACATACAACCCCTATGTATATAATACACTAAATATACATTAAGAGACCTAAATAAATATACACATATATCATGTATATATATATATACAATACATATATATATATATATATATATATATATATATATATATATATATATATATATATATATATATATAACTATACATATATTACAAATATATGTAGAGACATAGAGAGAGAGAGACAAAGGGAGAGAGAGAGAATGAGAGAGAGTGGGACAGTGAGGGAGAGAGAGAGGAACAGTAGACAAGGGGGGGTATCTCAGGTTTCCTGAGACAGGAAACACCCCACACACACCACACATAACATATACATAGATATGTATATATATACATAACTATACACACACACATCCAAATCCCCTCAAATTCGACCCACACCCTCAAATATATGTATACTACACATATACTCACTAAAATACACTAGTCTAATACATAAATCATTAATAAAATCGAATCAAAATTCGATTTTCAAAACTGAGATTTAATCTCAAAACTGTGACAGTGCACAGTTTACTGGAAATGGGGATAATTCGATTTACACGAACCCAATCGAGCTAAGACTCGATACTAACGGTTGGTAACTAACCCCCCATAGATACTCTAGTGTCCTAGGACACTGACACGACACCACGACACGTTTTCACGTGTCCAAACACGAGAAAACACGACTCGGGTAAACACTGATACGCGTATACACGCACAGCATCGTGTACGCGTGCACTTCGCTCTAGGACACAGCACACGTGTCTAGAAGTCTCGTGCACGTGTGGGTAGGTTCGTCTAGGGTTGGTCTAGGGTTTAGGTAGCCTGTATCGTGTCCACGTGTCCTCTGGACACGACACGAAGGCCGTATCAGTCGTGAAAACACGACTGATACGCACTGTTCTGCGTCGCATCGTGCAGAGAAGCACGTGTCTCGTGCACACGACACGAGCCACGTGGAATCTCGTGCTCGTGTCCACGTGTAGCCCACATGATGGGCTACACTCTCGTGCAAACACGAGGTGTCATTGTGTCGTGTCCGCGCGACACGAGACGCACGAAGTTGACACTGTGCGTGCGTGTATTGTCAGTGCACGACCAGTGCACGTGTCCGTGTGTCCTCCACACGACACAAAGTGTCGTGAAACCTTGGAGGAGTGTGCGCAGACACTGCCCCCGTGTCCACACCAATTTTCACGTGTCCACGTCGTGTCTACAGTGAGTATGAAGTGTCAGTGAGCAGGGGATGAACAGTGTGTCTGTGCACTGTCAATACTCGAGTTCGTGTCCAATTTGGACACAAAAAGGGACACGATGCGTGCTCAGTCAAGTGGGGTTAGGGTTAGCAAGTCCAGGGCTAGGTGTTTGTGTAAAAAGTTTTGCAAAACACAATATTTGAATCCATTGAGACATTTAATCAAACACAATTTCCTAGTCTAGGATACGTATCCGATACGGACACCAAAACACACCAAAATCCCACCAAACTTTACCCACAGTATGGTTAACCTTATATGAATGCATTTATGAAATAAAAACAGGAATTAGACTAGGTTTGGACATATTTACCTATTGGTGAAATTCCAAAGAAAATCAATGAAAAGAGGGTGTTGTGATCTCGAACTCGACGATGCCCAAGCTCCCAAATTCTAGATTTCTTGCTTCCCTTAGCTCCCTAGATGTTGTAGGGTTCCAATGCAAAAGACTAGAGTCAATTTGGATCACAAATGATCAAGTTATGGGTGTTTGAAGAAAATGGGATTTTCTATGAATTAAATTCATGTAAATTATTCATGAATTAATACAATGGGTTTTATAGAATTGTGGGCTGCCAAGGGGGGGTTTCTTGGCTGCCATGGGGTAGGGGGGGTTGTCCTTGGGTTGCTTACAAGCTAAGGGAAGGACTTTGGTGTAAAGGGTTTAGATATTTTGAGGTTTTTAAGGAAAATATCCTTAAAGTAAATATCATGATATTTATCCTACTTTAACCAATGCAAAATATCTATCCTCAAGCCTCTAGGTTAGTGGCTAACCTCTAGATTAGGGCTAAACTAGGTTAGGGGCTCTCATGACACTTAACAATAATTAAATAATATTAAAATCACATAATTACAATTAATTCCAAATAAATCCTAGAAAATTACCAAAATACCCTTTAGGCTAAAAATTACTAATTTGAGGTTCTAAGCCTATGGCTAAGTTCTCATGGTCATGGCAACTTCTAGGTTAGAGAAAACTAGGGTTTACACTAAGGTTTACTAACAAGGTCACAAAGTCATAAGTCATGACTTAGCATGACTTTAGAAATGGTTTATCTTAACTAAAATCACCAGAAAATCACACCATGACTAAAATACCACTAATAAATAATAAAAATAATAAATTTTTCAAAAATCCCCAATTTTCAGAAACAAGGTGTTACACGGCCTATGGAATGTTATCTGGATGGAGAACACATGGTCGTCTTTCATGTCCGTATTGCATGGACAGCACTAAGACTTTCTGTTTGAAACACGGAGGCAAACCGTGCTTCTTCTATTGTCATCGACAATTCCTGCCGAAGGATCATCCGTACCGGAGGAACAGGAAGCTTTTCATGCTGGCGTTGTGGAGAAGGCTAATCCTCCGCCAAGGTGGCCCGGATACACGATATGGGAAGAGGTAAAAGATTTACCAAGAGCTATTGAGCAGCCTGCTACAGGCTACAAGTGTGACGAATTTGGTCGCACTCATAACTGGACGAAGAAGAGTATATTCTGGGATCTTCCATATTGGAGCACCAATCTGATTAGATATAACCTTGATGTCATACATATCGAGAAGAATGTGTTTGACAACATAATTAATACTGTAATGGACGTAAAGGGGAAGACGAAAGACAATCCAAAGGCTAGATTGGACTTGGAAGAAATATGTAGACGTCCTGTATTGCATTTGATAGAGGACGGGAATGGGAAGTTGAAGCAGCCTAAGGCAATTTTCTCACTGGAGAAGGAGGATGAAGTGAGGCTTTGTAGGTGGATTCAAGGTCTGAAATTTTCAGATGGGTATGTTTCGAACTTGAGAAGATGCATCGACCTCAAGGAGAACAAACTGACAAGTATGAAGAGCCATGATTGTCACGTATTCATGGAGCGGTTAATTTTGATTGTATTTCGGGAATTCTTACCGCAGGCAGTTTGGGATCCATTGACGGAGCTTAGCATATTCTTCAGGGACCTTTGTTCTAAGAAATTGCTCGTTGATCGTCTAGAAAAGCAAGAGAAGGATATTGCGGTAACACTGTGCAAGGTAGAGAGGGTGTTCCCTCCTGGATTCTTCGACTCTATGGAGCATTTGCCGAGTTATCTTTCCTACGAGGCACGTGTTGGTAGACCCGTCGAATATCGATGGATGTACCCGTTCGAGCGACATTTGAATCATCTAAAAAGAAAGGTGAAAAATAAGGCTCGGGTCGAGGGTTCTATTTGTGAAGCCTATATCCTCGAGGAGATTATAAATTTCTGCTCCACCTATTTCAAACCTCATGTTGCTACGAATAGAACGAGGGCTCCGAAAAATGACGACGGATATCAAGAATTTAATGATAGAATACTGAAAGTATTCAATGCGTCCGAAAAACCTTCGGGGAAAATGAAGAAGAGATATTTGAATGACGAAGAGCTAAGGGCTGCTCAGTTGTATGTATTACTTAATTGCAACGAGGATGAAGTGGAGAAGCAAGAGGGGTAAGTAACTCAGGATGATAAGTTTACGTCATCTCAATGTAATAGTATAAGCTAATATTATTGTACTAATCGGCGGTTGCTTCGTTGTTTTCCAGCACATATAATGATGAGTTGAGGCTGGTTAGACCCTACCTAATAGACGAAGCATTAGAACAAGAAATGAGACGTCATTTTCCTTCTTGGTTGAGCGAATATGTAAGTAGCTCGGTAATTACTGGCCTCTTCTAATGTAACTGCGCAATAAATAACTTATTATCTCTTCTTTGATATTCACGTCGATCATCTAATTTCACCCGAGATTGAATTAATTAGAACTCTTGCCAAGGGACCAATTACATTTGTTAAAATATGGCCAAGTTACTGTGTCAATGGCTTTCGGTTCAAGTCGACAAATGCTCCAATCAGAGACAGCTTCCTGGATCTTGATTCCATAAAAAACAGTTGTTTGTGTATCAAGTCTTCGAACTACAAAGACGTTGATCCAGGAAATGATTTCTTTGGCATCTTGCGAGAGATTGTGGAGTTGTCATATAATAATGGCAGAGAACCTGCAAAGATCGTGTTATTCAAGTGTGAATGGTTCGATCCGATTGAAAATTAAGGTTGGAAAATTGACAAGCATGGTCTTGTGGATATAAACTACAAGCGTAGATATCAAGGCTACGAACCGTTTGTCCTAGCAACTCAGGCTCAGCTCGTGTACTTCACAGCTTATCCGAGACGGGGAGCAAAGAAGTCTGACTGGTGGGCAGTATGCAAGACTAAAGCTAGAGATACTTTTGATGTTGACAAAAAAGCTTACCAGGAGGACGAGCTACCTCTTGTAACCAATATTGTCGATATGGACTCCACGGAAGTTACGCATTACACGACATATAATGTAGAAGATGTAGAATTATCCGAAGAGGAAGACGAAGC
Source organism: Iris pallida (assembly GCA_029216955.1). Lineage (NCBI taxonomy): Eukaryota > Viridiplantae > Streptophyta > Magnoliopsida > Asparagales > Iridaceae > Iris > Iris pallida. Next base: position 3,916,354 of record JANAVB010042419.1, on the reverse strand, counting down.
CGACGAAGGCGAAGATGAAAGTGAAGATGAAGAGGAAGAGGAAGATGAGGTCGAGGAAGACGAACAAGATGATTATTCTGAAGATGATTGAGAGAGATATACTTATCTGAACTTAGATATTTCTTCTAGAATATATTATTTGGACTTAGATGTTTATTGTAGAATGTATCATCATATGTTGTCTTGGTTATTATCTTGTCTTTGTTGTACTTTCATATTTCTAGTCTCTATTATTTGTTGTACTTTCATATTTTTAGTCTCTATTATTTGTTGTATTATCATATGCTGTTATCAGGTATGGCAGGTCGTCGCGGATCATTCCGAGGGGGACGACGAGGTCATAATCCTCTGGTACTTCCTACAGGTACTGCTAGAGGACGGAGTTTTCCTTCGGTACCTTCTACTGGTACCGGCTCTGGATCCTCGTCGCCGATTACTCCTCCATTTCGGACAGTAGCTGGGCCTTCTGGGACGATGTCACGTGGCATATCTCCTGGGACGAGTAGTTCCAGGCCTGTTGAGAGTGCTCGCCCGTCTAGCGTTTCTGCTGCTGATACGATGATGGAGACGGATGAGCAGATGGTGGAGGCTGCGCCGACGGCCGACCAGCATCATACAGATGAAGCGTGCGCACCTCCGGAGGAGAGGAGGACGGAGATCTGGGCCGACGGTACAAAGTAGGTGTTTTGGTTTATAATTTTTTTCTGTTTCTATCATAAATTAACTTTTTTCATGAATATGATATGTCTGTATAGATATCGTCTCCCAGAGGTACAGAGACGTCTAGGCCACATGCTGAGGCATAATTATGGTGGTGCTTGGATTAACTACTCTGATGCTCCGGCCGAGAGGAAGGCCTTCTGGTTTGTGCGCTTCAAGGTTAAAATATATTTGCTTTTAACATGAATCATATAATTTTTGCATATTATATATAACTGATAAATATTTGGTTTGCGCTCTTCTAGGATATATTTTTCTATCCACCGCACCGGGCCGAGCTTATCGAGGAAATGTTTCCTGCCGTCGCTGCTAAGCTGATCCGCGATGCTATTAATGATCAGAAGGATCGTGATCGTGCCGGAAAGCCGATCCAAGGTTGGATCACCCCTGATCAGTGGAATGCGATGAAGGCTCGATTCGATGAGCCAAGGTACAAGGAGAAGTCGGAGAAGGCCAAGGCGGCTAGGCAACATGCTTCGAAGTGGTGCGGTGGGTCGATTCCGATGACGGAACATTTTCGTCGTCTGGTATGTCTTTCTCTTTTAGATATATTATTTTAATACAAAACCGATAAATTATTACTAAGATAATATATTTAATTACAGGTAAGGAAGGTCGGTAACATCGACATGGTGACCGTCTTCCTGGCCACCCATCGGAAGGGCGAAGACCTTATTGACGAGAGGGCCGAGCAGACCTATGTAAGTATTACAGTACGTTATCTTAATTTAATACTTCATGTTAATTTTAATATAACTTAGTAAATATGATGCAAATAAATATTCATGTAGTTAGTAATAATAAGTACATTAATTAGAAATTAGAAATTATAGAGTACTATCTATACTTTCTAGGCCGAGTATCAGAGGCTGCGGGAACGGGCGGCTGCTAGTGCACCTGATGCAGGAGAGGCCGGTACTTCCTCGCAGCCCACTCAAGCTCCGTCGACGGATGAGCTGTGGATGACCGCCGCTGGTGGACTCCGTAGAGGTACGTACTACGGTACGGGATCCTATGGTGCCCTAGTTACGACCCAGTCCTCTAGGGCATCTCCTGCTAGTGTGCATGGTCCACAGTCGTTCCAGAAGTCTGCCCAAGTCCACCAGATGATGGAGTCTCTCCGTGACGACCTGCTACGACGGATCGAGGAGCGGTTTCAGCACCCTATGGACGATCCTGTGCTGCTAGCACGATTGGATGCGCTCGACCGTGGTATTATGGAGCTCATGGAGATGACTGAGAGGACAGAGCGCAGCGTTGGAGGGTTAGAGCGCACGATGATGGAGCTGCAGACAGGACAGGTGACCATGGCCGAGAGGCTGAGATTGGCGCAGGATTCGAGGGTCCAGAGCAGTGATAGAATGTTATCTATCATGGATTCATACCACCAGCGACTTACAGCGTTGGAGCGTGCTGGTCCTCCGGGTGCGCCTTCATCGTCGTCGACTCCGCCGCCTCCACCGCCTTTTTCTTCGATACCGACTCCACCGACGTCACTGCCTGCTCCATCGGTATCGATTTCACTTGAGAAGTATGAGTTGTTCTTATCCCTTCGTCGCGGCGGTGCTCCTCCTGCACCAGATCCCTAGTAGTCCTAGTTAGGATTGTTTGTTTGTGTTTGTTTGATCCTTTGTTTGTGACTTGGATATTTGTTGGTTGTGTAGACTTGGATGTTTGGATCCTATTCTATTCGTTGGTTGTGTGTAGACTTTGGTTATTTGGTTGTAGACTTTATTATTTGGTGTAGACTTGGTTATTTGGATATGAAAAAATATTGTGCCTATTCTATTTATTGGATCCTATTCTATTTGTTGGATCCCATTCTATTTGTTTCCTACTACATTGTGTTATACTGTTGTTTATGTTATTATTCGTTTCAATTGGATGTTAATGTGCTTCTGTGGTTTACGTTTAGAAGTTAATCTAGGCTAAAGTCAACCCTTGGTCAACTCTGGTCAACCCTAGAAGTCAAACTAGGTCAACTATGGTCAAACTAGGTCCAACAAGTCTAAATTAGGTCAAACAAGTCATTCTAGGTCTAAACAAGTGTAATGCATGTGGTTCGTATTACGTATTTCTGGAATACGTGTACGTATTTATTCTTGTATTGCATGATTTCCTTGCTTAATTTCCTCCCTGGGCTTGGTTTATTCTTGGTTTGGGTTGGCTTGGTTCGGTTTGGGATTTCTCTTGGTTCATCATGAACCAAGGGGTGAACCCCCTACCTACCATCACCACTACCATTTATTAACCCTTCTCCTTTCTCTCTCTTCATTTATCATCTTCTCCACCATTACTTTCTCACCTACCAGAGAGAGGGAGAGAGAGGTCTAGGCAAGTACAACTTGCTTCATGGAGTAACTCCAATTTATTGCTTCATTCTCTTCCTTACAGCATTTTAACTTACTTTAGAACTTGGCATTTTCACTTTCCATGGCTAGATTCTTCTAGATCTAAGTTTACTTTATTTTTGGATTTCTTGGGTTTTGATCTACTTAATTCTGTTATTTCTGAGTTTTGAGGGTTCTATGTTGTAGAGAATCTCGTTCTACCCCATTTTGACCTATGAAAGTTCGGATTTGGGCTCCGGATGATGGAGTTATGGAGCTTGGAAACTTGGCTCTCATGGCGTTCTTCTTCTCAGAATTTGGAGAAGAAGAACAGTACTTGACTTGACCGCATGAACATTTCATGCGGCAAGTGTTCTTCCAGCCGCATGGACTTTTCCCCACTAAGCCGCATATGCGCCCTTGCCTTCCTGGCCGCATGAACTTGTACTCCTAACTAGCCGCATGCATATTTGAGCCGCATGAGACCCTTTGCACTTCTAGTTGCATGAACTTAGCCCCAGCCGCATGAGGCTGAGACCAAGGCAACCGCATGTTCCCGCTCTCCGCGAGCCGCATAATCCCTCTATGTTCGGCCGCATATGCGTCCACTGTTTCGGGCCGCATGAGGCCCATCTACCATGAGCCGCAGGGACCCTCAACCGATCGCCCGCATATGCAGGGACCATTTGAGCCGCATAGACTGCTCCCCATTACTCTTAGCCGCAGGCTCCCTGTGCTCCCCAGCCGCATGAGATTCCCCCTTCCTGACCGTATAAGCTCCTGCAGCCGCATGGGCCCACGCTGCCTCGAGACCGATTTAGCCGAGCCGCATGAACTCGAATTTTGGGCCGCATGAACCGATATCAATTCAGCCGCGTAAACCCATATCAATTCAGCCGCATGGACTGTTCTCTTCCCGGCCGCATGAGATCCTTACGCCTTTTGTCCTAAACTTGATAATTACGAATTTACTTGATATGTTTGGACATGATAATTAAGCCTGACATGACAGTGACCCGTAGTGGTACACTCCTGACAAGTAAACCTGACATGACCTGATAGTGGCCCGTCGTGGTGCACTCTTGACCAGTACACTTGACATGATAACCTGACATGATATATCTGATAAGCTGTTGCGACGGCTACCTGACATGACATGACCTGTATAATTAATCCAGACACCGTGGGTGATTGTGCTTGTGCAAATAATCCAGTCCTGTCTTGCATCATGTCTAGGAGGGGACTCCTGAGTACCACGGTCAGGAGTACCCATTGAAATGGACTAAGGCTAATAACTAGATTAATACATTAGTCATGAAGAGATCTCCCAGCTACAGGCAATCCCGTTACCTGGGCACGCCTTGGGATCTGTAGCCTGCCGTCGAGTAGGGCACATTTCCAGCACACTGTCATGTGTTGCACCCTTCAAGCTACCTAAGGGTACATTCGTTTCCTGGACGATGTATCCACCTGAATTCAACTCTAATTCTTTTAACCCGGGTAACCTGGATGGACTGCAGGGCTTGTGGCTGTGGAAGATTCTCACTGCATCTTGCTAGTAACTAGGCTTATGATAACCCTAATTAGTTAAAGTATCAAGCCGTAGTTCTTGTTTGGCCGTGAAGTGATTGGATGAAGTCTAACCAGTCTAGTCTTGCCCTGATCTTGTCCCTGATTACTGCCTGACCAGAATGCTTGTATTTATTTTACCGATAAATGGTGAGAATTCCAAGTTCTGTTCAGACGAAGGGTTACAACCCCGGTCCTTGTTTGGTTTACGGGTTGTAACCTGGTTATCTGAATAGTTCCATGGTTATCTCGTCGTATATCATCCTCATGTATTTTCTTATTTCATGTTCTTACTTATTTATACTATTATGCTAATTGCTGGTTTTAGTTCCTAAGTGAAGCTTTTTTTGTGGCACTTGCTCTTTCTGGGGTCTGACCCAGCTGGTTTTGTGTGGCCAGATTTCGGAGCAGCTCCAGAGGATCTACCAACCTTCCAGCCAGATGGTGGCCACTAGACGGAACCCTGGCAACGAGTGGGTTATTTTTGGCTCTCCCACTCTATTGTAAAAATATTCTTTTGAGGCGTTTAGCCGACGAGCACCTATTTAGTTCGAATGCACTTTACTTACTGTCTGCCTACGGGCTGTAACATGATTGACAGATCCTAGGGTTGATCATGTATGACTAAACTCTTGCTAGTCCTAATATTTTGTAACGACTAGCTTCATGATCAGCTGAATATGTAATATTTGGGACGCCTTACTATTGTATATTTAATGATCATACTTCTTGTAACCTTTTACTTACTTGCTTGTGATTGAGACACTAGGCTTGTTCATGACCTTAAGAGACTGTTGGCTTGTAGATAAACCCTCATGTATCTAGACAGCCGTGACCGTATAGCGAGATGGATTCCATTTTATGTACGTAGCTGGCTATGTCTGCCCCCGCTCTCCAGTATTCTGGTTCTGGGGCGTGACATGGTTTAAGTGGTGGCCCATGCAGGTCTTTTAAATCAAGATATGTGAGGGTTTACCGAATAGATGTCTCAATCAGTATTCGTCCTTGATCTCTGCTCGTATCTTCTGAATCCCTGGATTCTTGTCCTGATCATATGCTTGTATCGTTGATCTGTCCTGGTCCTTCCTTATTGTTCCCTATATCGTCTTCTTCAGCGGCATTGTTCGTGGTCCTACCGACCAGCAAGGCGGAGCACCTCCCGCGGACCAGCAGCAACCTGGAGATCAAGCCCAGCATTCCGGAGTAGCCTCCAGAGTCGTGCCTTCTGGCGGAGAGCCACCAGTCCAGCCAGTTCAACCAGTAGAACATGATGACGGCACTTTGGTAGGACTCGTCAGGACCTTGATAGCTTCCCAACACCGGCGTGGAGATGCCTTGCACCAGGCAGTGACGGATTCTTTGACCCGGGGTGGTCATCAGGGTAACAGCGCGGCCAACAGCTTCAAGCGCTTGAACCCTCCTTTCTTCGACGGTAGTAAAGATGCTATCGCCGCAGATGCTTGGCTTCAGGACACAGAGGTGATTCTAGAAGCAGCCAGGACCCCAGAGAACGAGAAGGTGGCCGTTGTGCGCCTGCAGTTGTTAGATCTTGCCCGCAGCTGGTGGGCAGCGCAGGCCGTTGGATTAGCAGCACCCATTGCTTGGGCAGTATTCAGAAAGAGATTCTAGACCAAGTATTTCGATGCCGTGGCTCGGTATGATCTACAGACGAGGTTCACCAATCTGAAGCAGATGGACAGGACGATCGATGGATATGCGGCCGAGTTTTCCAGACTCAGTCGGTTTGCTCCCACCTTGGTGGCGACCGAGTATGATAGAGCCCAGCAATTTCAGCAGGGGCTTCACCTGGAGATCTTGTTGGCAGTTGAGCAGTTTGAGCATCAGACTTTTGATGCAGTCTTGAGAGCAGCCCGGAGGCATGAGTATACCTCCCAGAGAATCGTGGATAGGGCTGGAGGTCGGAATAGATCTCACGGCCAGATGAATCAGTCTTCAGCACCAGCCCCGGCAGCCAGGGCGTTGACTATTGGAACTCCGAGGCGGGCGGCCTCAGTAACGTCGGTTCAGCATTCCACCCCGACGTACCCTCAGCAGCAGCAGCAGAAGCAGAAGCAGACTTTCGCAGTGGGATGTTCTCATTGTGGGAAGCCAGGCCATGTGGTGGCAGAATGTTGCAGGGCACAGGGATTGTGTCTGGCTTGTGGAGCACCAGACCATAGGGTTGGATCCTGCCCGAATAGGGGTGGTTCATCATCGTCCAACCTTTCTAGCTCTTCGGTGGGAGGACCAGCTCCGGTCCAGCAGCAGCAGTATCCATTACCGAGGCCCTTGCCGCCTCAGACCCAAGTATTCCAGCAGCAGAACCCCCAACAGTATGCACAAGTCTAAGCCCAGAGTCAGAGCAGGCAGCGAGGATTTCAGCAGAGGGGACCAGCACCCCGAGGGCACGGTCAGGCTATGGTGATGACCGTGGAGGAAGGATTGGCACCAGGAGAGGTAGTGACAGGTACTATTCTCGTCAACTCCTTTCTAGCTTCAGCTTTATTTGATTCTGGTGCATCGCATTTATTTATGTCTGCACGATTCGTGACGCGGGTAGGATTGGAGCCCGAGTCATTATCAGTAAGGCTTAATATACTTACTGGTAACGGACTTGTGGGAGTAGATAGAGTGTTTTACTCGTGTCGGATCGTAGTTAGCGGTAGAGAATTCCCCGCTAGATTGATAGAGTTCCTGATGGCCGATTATGATGTGGTCCTAGGGATGGATTGGTTGAGGAACCAGTATGCTAGGATAGACTGCCACATTGGCAGGGTTGTTTTTAGCATTCCAGGTGAGCCAGAGTTTTCTTTTTCTCGAGGCGAGGTTGAGACTTCTCCTCCAGTATTGCGGATGGCAGTAGCGGCAGTTCAGTTGCCCAGGATAGTGGATGAGTTCCCAGATGTTTTCCCAGAAGAGCTTCCAGGTATGCCTCCGGAGCGGGAGATCGAGTTCACTATAGACTTGATTCCCGGGACAGCCCCAGTGTCAGAGAGAGTCTACAGGATGGCGCCGTCAGAATTGGAGATCTTGTACAAGATGATTGAAGAACTCAGAACCAAGGGATTCATTCGTGCTAGTGGATCGCCTTGGGGAGCCCCGATGCTTCTTGTGAAAAAGAAGGATGGTACGTCCAGGTTATGTGTTGATTATCGTACCTTGAACTCAGTGACAATCAAGAACAGATACCCTCTTCCGAGGATAGATGACTTGTTTGATCAACTCAAGGAGGCTTCAGTATTCTCGAAGATTGATTTGCGCTCAGGTTATCATCAGATCAGAGTCAGAGAGCAGGACATCCCGAAGACAGCTTTTAGATCGAGATATGGGCATTGGGAGTTCCTTGTTATGCCTTTTGGAGCAACCAATGCGCCGGCAGTATTCATGGACCTCATGAATCACATCTTCATGCCCTACTTGGATCAGTTTGTGATTGTGTTCTTAGATGACATCCTGGTCTACAGCAAGAGTGAGACGGAGCATGAGCAGCATCTCCGTACAGTTCTTCAGATCCTCAGAGAGCACCAGTTATATGCCAAGTTCAGTAAATGCGAGTTCTGGCTCGATCGTATTTCGTACTTGGGTCATATCATCACTCGAGGAGGAGTAGAAGTGGATCCCCAGAAGATTGTGGCTATTGAATCATGGCCAGTGCCTAGCACAGTTGCAGAGGTTCGTAGTTTTCTTGGATTGGCCGGCTACTACCGGCAGTCTGTTTCGAATTTTGCTCGAATTTCAGCACCGTTGACGCAGTTGACCCGCAAGGATGTGCAATTTGCTTGGACAGCAGAGTGTCAGAGTTCTTTTGAGCAGTTGAAGCGAGGCCTAATAACAGCTCCTATTCTCACGCTTCCAGATGGGACCGGAGGATTCTCAGTATACTGTGATACTTCAGGCAGAGGTTTAGGATGTGTTCTGATGCAGCATGGGAAGGTAATAGCTTATGCGTCACGACAACTTTGTGATCATGAGAGGAATTACCCAACCCATGACTTGGAGCTGGCAGCAGTGGTGTTTGCACTTAAGTTGTGGAGGCACTACTTGTATGGAGACAGGATGGAGATTTTCACCGACCACAAGAGCCTGAAGTATGTTTTCACCCAGAAGGATCTTAACATGCGTCAGAGAAGGTGGCTGGAGCTTCTTGTGGATTATGATGTCAACCTGCAGTATCATCCTGGGAAGGCCAATGTTGTTGCGGATGCATTTTACAGGAGAGCGGGAGTTTATTTTCTAACAGCGCAACCAGAGCTATTAGCAGATCTTCAGAAGATGGGTATTGAAGTTGTTCTCCCTTACAGTGTGGCCTTGATGGCCAGTATGCAAGTTCAGTCCACTATAGTCAAGAGGATCCGGATGGCGTAGTCAGTAGATTCCAAGCTTCAGCGACTCATAGCAGAGTGTGAGACATGACGAAGACCAGAGTTATGCATTCATGAGGATGGTACACTTCGACATGGTAAGCGTCCTTGTGTACCCAGCGGAGATATCCGGCAGGAGATCATGTCAGAAGCGCACAGTTCGCAGTATTCCATCCATCCCGACAGTACGAAGATGTACCGTGATATCCGGCAGCATTTCTGGTGGAATGGCATGAAGCGGAAGATAGCTCGGTTTGTCTCTCGATGTTTGGTTTGCCAACAAGTTAAAATCGAACATCAGAGACCGGCTGGACTTCTTCAGCCCTTACCGATTCCAGAATAGAAGTGGAAGCATGTGACCATGGATTTTGTGACCGGATTGTCTAGATCCCCAGCTGGTAGAGATGCTATCTGGGTTATAGTTGATCGGCTTACGAAAGTGGCTCACTTTCTTCCATTCAGAGTTGGTCAGTCGACGGCTCAGCTAGCAGAGATGTACCTCAGGCAGATTGTCAGATTGTACGGTGTGCCAGTCAGTATCACCTCGGACCGAGATTCAAGATTTACGTCGTACTTTTGGCATAGCTTGTAAGAGAGTTTGGGGACTCATCTCCAGTTTAGTTCAGCCTATCACCCGCAAACAGATGGCCAGTCGGAGCATACGATCCAGACTCTTAAAGACATATTGCGGTCTTGTACGCTTGACTTCGATGGTTCATGGGAAGGTCACTTGCACCTGGTGGAATTCTCGTACAATAATAGTTTTCAGGCCAGTATCCAGATGGCACCGTTCGAGGCACTGTATGGTAGGAAGTGCAGATCCCCGTTAGCCTGGGATGATGTTGGAGAGAGACAGATGCTCGGTCCAGAAATGATTGCCCAAAAAGTTGAAGTGGTCAGGCGAGTCAGAGATTATCTTCAAGTTGCCCAAGATCGCCAGCGCCATTGGGCCGATTCTCATCGACGCCCTCTCGAGTTTTCGGTCGGCGATCATGTATTCCTGAGGATTTTGCCTAACCGTGGCGTCATTCGTTTTGGCGTACGGGACAAGCGTAGTCCTAGGTATATAGGACCGTTTGACATTCTGGAGCGAGTAGGAGATGTATCCTATCGTCTCGCTCTTCCGCCGTCGCCAAGCGAGGTGCATGACGTGTTCCATGTATCCCAACTACGACGGTATATCCCGGACCCGAGCCACATCCTGGATCATTCAGAATTGGTTGTTGGTACCAACCTTTCGTATGAGAAGAGGCCCGTGTCTATATTGGACCAGAGAGAGAAGATCCTCAAGAACAAGACTATCAAGTTAGTCCGAGTTGCTTGGGGTCATCACTCTTTGGAGGAGTCAACGTAGGAGCGTGAGGATGATATCTGATCGCGATATCCCGACTTGTTTGACTCGTGAGGTATAATGTCTTTCTTATGCCTCATGCCTTCGATTCCTTGCTTGAATGAGTGATTGTCTGCCTAGTTATAGCTTGCATGTGATTAATGTAGCTTGTCATTGCTCCTCTAGCCTCTTGATTAAATTTCGAGGACGGAATTCTTTTAAGGTGGGTAGAGTTGTAATGCCTGTGGTTCGTATTACGTATTTCTGGAATACGTGTACGTATTTATTCTTGTATTGCATGATTTCCTTGCTTAATTTCCTCCCTGGGCTTGGTTTATTCTTGGTTTGGGTTGGCTTGGTTCGGTTTGGGATTTCTCTTGGTTCATCATGAACCAAGGGGTGAACCCCCTACCTACCACCACCACTACCATTTATTAACCCTTCTTCTTTCTTTCTCTTCATTTATCATCTTCTCCACCATTCTTCCTCACCTACCAGAGAGAGGGAGAGAGAGGTCTAGGCAAGTACAACTTGCTTCATGGAGGAACTCCAATTTATTGCTTCATTCTCTTCCTTACAGCATTTTAACTTACTTTAGAACTTGACATTTTCAGTTTCCATGGCTAGATTCTTCTAGATCTAAGTTTACTTTATTTTTGGATTTCTTGGGTTTTGATCTACTTAATTCTGTTATTTCTGAGTTTTGAGGGTTCTATGTTGTAGAGAATCTCGTTCTACCCCATTTTGACCTATGGAAGTTCGGATTTGGGCTCCGGATGATAGAGTTATGGAGCTTGGAAACTTGGCTCTCATGGCGTTCTTCTTCTCATAATTTGGAGAAGAAGAACAGTACTTGACTTGATCGTATGAACATTTCATGCGGCAAGTGTTCTTCCAGCCGCATGGACTTTTCCCCACTAAGCCGTATATGCGCCCTTGCCTTCCTGGCCGCATGAACTTGTACTCCTAACTAGCCGTATGCATATTTGAGCCGCATGAGACCCTTTGCACTTCTAGTTGCATGAACTTAGCCCCAGCCGCATGAGGCTGAGACCAAGGCAGCCGCATGTTCCCGCTCTCCGCGAGCCGCATAATCCCTCTATGTTCGGCCGCATATGCGCCCACTGTTTCGGGCCGCATGAGGCCCATCTACCATGAGCCGCAGGGACCCTCAACCGATCGCCCGCATATGCAGGGACCATTTGAGCCGCATAGACTGCTCCCCATTACTCTTAGCCGTAGGCTCCCTGTGCTCTCCAGCCGCATGAGATTCCCCCTTCCTGACCGTATAAGCTCCTGCAGCCGCATGCGCCCGCGCTGCCTCGAGACCGATTTAGCCAAGCCGTATGAACTCGAATTTTGGGCCGCATGAACCGATATCAATTCAGCCGCATAAACCCATATCAATTCAGCCGCATGGACTGTTCTCTTCCCGGCCGTATGAGATCCATCCTGGCCGCACGTGCCTTAGCTGCATGGCTCTTCTATAGTCCTGTATATTGATATTTTATTAGATATTTTACGTCCATTTTATATCCTTACGCCTTTTGTCCTGAACTTGATAATTACGAATTTATTTGATATGTTTGGACATGATAATTAAGCCTGACATGACAGTGACCCGTAGTAGTGCACTCCTGACAAGTAAACCTGATATGACCTGATAGTGGCCCGTCGTGGTGCACTCTTGACCAGTACACTTGACATGATAACCTGACATAATATATCTGATAAGTTGTTGCAACGGCTACCTGACATGACATGACCTGTATAATTAATCCAGACACCGTAGGTGATTGTGCTTGTGCAAATAATCCAGTCCTGTCTTGCATTATGTCTAGGAGGGGACTCCTGAGTACCACGGTCAGGAGTACCCATTGAAATGGACTAAGGCTAATAACTAGATTAATACATTAGTCATGAAGAGATCTCCCAGCTACAGGCAATCCCGTTACCTGGGCACGCCTTGGGATCTGTAGCCTGCCGTCGAGTAGGGCACATTTCCAGCACACTGTCATGTGTTGCACCCTTCAAGCTACCTAAGGGGACATTCGTTTCCTGGACGATGTATCCACCTGAATTCAACTCTAATTCTTTTAACCCGGGTAACCTGGATGGACTGCAGGGCTTGTGGCTGTGGAAGATTCTCACTGCATCTTGCTAGTAACTAGGCTTGTGATAACCCTAGTTAGTTAAAGTATCAAGCCGTAGTTCTTGTTTGGCCGTGAAGTGATTGGATGGAGTCTAACCAGTCTAGTCTTGCCCTGATCTTGTCCCTGATTACTGCCTGACCAGAATGCTTGTATTTATTTTACCGATAAATGGTGAGAATTCCAAGTTCTGTTCAGACGAAGGGTTACAACCCCGGTCCTTGTTTGGTTTACGGGTTGTAACCTGGTTATCTTAATAGTTCCATGGTTATCTCGCCGTATATCATCCTGATGTATTTTCTTATTTCCTGTTCTTACTTATTTATACTATTGTGCTAATTGCTGGTTTTAGTTCCTAAGTGAAGCTTTCTTTGTGGCACTTGCTCTTTCTGGGGTCTGACCCAGCTGGTTTTGTGTGGCCAGATTTCGGAGCAGCTCCAGAGGATCTACCAACCTTCCAGCCAGATGGTGGCCACTAGACGGAACCCTGGCAACGAGTGGGTTATTTTTGGCTCTTCCACTCTATTATAAAAATATTATTTTGAGGCGTTTAGCCGACGAGCACCTGTTTAGCTCGATTGCACTTTACTTACTGTCTGCCTACGGGCTGTAACATGATTGACAGATCCTAGGGTTGATCATGTATGACTAAACTCTTGCTAGTCCTAACATTTTGTAACGACTAGCTTCATGATCAGCTGAATATGTAATGTTTGGGATGCCTTACTATTGTATATTTAATGATCATACTTCTTGTAACCTTTTACTTACTTGCTTGTGATTGAGACACTAGGCTTGTTCATGACCTTAAGAGACTATTGGCTTGTAGATAAACCCTCATGTATCTAGACAGCCGTGACCGTATAGCGAGATGGATTCTATTTCATATACGTAGCTGGCTATGTCTGCCCCCGCTCTCCAGTATTCTGGTTCTGGGGCGTGACAACAAGTCTAGGTTATGTTAACTAGGTTTAACAATCGTTCTAAGTCCTAACAAGTCTATATTAGTCTAATCAAGGCTAAACTAGCCTATGCTAGTATATCAAGCCCATACAACCTATACAATACAAAGTCAAAACCAACAACACACAACCTATTATTGTATCTAGGCCTACACATGGAAATCACATATTACATACATATATTTTTTTTTTTTTTTTTACATATATATATATATATATATATATATATATATATATATATATATATATATATATATATATATATACATATAGGCTACCTATATGTATACCACACATATATATATAATATATATATAATGGTACACACACATAATATAATATATAGGATACCTACATATATACATAATATACTTAGATGCATATTACATACACATACATATTTATATACATTACATTATATATATATATATACATAGGAAGATAGAAAGATAGAGAGTTAGAAAGAGTGAGGTAAAGGGAGAGTGACAAGTGTGTGATAGAGAGTGAGTGTGTGTGTGTAGGAGTGACTGAAACATGTGTATGTAGGGACTGAAACCTGTGTACAGTGAGGGAAAACAGTGTGTGTGTGATTGTGTGTCATTCACATGGGTGTGTGTGTATATGGCCTATGTTTAGCAAAATAGGAAGAAAAGACAGTCCAATATTGGTTATGGTTATCTTTTTAAACTGCAGGGAGGAAAGGACATTCTGTATTTTATTTTTTTATTTTTTTTGCAGATTTAGCGACGTTTACCGACGTTTACCGACGTCCACCGACGTACGTTTACGTCGGTAAACGTCGGTAAATCTGCAAAATTTTCCTGGGTACCGACGTCCTTATACGTCGGAGAACGTCGGTAAACGTCGGTGAACGTCGACAAAATTTTTCAGGGTAGCAACGTTTACCGACGTCCACCGACGTACGTTTGTGTCGATAAACGTCGATAAATCTGCAAAATTTTCCAGGGTACCGACGTTTACCGACGTCCTTATACGTCAGAGAATGTCGGTAAACGCCGGTGAACGTCGGTAATAATCCCAGGAATTACCGACATTTAGTGACATTTTAAATGACGGTAAACGTCGGTAAATTCCCAGGATTTTACCGACGTATAGCGACTTTAAACACGTCGCTAAACCACCGACGATACGACGGTATACGTCGGTAATATACCGACGTATATATACGTCGGTAAACGTCGGTACTTGCGACGTTTGGCGACGTTTCAAAGATCAGCGACTTACGTTTCCGCGACAAGTCCAAAACGTCGGTAATTGCGTCGGTAAATATTTTTAGCGACGAAATTTGTCGTTTTAGCGACGTCTTTAGGCGTCGCTAAAACGACTTATTCTGGTAGTGATCAGAGTATTTGAAATCTTCAAAACCAGAAGAGTGTTTAACAAAAACTTCTTCTTTTATTTAACCATTTAGAAAAAGCACTTTTGATATCCATTTAAAAGAGTTTAAAATTATAAAACTTACAAAAGCGTTTAACATGTGAATGGATTCTAGTCTATGTCATGACCCGCACCCAGTGTAGGGGCACGAGACGTGGGTACGTCCAGCCTACGCCGCAGTGTCGCGGTAGAACGCTGTCCTAGGTCACAACATCTAACACAGTATAAAGATACCTATACAGAATATACTCTCCAATCGGAGGATAATATTGAAGGTACAATTCAATCACAGATCTAAGATAGATAAATAGCACGATAAGATAGATATGAAATCACAGAGTGCAATACAACCAGAAGAAATAAGTATTGGTTCCCTTAGAAGAAAGGAAAGGAAATCAATTCCTTCGTATTTCTGTTTCTTTGGAAAATTTCTAATTTTCTGGATTTTTCTTTTCGGTGTTTGAAAATGATAAGAAAATTGAAAGAAAAAATGAATACTTAAATGTAGGAAAGTGAATTCTTGCTTGGATGGATAGTACCTTTTATTTTCTAATTTTTTTTCATTGAAAATTATTTTTTCATTCGGATCTAAACATAAAAATATAATCATTTTTTTTCCAATTTTATAATTCCGCCAATCAAAATAGGCCTTGGTAAGATGATTCATTGTGATTAAAAATATATCATCAGCATAAAGAAAGATATGTATTACATATATTGTAAAACAAAGAGAAGGAGATGGAGGAAATTATTTCTTCATTCACTTGTGTTGATCAACTTGACAAGAGCCTCTTATATAGGCTTACAAATGAGCTTACTATCATGATGACAATTAAATAGAATAATGCTAAAAGCCACAGGTTATGGATAACCAAAAGGCATAAGTTATAGCCACCAAATAATAATGGTAATTTATCCATATTTACAACACTCCCCCTTGGATATGCACCATTAATTAGTTGGTGATATATGCGCTTTTGTTGCCTCATTAAAACCTTACTAAGAAAAAAAAACCCAGTGGAAAAAATCTTAGTTAAGGAAAAAGAGTACAACACGCAAAACAAAAGTATTATGTACAAGTTATACTCCCCCTCGATACAATGGATCTGAAACAGCTAATTTGTCTGATGATTAAGTCGTCGCATGCCTATTCCGTGTACCAACTTCTGAAATATGGACTTTGGAAGTGCCTTGGTGAACAAATCAGCTAATTTTTCACTTGATTTTACTTGCTTAACTTTGATCACTTTCGTCCTTTGGAGCTCATGTGCATAAAACAATTTTGGTGGAAGGTGCTTCGTTCGATCTCCTTTGATGAATCCCTCTCGGATTTGTGCAATGCAAGCTGCATTGTCTTCGAATATTGTTATAGGCTTATCTGTAACTGTGGGTAGTTGACAATTTACCCTTATATGATGAATGATCGATCGCAACCACACACTTTCTCTTGTTGCTTCATGTAATGCAATTAATTCTGCATGGTTAGAGGAAGTTGCCACCGAACCTTGTTTTGTTGATCGCCAAGATATCGCTGCATGATTATTAATAAACACATAACCGGTTTGGGAACAACCCTTATGAGGGTCAGAAAGATAACCAGAATCTGCATAACCAACTAGATGAGAGTTATTAGTAGAATTACAGGAATAAAATAATCCCATGTCAGTTGTTCCACGAAGATATCTCATTATGTATTTAACTCCATTCCAATGTCTAAGTGTAGGTGCAGAACTATATCTAGATAATAAATTAACAGAGAAAGCAATGTCTGGTCTTGTGCATTGTGCTAGATATAGTAGTGCTCCAATTGCACTTAAATACGGCACTTCAGGACCAATAACTTTTTCATCTTCTCCTTTTGGTCGAAATGGATCTTTATCCAAATCTAGACTCCGTACAACCATAGGTGTACTAAGTGGATGTGCTTTGTCCATTCTGAATCGTTTCAAAATTCTTTCGATATATCGGGATTGGTGCACTAATATTCCACTAGAACTTCGTTCTATTTGCAAACCGAGACAAAGCTTTGTCTTTCCCAAGTCTTTCATTTCAAATTCTTTTTTCAAATAGTTTACAGTTTTCTCTAATTCTGCAGGAGATCCGATCAGGTTTATATCATCCACGTATACTGCTACTATCGAAAATCCATTCTCGGATTTCTTAATGAAGACACATGGACAAATTTGACTATTTTTATATCCTTCCTTAGTCAAATATATACTAAGACGATTATACCACATTCTTCCGGATTGTTTCAATCCATATAATGCTCGTCTAAGTTTAATTGAGCACATGCCCTTTGACTTAGTCTCTGGCATTGTAAATCCTTCTGAAATTTTCATATAGATGTCAGTATCTAAGTCTCCATACAAATATGCAGTTACAACATCCATAAGTCTCATATCAAGGTTTTTAGAAACTGCGAGACTAATTAGATATCTAAAAGTAATAACATCCATAACTGGAGAGTATGTCTCAACATAATCAATTCCAGTTCTTTGAGAGAAACCTTGTGCTACAAGTCGGGCTTTGTATCTTTCAACTTCGTTTCTCTCATTTCGTTTTCTCACGAATACCCATTTAAAACCAACAAGATTTATGTCCTTTGGTGTTTCCACTATAGGTCCAAATACACCACGTTTTTCTAAAGATTTTAATTCTTCTTGAATAGCATCTTTCTACATTGGCCAATCTTTTTTTTGTCGACATTCATTTATACTACGTGGTTCATTTTCACAATCATCGTTGTCCTTTGATATTTCAGTAGCTACTGCATAGCTAAATATGTCATCGATGACAAGTGCTTTTCTATTCCACAATTCACCTGAACATGCATGGAATATCGAGATCTCTTCATTTTCAGGTACCTGTGCCTCTCTAGAGGCATCCATAGGCATTTCAGTGAATTTGGAAACATGCACATCTTCATTATCTATTTTCGGAGCTCCGGCCACTATCGGACTTTTATCAGGACAAGATGTTTCATTTACTCTCCTCTTTCTATGAGCACTATCCTTGGAACCTATAGGTCTACCACGCTTTTGACGTGTAGTAGTAGATTCATTTGCCGCCTTGTTTAGATTTTGTTCAACATGAACACTAATTCTGGCTGGCACATTTCTAGCTGGCACATGAGATCTAGTTACCTTTGCGGCATCATTAAATGTATCAGATAATTGATTTGCAAATTCTTGCAAATGTATCATTCTCCTTGTCTCATAATCACATTGTGGAGTTCTTGGATCTTGATGAGATAGAGTAGGCGTATTCCATGTCAATTCACGTCGTTCATTAGCAATGGATTGTTCTGTATGAACAATTTGTTGCTTACCTCCACCTAACGGCGGAAAGACTCTCTCATCAAATTGACAATCTTCAAATTTTGCAGTAAAGACATCACCTGTCATTGGTTCCAAATACCTTATTATGGAGGAAGATTCAAAACCAATGTATATTCCCAAACGTCGTTGGGGACCCATTTTAGTTCGTTTGGGAGGTGGAATTGGGACATATACTGCACATCCAAATTTTCTCAAATGTGAAATGTTGGGTTGTCTACCACTAACAAGTTGTATGGGTGAAAAAATATGGTAGGCAGTTGGTCTAAATCTAACTAGAGATGCAGCATGTAAAATAGCATGTCCCCAAGCCTCAATTGGCAGATTAGATTGCATTAGTAGAGGTCTAGCTATAAGTTGGAGATGTTTAATAAATGACTCAGCTAACCCATTTTGTGTGTGCACATGGGGAACAGGATGTTCTACCTCAATCCCTAATGATATACAATAATCATCAAATACTTGTGAGGTAAATTCAGCGGCATTATCAAGTCTAATTGACTTAATCGAGTTATCAGGAAACTGAGATCTAAGTTTAATAATTTGGGCCAAAAGACGAGAAAATACAAGATTTCTAGTAGACAATAAACAAACATGTGACCACCTAGTATATGCATCTATGAGTACCATAAAATATCTAAAAGGACCACTAGCAGGATGAATAGGACCACAAATGTCTCCTTGTATTCTTTGCAAGAAACTCGGAGACTCATTCTTAACTTTTAGGAAAGATGGTCTAGTTATAAACTTTTCTTGTGAACATGGAACACATAGGTGATTCTTTGGTAAACCACGATCGTGATTTTTCAATAAGTGTCCGCAAGAATTATTAATGATCCTCTTGAACATAGTTTGTCCCGGGTGACCTAAACGGTCATGCCAAATGGTACATAAGATAGGATCATTGACTTTATGTTTTGCCACATTCATATGTGATTCAATTATACCAATGGTGGTGTAATACAAACCCACCGAGAGACAAGAGAATTCTTTTAATGTGAGCTTTTTGCTCCCAACATTAGATGTGATACATAGTGTCTCTTTATTGTTATTATTTCGAGTTTCAATATGATATCCATTTTTGCGTATATCCTTGAAACTTAGCAAATTTCTTTTGGAATTGCTTGAATATAACGCATTTTGTAAATAGATTTGAGTGCCATTACGTAACATAATGTGTGCTCTTCCAAAACCCTCAATTATATGGGCTGGTCCAGCTATTGTTGATACTTTATGCATGTCAAATACTAAATTTGAGAAAAACTTTTGATTCTTCAAAATCGTATGTGTTGTAGCACTATCTACCAAACACATATCCAAGTCATTTTTCTTCCTTCGTATATTCATACCTTCAATATGAAAAAAAAATTTATGAACATATACTCAACTAACACAAATATAATATAAGTAATTAAGCATACCAAACGATAACATCATATTATAGAGATGCAACTTTCAAATACATAACAAAGTAATGACATATTCTTCAACAAACTCTCATGGCCTAGATAATCCATGATAGTAACTAAAAACAAAAAACATGACTTCAAATGTAAAAAGTTCATAATACTTGAAGTAAAACATATGTCGACCGAGTGCTCATTCAATGGAAGGTGGATTCGCCAGCATTTCTTCAAACTGTTCATTGGTAATCTGATTCCCATTTTGATCCTCAAAAAAATCGGAACAATTCAATTGAGTGATGTCAAGTGGCTGGTCATTGTCCCAATATGCTGTCATATTTGCTTCTATTTTCTTCGATTCTTTGAATTTGTCAACCTCTTGTTGATTAGTCCGACATTGCTTAAACCAATGTCCATTTTTGCCACATTTATGACAAGCAGTACTACCATTATTTGGTTTATATTGAGGATTTGAATTTTCTTTGTTAGAGGGTGCTGTCCACTTGTTCCATTTGGTCTTTTGTGAACCACTATTTTCACCTTTGTTATAAGGCTGATAACCATGACCATACCTCCAGCCATAACTTTTTCCTCTTCCACGTCCTCTTCCACGTCCTCTACCACGACCTCTGGTAACCCCAAAATTTGCATTTGTTTCAGGAATTGCCATTGACCCAGTTGGTCTAGAGTTGTGGTTTTTCATGAGAACATTGCTATTTGCCTCTGCTACAAGAAGACAAGTCACCAGTTCAAAATATTTTGTGAAATGTCTTTCACGATATTGTTCCTGCAAAAGCACATTACTTGCATGAAAAGTGGAGAGGGTTTTCTCAAGCATTTGAGCCTCTGTTACTTTTTTTCCGCACAACCTAAGGCAAAAAACAATATTAAAAAGAGCAGAATTATATGCTTTAACAGTTTTATAGTCCTGGTATCTCAGGTTCAACCATTCACTTTGAGCAATCGGAAGGATTACCATCCTTTGATGGTCAAATCTATCCTTTAGAGATGTCCACAAACTCAATGGATCATCCTTACATAGATATTCTGCCTTTAGATTATCATGGATATGATGTCGTAGGAAAATCAAAGCCTTAACCTTGGCTTCAGAAGATTCTTTATTTTCCTTCTTAATAGTACCATCAAGCTTGTTGGACTGCAAGTGCAACTTCGCATCCAATTGCCATGATAAGTAATTGTCTCCGCTTACATCAAGAGCCTTGAATTCAATCTTTGTAAGACTCGACATCTATATAGCAGAAATAATTATATTAGAGATAAATTAATTTAGATAGTAAAATTGACAAGTGCTTTCAATATTACAAATTTTCACATATGCCACAATGTGATTAAAAGCTATCAAAAATATTATGTCATATATTTATCACATATACAACAATGTGAACATTATATAATAATCTTTAGGTCCTCATGGTTTGTATTTTGGGTACTTTTTCATAATACGGTTCACATATACAACAATGTGAATTGGTACCTTGTAAAAATAATAATAATGAAAATATCAATTTCATATAGTCTAATTTCATATAGTCTAATTTAATGTTCAAAAATAATAATGGGTTTACAGACAATAGCATTTAGCAACGATGAAAGAAAGATCCATCATCCTTATCCCACAAGTTGTATTGCTACATCCTCCATTAAACTTGTGTATGAAAGCAAATAATGCTTCTGGAAGGAAGAAAAAGATAGAAAGTGAGGGAGCAATTTCTAAATAGACTATTTATCATGGCTTCATCAAAATCCTACCAATTTGTTACGGGATGTGAGTTTGCTCTAATTTATGCATCTGATTCGTGAATCCATTGTATAAAAAGGCTTCTTTATGAATTTTGTGACTGAATTCTATTATTTAAAAAAAAAAATGAAAGACC
This sequence comes from Iris pallida, assembly GCA_029216955.1. Classification (NCBI taxonomy): domain Eukaryota; kingdom Viridiplantae; phylum Streptophyta; class Magnoliopsida; order Asparagales; family Iridaceae; genus Iris; species Iris pallida. The sequence goes on along the minus strand of JANAVB010042419.1, from coordinate 3,894,898 downwards.
AAAGTATATTCCTTTCCTTTCTTCCCGTGAACCAAAGGAAGTTGAAAATTTTAGAACGTGCATGGGTTATAATTTTTCAAAAAGGCATAATAATAATAATACACTAGAAAACAAGTAGATATAAAGCTAATGAAACATGCATAAAGAATATGTAGATACATACATCATGAATTGGAACTTTGTTTGTCTCATATAAAATATTAAAAGAACAGTTGGTACTTAAGATTACTAAAATATGTATCTATGTATGCAAAAACTAAACTCACCTTAAGTTTACTAAAATATGTACCTATATATGCAAGACTAAACTCACCTTAGAGAATGGTGCTGATAACGTATTGTAAAACAAAGAGAAGGAGATGGAGGAAATTATTTCTTCATTCACTTGTGTTGATCAACTTGACAAGAGCCTCTTATATAGGCTTACAAATGAGATTACTATCATGATGACAATTAAATAGAATAATGCTAAAAGCCATAGGTTATGGATAACCAAAAGGCATAAGTTATAGCCACCAAATAATAATGGTAATTTATCCATATTTACAACAACATAGAAGTAGTGTCTCACATCATTTATTTATTACTTGTAATGCCGATTTGGCGATTCCCTACAGCTTCTTACGTACGAAAACGAGAGAACACTATATTTGACATTTATCATGCCAAGATAAATTAATGTGAATGCAAAAGCTAGTTATAAGCTTGGCTTAATTGTACTTAAATATCAAGAATTATCACACTTTGAAATTCTTTTGGGGATTGGTAACCCAAAATTTTCTCTCTTAAATATGTTCCTACTATTGTTTTTTTTTACAAGTTAGCCATAACATTAAAATCTAAATTTAAGACCATAATGCACCTATATAAAATAATATATATTTTATTTTTTTTCTTCTTCTCACAAGAGAAACGGAAATGATAAATAGCCCGCGGAAGGTGACCGCGCGCATGTTCGCATGCCGCATGTCACCACCCCATAGGCCCCTCCTGCTGCCTTCGGGGCCCATCCGTCCTCCATCCAATTAAAGGATGACATATGACTCGCGGGTCAGAATTGCGTTCCAAATCTACGGACAACGTAACATCGTCATAAGAGAAATGATAGTCCTAATATTAGTCTTTCCAATCTTCCTCTCCCTCTTGAGGTCTTCGCTCCGACGATCCCTAGTTGTGTGGCCATGTGTTGCACAAAATGATTGGTAAGGGTGCATGGCCAGTACAGAGTTTTTTTTTTCTCAGAAATATATATATATATATATATATATATATATATATATATATATATATATATATATATATATATATATATATATATATATATTGGAAGCGGATCAAAAGTCCACCTTAAAAAACCTCCTAAAAATTTTCTGACTCTCAGTCGTCCATTTAATGTTAATATTAATGTTAATATTAATGTTAATTTTAATATTAATGTTAATATTAATGTAAAATACTAAAATTAATATTAAACTTAACATTAAAATTAATATTAACATTAACATTAATATTAACATTAATATTAATATAAAAATTAAAATTAAAATTAATATTAACATTAATATTAACATTAACATTAATATTAACATTAAATGGACGGCTGAGAGTGAGGGAGTTTTCTAAGGGGGGGCTTTTGATCCGCTATATATATATATATATATATATATATATATATATATATATATATATATATATATATATATATATATAAAATATATATATATATATATATATATATATATATATATATATATATATATATATATATATATCCCTAAGGCACTAGTTTAGTGGTAGTGCGGGAGACCGTCGTACAGGTTTTGGGTTCGAATCCCCCCTCGGACAGCTAGATGGCTTATATAGCCACGGTCCGACTTGTATATAGCCACGGTCCGACTTGGAGAAAGGACACCTCAATATATATATATATATATATATATATATATATATATATATATATATATATATATATATATATATATATATATATGGAAGCGGATCAAAAGTCCACCAATTTTATCTGGCGTGGGGGGATGCACGGGATTAGTTGGGAGACGTTATGTCGTCCAACAGAGGAAGGGGGAGTTGGCTTGTACAATTTTCGGTTTCTCCGAGACGTGGCAGGTTCCAAACTGACGTGGAAATTATTGACGTCCAATTCTGTTTGGGCGACATGGATGAGAAGTCGCTACACCAGAGGATCCAATTTCTGGTGTCAGAATGCAAATAGTAACGACTCGATCGTGTTTAAAAAGGCCTGCCATTATCGGAAGTCCTTGCGTACTTTGCTCCAACGAGTTATTAAAGACGGAAGTGGTACCATGTTATGGCAGGAGCCATGGTTCTCCGATCAATCGCTGGGTGAGCGGCACGGCGATCTCGTGCGGGGTTGGATGCACAGACAGGATCGGGTAAGTTGCATTGTGCGACAGGGGACATGGAACCCGGAAGCAAACATATACACGAGGAGGTAATTCAGTGCTAAAATTAAAGCAGTTTGCATTGATCCTATAATCAAACAGGATGAATGGATTTGGAATGATTCAAAGGAAGCACGATTCAGTCTTTCCGCGGCTTACAATCTCTACCGAACACAACATCCTACATGGGAGTGGGAGGATATCGTATGGATGAAGGGGTCCGCTCGGAAATTTCAACTTTGTCTTTACAAGTTATGTTTGGGAAGATTATTAACACTAGACAGGCTCGCTAGGTTCGGTGTGAGAGTAGACACCCATGGTTGTGTTTTATGTGGACTAGGGCAGGAGAATTTGAACCATCTGTTCTTTGAATGTCCTTATTCGTGGGACATTTGGTCTTTACAGAATCAGAAGCTACAGATTAATCCAGGTGGAAATCGTAGTTGGAGGAGTATTGCTGAACTGATCAGGAGAGAAAAGAGGAAGGGATCCGGCTGGTATAGAGAAGCGCGTCTTCGCCTGGCTGCTGCAGTCTGGCACATTTGGAGGGAAAGAAATCGTAGAATTTTCGAAGGGTTGGTAACCCCGAATATAGGTATCATTAAGAGTGTAGAGTTTGATGTAGAAACTTTGGGTTAACACCCGAATACTGAAGATGTAAAGTGGAGGTGGGGTGTATTATTTTCTGCTACTTTTGAATAAAATTACCATTATTCAAAATATATATATATATATATATATATATATATATATATATATATATATATATATATATATATATATATATAGGGAAGGGATATTGCACCAAACTTATTGCATCAATTGTTGCACCAAACAATATCCCTCCCCATATATATATATATATATATATATATATATATATATATATATATATATATATATATATATATATATATATATATATATATATAAAAATATATATATATATATATATATATATATATATATATATATATATATATATATATATATATATATATATATATATATATCCCTCCCTATATATATATCCCTCCCTCTATATATATATATATATATATATATATATATATATATATATATATATATATATATATATATATATATATATATATATATATATAACGTTTTAGAATGAGCCGTCTAAGTAAACGTATATCATTGCATAATTAAGAAAAATAATTAATTATTCCTTTTAACCCATCGTATGTATATCTTTCACATAAAATAAATCCTAAAAATCATTTAACTATAAACATATATCTAAAATCCTATAAACATATCTATAACAAATACTTCAATATTCAAATCATATTTAAAATAACTATTGTTGGTATTTTTTTCTTTTGACTAGTGTAAATAGTCCCACATCAGCTACACCACCAAGTGGGTATCTCAATATAATGCTTTACATGTGTTGAGGTGTACACATGGGATGTAGTGGGGCACATGTGGGTGCTGTGTGGGGGTGTTTTTCTAGAAGGAAAAAGAAGTAACTCCAACAAGGAAGCATGTTGCTTTTTGTCGTTCGGACTTAGACTCGGACACGGGCTCAAGGATCTTCGTGCATGCGCGACAGCATATAAGAGGTAGGCGTGGACTGGCACACGACTACGCTGATTGTGGGATGATCTAAAATATCAAACTCTATTTTTGAGTATTGATTTTTTAGTCCCACATCGAATAGGAGAAGAAGCGAAGTCTCATTCCACTCTACATATAGAGCCCCATGCCTCCTTCGTAAGATGTACAAAAATAAGAAAGTAAAGGAAGCTCGTTGGGCCCAGGGAGTCCGTTCAAGTCATAAAAAGTTGACTACGAGCGTTCCAGAAGTTCTTTGTGAACTTGTTGGTTCCTGGAAGTACGTAGATCACGGTGGACGAATATTGCTTTGAGCTATGGTAGTTTTTACCATCCCAGCAAGAGTAATAATTTTTTATTATTTCTTCTTCTCCTTCATTTGTATTTGAGAGAGGAAGTTGTAATCTGAAAGGATGGTAGTATTCAATGGCTTTAGGATCATTTGGAGAGCAAACTTGTTTGTCAGAATCTCTATAATCTTAAGGGTCTTTTGGAGAGCAAACTTGTTTGCCGAAATCTCCAAAATTTTTAGGATCTTTTGGAAGCAAACTTATTTATCGGAATCTCCAAAATTCTAACATAGAGCAAATCTATTTGCAAGGAGAGGGTTTATGCTTTTCTATTGTTGTTGTAGCGTCTGCGAACGTAAAGATAAGAACGGTTTGATCTATTTTTTCTTTATTCTCTCTAAACTGTGAACGTTCTATCCCTATTGCAACTGCATTTGCAAGAAAGAACGAGTTCTATTATTTGTTTGCTTGTTTTGGGGGTTTCCTTTCTAGCTGGATTTGAGTTGTTTGGGTGCAAGTTTCTTGCATGAAACCCTGGACTTCTATTTCGGGATTAAACAGAGCGCATACTGAAAAGTTTGCACGAAGCTCCGTTGTTTCTAGCCCTTATTCTCATCTTGGTATGCCTCGGGACTAACAACTATATTGTATTATCTAATATATACCCAAAGTTCTAAAAATATATATAACCATTTTTTATTTAAATATATTAAAATTATTTTAATATAATTTAGATTTTTAACTATTTTTTAATAGTATCAGAATTTTTTTCTTTCTGATACGTACAAATATAATTTTTGGGTACTTGACGGTTGCTTGATCTGCACTGCGGCCAAGGGCCGGCACCGTATAGGTGCGATCGCTTAGGATTTTTTTTTTTTTCTTTGTAGAAAAGTAAGAGAAATAGAAGAAAAAAAAAATTGGAGGGACAAAAATGTTCAGAATAGTCATATTTATATTGTATGTGACCGTTAAGTAAAATGACCATGATTAATTGGACAACTTAAAAGTTCAAATATTTAAATGTTAAAAAACAAAGTTTGTAATATGTCAAATTTTGATAAATTCTCGATAGGTATATGTTTAAGTGTGATTAAGCCTTTATATATATATATATATATATATATAAAAAGCTATCTACAAACTCCCAATTAAATGAAAGGAGAAAAATAAAAAGAAAAAGAAAAAGAAAACGTTCCCAATTGAGGTGAGGTGTGAAAGAGAGCTCATTTTGAGGGAGGACCCACAACCCACACTTGGCCCATGGGTTTCTCCAAGAAGTGGCAAAGTAGAAGAAAACGTTTTGGCCTTTCATTTTCACACATGTGACCTGTCTTCCCAAACGGAAACAACAGCCATTAAGTTCCCCAACTGTATTATAGCAAGAAACGTGCACACGACCATCCCTCTCAAAAATGACTTTAAAGCAAATATCATCATCAACACACCTACCTACAGTCTTCAGCAGTGAGTGGTGGAAGTAGAATTTCCTTTTTTACATTTAACTTAAAAATATAATTTATAAAACTCAAGGTCCTCTTGCTCACATCTAAATAGGCTGATCCTCTAGTACTTGTAGTTCAAGTAAAAAGCAACGCAGATACAGACAGAGCCGACATAATTTGAGCATGCAACCATAAAAACATGTAGGTATGTGTAGGTTGAAATAAATAAATAAATAATAAAAAATAAAATCCGACCAGCCAGACCCGGTTCTAAAATTCAGAAGATCTTGGACAAAACCTAAAAGAAAATTTTTCTTTCAACCAAAACAATAAAAAAGAATCGTGCAAAATCTAAAAGTAGACTTGGACAAAATCTAAAATATAACTTCTAAAAGAATTTTTTTGTGCAGCTCAATTTAAAAGTATTATTACTTTGACTTTGGGTTAGATTTTTTATATCATAAGAAAACACTTACACCTTTATATAAAAAATATTTTATTTGAACTGTTAATATACTAAATCTAGGAATCTTCTCATAATAGGAGGCTACGTCGCCTAGTCCGCCCACCCTCACGGTCGGACCTGCGACCAGCTTGTCCGTTTTGCTAATTAGACCACTATTTGGTTGCTGAATTTGTAAAAAAAAAATGAAGTAAATTATAGAAAGAACAAAAGTATAAGGGAAAAAAAACCTATATAAAATCCTACTTGATCCGTAACTAGTACAGATGCTTAATGCATAAAAAAATATGTGATTTGTATAAATGGATAATTATCTCATCCATTGTCAGGGATTTGATCAAGATAGCGAGACATGTTCATTTTTAGCAAGAATATTTTTTACAAACCCTTGGCTCTCTCAAAATAAAAAAAATCATGCAACTTCCTCACTATTTCGGGAAGATAGTGACATTCTCGAGAGTTCATCGCACACACAGATTCCTTAACGAGCTGACACTAGCAATGGATCCATGAGAGACTCCAATCTCATTTTTATTGTACATAATGGAGATGTGGAACCAAATTTGCCAAAGATTGAGCCCATGCCTTGGCCCATGTGAGTTGTGGTCGAGGGGTCCAACCAAGAAGAGGAGGTTAATGTGACCCAGAAGGAATTTGGGCTATTGGTGGTGTGGCTTTGTCATTTTTGACTCATTAGGCTTGCATTTAGCTTTGGGGGTGTGTGGGGCGTGATAGAGACTATTCATGCTCAATTCAACATGAAGACCATAGAGGTTTGTTTGATCTCTTATGTCTATTGAGGGATGAAGAGAGACCCAAAAATATTGAATAATCAAGACATAAAGATTTGTACAACACAAAAATGCACATACATGATAGTTATATCAATGATTTTCTTGTGTTAACATATTTAATTTAGAAGAAGGATATATATATATATATATATATATATATATATATATATATATATATATATATATATATATATATATAGGGAGCGGATCAAAAGCTCCCCTTAGAAAACACCCTAAAAACCTCCCTCACTCTCAGCCGTAATTTAATGTTAATATTAATGTTAATATTAATTTTAATGTTAATGTTAATATTAATTTTTATTTTTATATTAATGTTAATTAATATTAACATTAATATTAACATTAATATTAATATTAACATTAAATTACGGCTGAGAGTGAGGGAAATTTTTAGAGGTTTTTCTAAGGGGGGCTTTTGATCCTCTTCCATATATATATATATATATATATATATATTCAAAAAAACCTAAGCCGGTAGACGACTCCACCCGACCTTGGCCCGAAGGCCGTGGCCACAGCCACCCAGCCACCTCCGTGGGAGAGAGGACTCGAACCCGGCCCGTGCACGGTGGTGTTACCAGTACACCACAACTCGATGTGATATATATATATATATATATATATATATATATATATATATATATATATATATATATATACCTTAGAATTATTTTCACTATTTAAATAATTTATAGTGGATTCGTCAATAAATTTAAAACTACATAATTTAGGGAGGAATTTTATTTATTATTTTTCATACATTACTAACCAAGTTACCAACAGCAACTAACAAACCAACCGTATTGCCAGAACGTACCTAACTCTTTAGTTAAAGCTCACTTGTCTTCTTGAGGCATACCTTCTGCCTCAAGCTTTTGTTGTAACTTTATTAATTCCTTGACATGCGGGCAACATGGTCTTCTCATCCTCAAATTATATTTGAAGAACTTGTCGATGAGTTGTATTTTGGACATCTTCTCATATGTCTTGTACTGTCTTTCAAGAAACTCACAGACGTCTTTTGCTTTAACTTTCTTGTTGTATAACTTTGCCATGGAATCTTCCAAGGTGTTCAGAATCAACTACTTACAAAAAGTGTCGTCTTTCTTCCATTTGTATTGTTTGTTTGTCGCGCTAGCAATAGCTAACACATCTTTCGTCTCTGGATCTGTCAACACGTACTAACGTTTACGAGTTTAATATTGAGACTAATATTCCTCTTCTAGTTGTTATAGTGCTCTCCATTGAATTTTTTAAGTTTGTGAAAACTTGTGTCGAGAAGATTTGCACGATTTTTCATCTTTGTTGCTTCGATCGTTGCTTGAATCTTACTTTGATATTGTTATTATACAAACTATGTGAAAAAATTAAAAATACTACAATTGCTACAATAACGCTTACAACAACAGAAATATAAAATACAACTTCTGGAAATGTAAAGCTAGCAACACAGTTGCTAATACACTCCTTGTTACAAATACAAGTATAATAGGAGAAGACTGAAGGAGACAACTCGTTGGGGTGATGACTTGCTCAAACCAAGATTCGACATATTCCGTCAATCTGCTCCCAGTAACCAGCAAGTTCAAAAAAATATAACTTTTGGGAGGCTCCTTTGTCACTCTTGCATGCACAGAACATGGACTCCATGGAATACACAAACTGGCCATACTTCGTTACTTCACGTAGGTGCTGTTTACTCTTCTCTCATGGCATATAGTCACTTGTTCTCCATTGTAGAAGAAAAGAACTTGTGAATATATAGGGGAGCAAACCCCCATAGTAGCCGACTATCCATTATGGACAATAAATTCATAGAATAACTTCGCATTAAGTGGACAATTTCAGTAGTAACCCCTATTAATTGGCAGTTACACTCAAAAAGTAGCGATAAGTTATTTTCTTGCAAACAGCTACGCTCAAGAAGCAGTGAACAGTCATTTTCGTGCAAATGACTACTACGCAAAAATCTATGCGAACGCTCCCAATTTTGCGCAAAAGTGTAGCACCCGCACAGCGCCCGCGTTGCTCCCCGCTGCGCCGTACGGGAGAATGACACAATTACTTGCATGAGAAGTGCAAAGTGCACAATCAAAGTGTAATGCCTGTGGTTCGTATTACGTATTTTGGAATACGTGTACGTATTTTATCTTGTATTGCATGATTCCTTGTTTAGTTTTCTTCATGGCTTGGTTTATTCTTGGGTTGGTTCGGCTTGGCTCGGTTTGCTTTGGTTCATCATGGACCAAGGGGTGAACCCCCTACCTACCACCACCACAACCATTTATTAACCCCCATTCTCTTTTCTCTCTCCTCATTACTCTTCTTCTTCTCCACCATAACTTCTTCACCTACCAGAGATAGAGAGAGGCCTAGGCAAGTGCAACTTGCTTCATGAAGGAACTCCAATTTTATTGCTTCATTCTCTTTCTTGCAGTATTTTAACTTACTTTAATACTTGGCATTTCCACTTTCAATGGCTAGATTCTTGTAGATATAAGTTTACTTTATTTTCGAAATTCTTGGATTTTGATCTACTTAACCTTGTTATTTCTGAGTTTTGATGGTTCTATGTTGTAGAGCATTTTATTCTGACCCATTTTGACCGATGAAAGTTCGGATTTGGACTCCGGATGATGGAGTTATGGAGCTTGAGAACTTGGCTCTCATGGTGTTCTTCTTCTCGAAATTTTGGAGAAGATGAACTGTGCTTGACTTGACCGCATGAATATTTTATGCGACAAGTGTTCTATTCAGCCGCATGACTGAAAGTACTTGAGCCGCATGAAGGCCGAACTCATCTAGCCGCATAAGCTTACTTCCTTTCTTGGCCGCATAGGCTGAGTCTCATTCCAGCCGCATAAGATTCATTCTCTTCTAACCGCATAAACCCGGGTCTGTGCCAGCCGCATGGACTCACTCGACCCCAGCCGTATAGCTCCGCTCCTTCTGAGCCACATAGGTATTGCTTCCCGCTGGCCGCATGAGAATCCTTCTTCTCGGACACATGAATGCTCTGACTCGGCCGCATGCGCCCTTGCTCCTGCAGCCGTATGACCACCTGCCGCATGAGGATCGAACCCCGCTAGCCGCATGAGACCCTCTTGACTCCGGCCGCATATACCTGATTGGTCAGCCAGCCGCATGGGATCCCGCTTCTTCCTGGACGCATGGATCCCGCAACCCTAAGCCGCATGCGCCTTGGGCCTTCTCCCTGAACCGCATAAGCTTTGGACCCCGAGCCGCATGGCCCCTCCCTGTACTTGCTTTAATGATTAGTTATTAATATCACTTGATTGTTACTGTTAATTCATGTCTTGTGACCTCATATCAACTTACGTCTCCTGATTGAATGCTTGCACTATAATGCCTTGCACATGTACCTGAACACGAAAGTGACCCGTCGTGGTGCACTCCAGACAAGTGAACATGACATGACCTGATAGTGGCCCGTCGTGGCGTACCCCTGACAAGAACTCTTGACCTGATAACCTGACATGATATATCTTAATAAGCTGTTGCGACGGCTACCTGACATAACATGACCCGTAATAAGTAACCTGGACACCATGGACGATTGTGCTTGTACAAATAATCCAGTCCTGTCTTGCATCATGTCTAGGAGGGGGCTCCTGAGTACCACGGTCAGGAGTACCTACTGAAATGGACTAAGGCTAATAACTAGATTAATACATTAGTCATAAAGAGATCTCCCAGCTACAGGCAATCCCGTTACCTGGGCGCTCCTGGGATCTGTAGCCTGCCGTCGAGTAGGGCACATTTCCAGTACACAGTCATGTGTTGCACCCTTCAAGCTACCTAAGGGTACATACGTTTCCTGGACGATGTACCCACCTAAATTCAACCCTAATTTTCGACCTGGGTAACCTGGATGGTCTGCAGGGCTTGTGGTTGTGGAATAATCTCACTGCATCTTGCTAGTAACTAGGCTTGTGATAACCCTAGTTAGTTAAAGTATCAAGCCATAATTCTTGCTTGGCCGTGAAATGATTGGATGGAGTCTAACCAGTCTAGTCTTGTCCTAATTCTGTTCCAGATTACTGCATGACCTAAATGCCTGTATTTATTTTATCGATAAAAGGTGAGAATTCCAAGTTCAGTTCAGACGAAGGGTTACAACCCCGGTCCTTGTTTGGTTTACGGGTTGTAACCTGGCTATCTGAATAGTTCCATGGTTATCTCATCGTATATCATCCTGTGAAGTTTTTCTTAACTCCTATCTTATTTACTACCTTATTACTATTGTGCTAAATTGCTGGTTTTAGTTTCTAAGTGAAGCTTCCTTTGTGGCACTGCTCTTTCTGGGGTCTGACCCAGCTGGTTTTGTATGGCCAGATTTCGGAGCAGCTCCAGAGGATCTACCGACTTTCCAGCCCGATGGTGGTGACTAGACGTAACCAGGGCGACGAGTGGATTATTTTTGGCTCTCCCACTCTATTGTATAAATATTCTTTTGAGGCGTTTAGCCGACGAGCACCTGTTTAGCTCGATTGCACTTACTTACTGTCTGCCTACGGGCTGTAACATGATTAACAGATCCTAGGGTTGATCATGTATGACTAAACTCTTGCTAGTCCTAACATTTTGTAACGACTAGCTTCATGATCAGCTGAATATGTAATATTTGGGGACGCCTTATTATTGTATATTTAATGATCATACATCTTGTAACATTTACTTACTTGCTTGTGATTGAGACTCTAGGCTTGTTCATGACCATATAAGACTGCTGGCTTGTAGTAAACCCCCATGTATCTAGACAGCCGTGTCCGTATAGCGAGATAGAATCCATTTCATATACGTAGCTGGCTATGTCTGCCCCCGCTCTCCAGTGTTCTGGTTCTGGAGCGTGACATGGTTTAAGTGGTGGCCCATGCAGGTCTTGTGAATCAAGATATGTGAGGGTTTACCGAATAGATATCTCAATCAGTATTCGTCCTTGATCTCTGCTCGTATCTTCTGAATCCCTGGATTCTTGTCCTGATCATATGCTTGTATCATTGATCTGTCTTGGTCCTTCCTTATTGTTCCCCATGTCGTCTTCTTCAGCGGCATCGTTCCTGGACATGCCGGTCAGCAAGGCGGAGCACTTCCCGTGGATCAGCAGCAACCTGGAGATCTTCCGGAATAGCCTCCAGAGTCGTGCCTTCTGATGGAGAGCCACCAGTCCAGCCAGTTCAGCCTGCCGAGCCTGATGATGGCACTTTGGTGGGACTCGTCAGGACCTTAATAGCTTTCCAAGATCGTCGTGGAGATGCCTTGCACCAGGCAGTGACGGATGCTCTGACCAGAGGAGGTCATCAGGGTAACAGCGCGGCCAATAGCTTCAAGCGCTTGAACCCTCCCTTCTTCGACGGTAGTGAAGATGCTATCGCTGCAGATACTTGGCTTCAGGACACAGAGGTGATTCTGGAAGCAGCCAGGACCCCAGAGAACGAAAAGGTAGCCGTGGTGCGCCTGCAGTTGTTAGATCTTGCCCGTAGCTGGTGGACAACTCAGGCCGTTGGATTAGCAGCACCCATTGCTTGGGCGGTGTTCAGAGAGAGATTCCAGACCAAGTATTTTGATGTTGTAGCTCGATACGATCTACAGACGAGGTTCACCAATCTGAAGCAGATGGGCAGAACGATCGATGAATATGCGGCCGAGTTTTCGAGACTCAGTCAGTTTGCTCCCACCTTGGTGGCAACCGAGTATAATAGAGCCCAACGATTTCAGCAAGGGCTTCACCTGGAGATTCTACTGGCAGTTGAGCAGTTTGAGCATCAGACTTTTGATGCAGTCTTGAGAGCAGCTCGGAGGCATGAGTATACCTCCCAGAGGATTGTGGACAGGACTGGAGGTCGAAAGCGATCTCACAGCCAGATGAATCAGTCTTCAGCCCCAGCCCCGGCAGCCAAGGCTTTGACTATTGGAGCTCCGAGGCGGGCGGCCTCAGTGACGTCGGTTCAGCATTCAGCCCCGACGTACCCTCAGCAGCAGAAGCAGAAGCAGTCTTCCGCAGTGGGATGTTCTCATTGTGGAAAGTCAGGCCATGTAGTGGCGGAGTATCGCAGGGCACAGGGATTGTGTCTGGCTTGTGGGGCAGCAGACCATAGGGTTGGATCCTGCCCGAATAGGGGAGGTTCATCATCGTCCAACCTTTCTAGCTCTTCGGTGAGAGGACTAGCTCCGGTCCAGCAGCAGCAGTATCCATTGCCGAGGCCCTTGCCGCCTCAGTCCCAGGTGTTCCAGCAGTAGAACCCCCAGCAGTATGCACAAGCCCAAGTCCAGAGCCAGAATAGACAGCGATGATTTCAGCAGAGGGGACCAGCACCCCGAGGGCATGGTCAGGCTATGGTAATGACCGCAGAGGAAGGATTGGCACCAGGAGAGGTAGTGGCAGGTACTATTCTCGTCAACTCCTTTCCAGCTTCAGCTTTATTTGATTCTGGTGCATCGCATTCTTTTATGTCTGCACAATTCGCGACACGGATAGGATTGGAGCCCGAGTCATTATTAGTAAGGCTCAATATACTTACTGGTAACGGACTTGTGGGAGTCGATAGGGTATTTTCCTCGTGTCGGATCGTAGTTAGCGGTAAGAAATTTCCCGCTAGATTGATAAAATTCCCGATGGCCGATTATGATGTGGTCCTAGGGATGGATTGGTTGAGGAACCAGTATGCTAGAATAGACTGCCATATTGGTAGGGTTATTTTTAGCATTCCAGGCGAGCCAGAGTTTTCCTTCTCCCGAAGTAAAGTTGAGCCTTCTCCTCCAGTGTTGCGGATGGCAGTAGCAGCAGTGCAGTTGCCCCGGATAGTACAAGATGATTGAAGAACTTCGAACCAAGGGATTCATTCATGCTAGTGGATCGCCTTGGGGAGCCCCGATGCTTCTTGTGAAAAAAAAGGATGGTACGTCCAGATTATGTGTTGATTATCGTACCTTGAACTCAGTGACAATCAAGAACATATACCCTCTCCCGAGGATAGATGACTTGTTTGATCAGCTCAAAGGGGCAGCAGTATTCTCGAAGATCGACTTGCGCTCCGGATATCATCAGATCAGAGTCAGAGAGCAGGACATTCCAAAGACAGCTTTCAGATCTAGGTATGGGTATTGGGAGTTCCTAGTGATGCCCTTTGGAGCAACCAATGCGCCGGCGGTATTCATGGATCTCATGAATCGTATTTTTATACCTTATTTGGATCAGTTCGTGATTGTGTTCTTGGATGACATCCTGGTCTATAGCAGGAGCGAGGCGGAGCATGAGCAGCATCTCTGTGTTGTTCTTCAGATTCTCAGAGAGCACCAGTTGTATGCCAAGTTTAGTAAATGCGAGTTCTGGCTCGATCGCATTTCGTAATTGGGTCACATCATCACTCGAGGAGGAGTAGAAGTGGATCCCCAGAAGATTGTGGCTATTGAGTCGTGGCCAGTGTCCAGCACAGTTGTAGAAGTTCGCAGTTTTCTTGGATTGGCCGGCTACTACCGGCGGTTTGTTTCAGATTTTGCTCGGATTTCAGCGCCATTGACCCAGTTGACCCGTAAGGAGGTGCAGTTTGCTTGGACAGCAGAATGTCAGAATTCTTTTGAGAAGTTGAAGCGAGGCTTGATGACGGCTCCCATTCTCGCACTTCCAGATGGAACCGGAGGATTCTCAGTATATTGTGATGATTCAGGCAGAGGCTTGGGATGTGTTCTGATGCAGCATGGAAAGGTAATAGCTTATGCTTCACGACAACTTCGTGATCATGAGAGGAATTACCCAACCCATGACTTAGAGCTGGCAGCAGTAGTGTTTTGCACTTAAGTTGTGGAGGCACTACTTGTATGGAGATAGGGTGGAGATTTTCACCGACCACAAGTGCCTGAAGTATATTTTCACCCAGAAGGATCTTAACATGCGTCAGAGGAGGTAGCTGAAGCTTCTTGTGGATTATGATGTCAACTTGCAGTATCATTCCGGAAAGGCCAACGTCGTTGCAGATGCATTGAGCATGAGAGCCGGAGCTTATTTCCTAACAGCGCAACCAGAGCTGTTAGCAGATCTTCAGAAGATGGGTATTGAAGTTGTTCTCTCTTCCAGTGTGGCATTGATGGCCAGTATGCAAGTTCGGTCCACCATAGTCAAGAGGATCCGGATGGCGCAGTTAACAGATTCCAAGCTTCAGCGACTCAGAGCAGAGTATGAGGCAGGACGAAGACCAGAGTTATGCATTCATGAGGATGGTACACTTAGGCATGGTAAGCGTCTTTGTGTACCCGGTGGAGATATCAGATAGGAGATCATGGTAGAGGCTCACAGTTCTCAGTATTCCATCCATCCGGGCGGTACGAAGATGTACCGTGATATCCGGCAGCACTTTTGGTGGAATGGCATGAAGCGGGAGATAGTCCGGTTTGTCTCTCGGTGTTTGGTTTGTCAACAAGTTAAGGCTGAACATCAGAGGCCGGCTGGACTTCTTTAGCCCTTGTCGATTCCAGAATGGAAGTGGAAACATGTGACCATAGATTTTGTGACCGGATTGCCTAGATCCCCAACTGGTCGAGATGCTATCTGGGTTATAGTTGACAGGCTCACGAAGGTGGCTCACTTCCTTCCGTTCAGAGTTGGTCAGTCGACGGCTCAGCTAGTGGAGATGTACATCAGGCAGATTGTCAGGTTGTACGGAGTGCCAGTCAGTATCACCGCAGACCGAGATTCAAGATTCACGTCGCACTTTTGGCGTAGCCTGCAGGAGAGTTTGGAAACTCGTCTCCAGTTCAGTTCAGCATATCATCCGCAGACAGACGGTCAGTCGGAGCGTACAATCCAGACCCTTGAAGACATGTTGAGATCTTCTACGCTTGACTTCGGTGGTTCATGGGAAGATCACTTGCACCTGGTGGAGTTCTCATACAACAACAGTTTCCAGGCTAGTATCCATATGGCACCATTCGAGGCACTGTATGGCAGGAAGTGCCGATCCCTGTTAGCATGGGATGATGTGGGAGAGAGGCAGATGCTCGGTCCAGAAATGATTGCCCAGACAGTCGAAGTGGTCAGAAGAGTCCGGGATCATCTTCGAGTTGCCCAAGATCGCCAGCTCCATTGGGCCGATTCTTATCGGCGCCCTCTTGAGTTTTCGGTCGGCGACCATGTATTCCTGAGGATTTTGCTTAACCGTGGCGTCATTCGTTTCGGCGCACGAGGAAAGCTTAGTCCTAGGTATATAGGACCGTTCGATATTCTGGAGCGAGTAGGAGATGTGTCCTATCGTCTCTAGGCCTGTCAATGGTTGACCGAAAATCCGTATCCGATCCGTATTCGAACCGAAAATATCCGAAATTTCGGATACAGATACGGATTCGGATATCTTATCAGATATTTATCGGATATCGGATACGGATACGGTAAGTGCCATATCCGAACCAATAAAATCCGAACCAATAATATTTATTTTTTTAATAAATTTAAAATATATATGTGGCAATGTATTCAATCTATGCATGAGATTATTAGTTATTTATGCTTGTACGGAGAATTATGACAAAATATGTTGTTCCAATGTGGAAATTGTTGGTTCTGATTCTTTTCATCCATTTTTTGATATATTTTTTAGTAATCTTATTGGTTCGGATATTATCCGATATCCGATAAAATTATCGGTAACGGATATGGTAGCCAAAACGTATATCCGATCGGATATCGGATAGTTATCGGATATATCCGATAGTTAATGGTTCGGATACGGTATTGGCAATATCCGACCAATAAGCTACCATTGACAGGCCTGATCGTCTCGCTCTTCCGTCGTCTCTAAGCGAGGTGCATGACGTGTTCCATGTATCCCAATTACGACGGTATATCCCAGACCCGAGTCACGTCCTGGATCATTTGAAATTGGTTGTTGGTACCAACCTTTCGTATGAGGAAAGGCCCGTGTCTATATTAGACTGGAGAGAAGACACTCAAGAACATGACTAACAAGTTAGTCCGAGTTGCTTGGGGTCATCACTCTTTGGGGGAGTCAACATGGGAGCGTGAGGATAATATCCGATCGCAATATCCCGACTTGTTTGACTCGTGAGGTATAATGTCTTCCTTATGCCTCATGTATTCGGTTTCTTGCTTGAATGAGTGATTGCCTGCCTAGTTATAGCTTGCTTGTGATTAATATAGCTTGTCCTCGTCTCTCTAGCCTCTTAATTAAATTTCGAGGACGGAATTCTTTTAAGGTGGGTAGAGTTGTAATGCTTGTGGTTCGTATTACGTATTTTGGAATACGTGTACGTATTTTATCTTGTATTGCATGATTCCTTGCTTAGTTTTCTTCATGGCTTGGTTTATTCTTGGGATGGTTCGGCTTGGCTCAGTTTACTTTGGTTCATCATGGACCAAGGGGTGAACCCCCTACCTACCACCACCACTACCATTTATTAACCCCCATTCTCTTTTCTCTCTTCTCATTACTCTTCTTCTTCTCCAGCATAACTTCTTCACCTACCAGAGAGAGAGAGAGAGAGGCCTAGGCAAGTGCAACTTGCTTCATGAAGGAACTCCAATTTTATTGCTTCATTCTCTTTCTTGCAGCATTTTAACTTACTTTAATACTTGACATTTCCACTTTCCATGGCTAGATTCTTGTAGATCTAAGTTTACTTTATTTTCAAAATTCTTAGGTTTTGATATACTTAACCTTATTGTTTCTGAGTTTTGATGGTTCTACGTTGTAGAGCATTTCATTCTGACCCGTTTTGACCTATGAAAGTTCGGATTTGGACTCCGGATGATGGAGTTATGGAGCTTGAGAACTTGGCTCTCATGGTGTTTTTCTTCTCGGAATTTTGAAGAAGATGAACTGTGCTTGAGTTGACCGCATGAATATTTCATGCGGCAAGTGTTCTATTCAGCCGCATGACTGGAAGTACTTGAGCCGCATGAAGGCCGAACTCATCTAGCCGCATAAGCTTACTTCCTCTCTTGGCCGCATAGGCTGAGTCTCATTCCAGCCGCATAAGATTCATTCTCTTCTAATCGTATGAACCCGGGTCTGTGCCAGCCGCATGGACTCACTCGACCCCAGCCGCATAGCTCCGCTCCTTCTGAGCCGCATAGGCATTGCTTTCCTCTGGCCGCATGAGAATCCTTCTTCTCGGACGTATGAATGCTCTGACTCGGCCGCATGCGCCCTTGCTCCTGCAGCCGCATGACCACCTGCCGCATGAGGATCGAACCCCGCAAGCCGCATGAGACCCTCTTAACTCCGGCAGCATATACCTGATTGGTCAGCCAGCCGCATGAGACCCCGCTTCTTCCTGGCCGTATGGATCCCGCAACCCTGAGCCGCATGCGCCTTGGGCCTCCTCCCTGAACCGCATAAGCTTTGGACCCTGAGCCGCATGGCCCCTCCCTGTACTTGCTTTAATGATTAATTATTAATATCACTTGATTGTTACTGTTAATTCATGTCTTGTGACCTCAGATCAACTTGCGTCTCCTGATTGAATGCTTGCACTATGATGCCTTGCACATGTACCTGAACACGAAAGTGACCCGTCGTGGTGCACTCCAGACAAGTGAACATAACATGACCTGATAATGGCCCGTCGTGGCGCACCCCTGACAAGAACTCTTGACCTGATAACCTGACATGATATATCTTGATAAGCTGTTGCGACGGCTACCTGACATGACATGACCCGTAATAAGTAACCTGGACACCGTGGGCGATTGTGCTTGTACAAATAATCCAGTCTTGTCTTGCATCATGTCTAGGAGGGGGCTCCTGAGTACCACGGTCAGGAGTACCTACTGAAATGGACTAAGGCTAATAACTAGATTAATACATTAGTCATAAAGAGATCTCCCACCTACAGGCAATCCCGTTACCTGGGCGCTCCTGGGATCTGTAGCCTGTCGTCGAGTAGGGCACATTTCCAGCACACTGTCATGTGTTGCACCCTTCAAGCTACCTAAGGGTACATATGTTTCCTGGACGATGTACCCACCTGAATTCAACCCTAATTTTTGACATGGGTAACCTGGATGGTCTGCAGGGCTTGTGGCTGTAGAATAATCTTACTGCACCTTGCTAGTAACTAGACCTGTGATAACCCTAGTTAGTTAAAGTATCAAGCCGTAATTCTTGCTTGGCCGTGAAATGATTGGATGGAGTCTAACAGTCTAGTCTTGTCCTGATTCTATTCCATATTACTGCATGACCTGAATGCCTGTATTTATTTTACCGATAAATGGTGAGAATTCCAAGTTCGGTTCAGACGAAGGGTTACAACCCCGGCCCTTGTTTGGTTTACGGGTTTTAACCTGGCTATCTGAATAGTTCCATGGTTATCTCATCGTATATCATACTGTGAAGTTTTTCTTAACTCCTGTCTTATTTACTACCTTATTACTTTTGTGCTAAATTGTTGGTTTTAGTTCCTAAGTGAAGCTTCCTTTGTGGCACTTGCTCTTTCTCGGGTCTGACCCAGCTGGTTTTGTATGGCCAGATTTCAGAGCAGCTCAAGAGGATCTACCGACTTTCCAGCCCGATGGTGGCGACTAGACGTAACCAGGGCGACGAGTGGATTATTTTTGGCTCTCCCACTCTATTGTATAAATATTCTTTTGAGGCGTTTAGCCGACGAGCACCTGTTTAGCTCGATTGCACTTACTTACTGTCTGCCTACGGGCTGTAACATGATTAACAGATCCTAGGGTTGATCATGTATGACTAAACTCTTGCTAGTCCTAACATTTTGTAACGACTAGCTTCATGATCAGCTGAATATGTAATATTGGGGACGCCTTATTATTGTATATTTAATAATTATACATCTTGTAACATTTACTTACTTGCTTGTGATTGAGACTCTAGGCTTGTTCATGACCATAGGAGAATGTTGGCTTGTAGTAAACCCTCATGTATCTAGACAGCCGTGACCGTATAGCGAGATGGAATCTATTTCATATACGTAGCTGGCTATGTCTGCCCCCGCTCTCCAGTGTTCTGGTTCTGGGGCGTGACACAAAGCGTCACTGCCTGAGTCATTCGAGGCTTAGCTTAAGAGAAATCTCAAAGAAATGAGTAACAAAAAATATAAATGTTTGTTGGGTTTCTTG
The DNA here is from genome assembly GCA_029216955.1 of Iris pallida. Lineage (NCBI taxonomy): Eukaryota > Viridiplantae > Streptophyta > Magnoliopsida > Asparagales > Iridaceae > Iris > Iris pallida. Next base: position 3,874,770 of record JANAVB010042419.1, on the reverse strand, counting down.
ATCCATCATTGCCCTCTAGGAAAACAACCATAATGCCAAATACATGGGCTACCACTTCTCATGTGCACAAGAAGATGAATCATACATTGAAATACATAATTGGGATTACCACATGAATGTGAGACTATTTCCTAGAGTTCAAAAAAAACCCAACAATATTACTTTTTTTCCTTCTTCAAAATTGTTCTCTTTTTGGTGGATTCAAGTGGTCATAGATTCGAGAATCGTTCTTGGATTCGAAGATCTACGCTCGAGTTTGGAGGCGGTGGTTATCCCCGCTTCGTTTCAGCATACTACCACCCTTTCTCGACACTCTCAGTGATCCATCATCGATAAATTTGCTTCTAATATGTATTATAAAAAGATACCTATAGTATTTTTGATACATCATTTACACCCCCACTCACACACCCCCTCCCAACTGTTGGGAAAGAAGCGCAAAATTTTTTCCCCAAACTAGAGAGTACCTGCGAGAGAACCGAGCAATACAACGCACAACCAAACACCAAACACAATCCACGCAGACACAGAGAATTTTTGACGTAGAAAACCCTTACGAGAAAAATCACGGGACGATCGGAGTCCAACCCTTGAGAAGCCTTCACTAATGAAATAAAGGAGTACACCATCTACAAACTTCTCCCGATCTAATACGGATCCCCACAACACTTGGAGGCAAGAATAATTGATTACAAGGCTAGGAAAAACAAAGACGACGAGTATAGATTACCCGAACACGATCCTCCTTCGAAAACGGCCTTCAATCCTCCTTCTTCTCTCCCAAAGTTGCAATGACACTCTTGCCTCTTTTCTTTCTATTTTTCTCAATGTTGTGTTGTGATTAGGGTTAGAAAAAATCATATATAAACCTCCTAATCCACAGCAAAACCTGGACCGTAGGATACGATCCAACGGTATAAAAATATCCTGAAATTAGCCTCAGCTTGTCGACACAGAGTTAGGCCAGAACTCTGTTTTTCGTGACAGAACAGTTCTGGAACCAAAGGGCAGAGTTCAGCCAGAAGTTTGCCTCCCCTGTTCCAGAAAGTACTCTGGTAGCTCCCGAGCTTCTTCTTCGTCTCTGAATGGCCTCGTCACCTCTCCGAGCTTCTTTGACACACAGACGACGTTCGTCGCACTCCGAGGTCTTCTTCACATAGGTTGGAAACTCCACCCACTCCAATATTTCTTCCCCTTCACAACTATGAGGAGGGGATCGTCATTCTGACGATCTGCCTACAGAACTCAAACTTCCCTTGGTAGAATCTTGGTGAACATATCTGCTCTGTTATCATCTGTATGAACCTTCTCAAGCTCCGCGTCCTTCTTCTCAACTACATCCCGTATCCAATGATACCAAGTCTCGATGTGCTTGGACCGACTATGGAAGGTCTGATTCTTCACAAGGTGAATAGCACTCTGACTGTCGCAAAGCAAAGTATACTGCTCTTGCTTCAGCCCTATTTTTTGCAACAGCTTTTTCATCCACAACAACTTCTTGCAAGCCTCCGTCGCCGCAATGTACTTTGTCGCTGTCATCGACAAGGCAACACACTTCTGCAACCACGACTACCATGATATCACTTCTCCAACAAACATCATCACATAGCCCAAAGTCGATCGCCTCGTGTCTATATCTCCAGCCATATCAGCGTCGTTATATCCAACCAGCTTCGGCTCGTCACCACCAAAAGAAAGTCTCCAATCGGCAGTGCCCTGAAGATATCGTAGAATCCACTTAACCGCACTCCAATGTACCCTTCCAGGATTTAAAAGATACATGCTAACTGTGCCAACTGCATGAGCGATGTCTGGCCTCGTACACATCATTGCATACATAAGGCTTCCTACAGTTGAGGCATATAGAACCCGATCCATATCTTCTTTTTCATTCTCGGTAGATGGACACTGCTCCTCAGTAAGCTTAAAGTGGACCGCAAGGGGACAACTCACTTTCTTCGACCCGTCCATCCCGAAACGTTGAAGTATCCGATGAATGTACTTCTTTTGGGACAAGTGTAGCAGCTTGGACTCTCTCTCTCTCGGCTGATCTCCATCCCAAGAATAGTCTTTGCTGAGCCCAAATCCTTCATAGAGAAGGTCGCGCCCAGTTGGCGCTTCAACTCCGCTAGGGCTGCAAATGAGCCAAGCTGTTCACGAGCTGCTCGAAAGCTCGGCTCGATAAAATCTTGTTTGAGCACGGTTCGTTTAGTAAACAAGCTGAGCTCAAGCTTCATTTTAGAGCTCGTTTAATTAACGAGCCAAGCTCAAGCTTAGAAGTACTCGGCTCATTTGATCTCGTGAGCTGGCTCATTTAGAAGCTCGTTTGTTCTTTGTTGAATTTTAATTTTAATTATATATATATATATATATATATATATATATATATATATATATATATATATATATTTGTGTGCATTATATATTTATATGTCCTTAATAATTAATATTAAGGATTTTTTTTCAATTAAATTTTTATAAATAAATTGTTAATATTACATGTACTTGAATTCAAACCCAACTAAATTGAAATCAAGCTCGTTAAGCTTGAAAATAAAGTTGAGCGAGCTTGAAATCAAGTTTAACTAGCTTGATTTTGAGCTTATCAAGCTTGTTTATCAAGCTTGAATCAAGCTTGCTTATCAAGCCAAGCTTGAGCTCAAACCAAGCCGAGCTCAAGCTTAATATAAACAAGCTCAAGCTCTAAAATAAAAAATTTATTAAGCTTGAGCTCGATTAATTCTAGTCAAGCCAGGCTCAAGCTTACGAAAGCTTGGCTCGTTTGCAACCCTAAACTCCGCTATCCTAGTGGCATTTCGACCCACTAATAACATGTCATCAACATAGAGCAATAAAATGATAAAATCATCCTCGACAAAGTACCTCACAAATGTACAATGGTCCAACGTCGTTCGTGCATAACCATGCTCCCCCATAAACAACTCGAACTTTCTGTACCACTGCCTCGGAGCCTGCTTCAGACCATACAAGCTCTTCCTCAACCGGCAAACCAAATGTGACTTGCTCTTCTTACAGAATCCCTCTGGCTGCTTCATGTACAACTCCTCCTCAAGATCACCGTGGAAGAATGTCGTCTTCACGTCCATCTGCTCGACCTCCAAGTTAAAACTGGCTGCCAATGCTAGCACCACCCGAAAAGACGACTGCTTGACGACTGGCGAAAAGATCTCATCATAATCCACGCCTTTTCGCTGACCGTAGCCTTTAACTACAAACCTCGCTTTGTATCGAGGCCGAGTAGCATCATCCATCTGCTTCACTCTGAACACCCATCGATTCTTCAAAGCCTTTTTGCCCTTTGGCAACCGCACCAGCTCGTAAGTAGAATTGGCGTATAAGGAACTCATCTTCTCCTACATAGCCTGCATCCACTCCTATCTTTGTTCATCTTCCATAGCCTCTGCAAAGCTTTTGGGCTCTCCCCCGTCGGTCAGTAGTACATACTCACCCGGTGAGTATCTCGTAGATGGTCGACGCTCTCCGTCACTCCTTCTCAATGGAGCCACTGGTGCTGGCTGTATGCCAATAGCCTCCTCCCCTTCAGGAACTGCCTCTTGGGCATGCTCATCTTCCTGAGGGACATCCTGACCACCATCAGCAGGCTGATGATCAAGATTGGAAGAAACTCCATGTACTGGCTCCTTCATAACTGGATCCTCTGCGATGTCCTCTGGAAACTGCTCGAAGCAAAATGACTCTAACTCAGGCAATTCCTCAGCCTCAGAAGGCGTCTCAGAATCCTGAGTGTTGGTCATGGTCTGATCATCGACGAATACCACGTCCCTGCTTCTGTGGAGCTTTATTCCCACTGGGTCGTAGAGTCTATAGCCAAACTCATCTCGGCCGTAGCCGACAAAGACGCACTCGTCTTCGACTCAAGTTTGGACCTCTCGTCCTTCGGTACATGTACGAAGGCCTTACAACCAAACACTCGCAGGTGATTGTATGACGGCTCTTTGTCGTATCATACTTTGTCAAGCACATCACCCTGCAAAGGAGCACTAGGAGATAAATTAATAACATAAGCAGCTGTGAGAAAAGTCTCACCCTAATAACTGCTTGGTAAATTTGCTTCTGACAGCAAACACAGCACCCTCTCCATCAGTATCCTGTTCATGCGCTCCGCTACACCATTGAGCTGAGATGTCTTAGACGGAGTCTTCTGGTATCGTATCTCTTGCTCTCTGTAATAAGCATCAAAGGGACCAATGTATTCACTGCCATTATCGGACTGAACACACAATAACTTCTTGTCCGTCTCTCTTTCAATAGAGGCGTAAAACTTTTTGAAAGTAGGCAGCACATGATCCTTGGTCTTTAAGGCATAGACCCAAACCTTCCTGGAACAATCATCAATAAAAGTTACAAAGTAAGAAATACCACCAATAGATTTTACCTTCATAGGACCGCAGACATCCGAGTGAATCAACTCGAGCAACACCGGCTTCCTTGAACTTGGGTGACTTTGGAAAGACACCCAATTTTGCTTCCCAGCTAAGCAGTGCGTGCACTTCTCCAACTTTGTAGACTTGAGCCCTGGAATCACCTTCCTGTTCACCAAGTAGCTCATCCCCTTCTTGCTGTGAAGGCCAAGCCGCCTGTGCCACAACTCGGTGGACGCGTCAGAAACTGCGTTCACCTCATGTGCCCCCTGTGCGCTCTCCTCCATATAGTAGAGACCGAACTTCTTGCTTCCTCTGGCAATCACCATCGAACCTCTGGAAAGCTTCCACTGACCATTCCCAAAGAGATCGAAGAATCCCTCGTCATCCAACCTTCCAACTGACACCAGGTTGAAGCGAATATCAGGGACATGACGAACATCTTCGAGAACAACAACTGCACCCGTCTTCGTCCTCAAATGCACATCACCAATGGCAACCGCCTTCGACACATCTCCATTGTCCATCTTCAACACTCCATAGTCGTCTATCGTGTAAGTGGCAAATAATACCCTGTTATGAGATACATGTGCCGAAGCCCCTGAGTCCACCAGCCAAGAATTGTCATCGCATGCGAGGTTTGTGATAACCTCATCACCTACGACGATCACATCGCCTCCATGTATCGAGGCTGCCGCTGTAGTGTTCTCATCTTGCTTTTCCTTTTCGCCTTTCTTCTCTCTCTTCCAAGTGAAACAGTTCTGCTTGATGTGGCCCTTATCGTCATAATGCTAACACTCCGAGTCCTTGTACCGATCCTTGGACTTTCCTTTGCTCTTGTCTCTGCCACCACCTGGACCCATGCTTTTGTCCCTTCCGCGGCTCTCTGAAACTAGTGCCTCTGAGTAGTGGGATGTGGATGAAGTGCCCTGAGAACATCTCTTCATTCAGCACCCCGCTCTTGGCAAACTCCAAACTGACTACGCCTTCTGGAGCAGAAGCGATCATAAATACTCGTACGGTCTTCCACGAGTCTGATAATGTACACAGCAGCCATAGTCCCTGTAAACCCCCTAAATTTTTACTATGATTTTAAAATTTATTTATTTTGATATGGATTTATTTTTGTATCGTACGTCGAGTGCGAATGCGTAAAATAGGTAAATTTGAAATATTTATTTATTCATATACAAAATATTTTATTATAGTTTATATATATAGAAACCGATATGTTGTTATTGGTATGAGCAAGTATTTTCTATCAAAACGGCATACCACGATAATTACCAAAACCTTTATTTTTACTCTTGAAAGACTATTTTATTTAGTAGTAATTTAGAAAAAAAAACCATGAATTATGTAAATATTTTATTTGCATACAAGGTACTTGAAATTTATTCATGTATATATTGTTGATTTTTGAAATTAATTTATTATTATTTATAAAAAGACATTTTTAAAATAGTTTGATTTAATGTTTGATTATTATGGCAATTTAAATTTGAGTTATCTTATCTTTATTTAAAATAGTTCTAAATTAAAGTTGTGGTTTAAATTGGATTTGGATTTAGTTGAATTGGTTTTTAATTTATTTAATTAAATGATGAATTGTCTATTGGGGATTTAAACCCCCCTAATCCCTATCCAACTGGAAATTCTCACCTCCTATTTAAGGAGAGGTACTCGTCCATAAATTCGACAACCCACAAAAATTCTCCACAAACACAAGGTGTATCGTGTCTGTGCCCCGTCCCATCCGCTACCACTTCTCCTTTACAAATACATTTTTCCGTATCCGACAATCCCGGATACCCCGTCCGTGTCTCGCAGGACACGACAGTTCTGCAATCACCACCACCAGTTCAACACCCTGCACCCTACCCGGCTAGAACCGACCCTAACCCAAAATTTCCTAGCTGCCTCTGTCGACCACCACCCTCGCCCCGTCGCCATCGCCGCCACCACTGCCTTCTCCGACTCCCGTCGTCACCACCACACCCACCATCACCACCACCATGACCACACCAACTCCACAGCCTCCAACTCCGACCACCGCCACCACATCAGTCACCGCCACAAAACACCAGAAGCAAGTAGAAGAAAAATATAGAAAACCCTAACATACTTGACCTCCGGCGAGTCGGCGCCTTCGTCGTTGACGAGCGTCGCAGCTCGCGCATCAACTCGCCCCAGCGGCCGAGCTCCGCCGAGATCCTGCGGCAGCACCCGGCATAGCCCCGCAGGTCTGCACCGACCCCGTCATCGGGACAACGGCCAGAGCCGCGCCGCACAGGAACGAACCCACCGTTCCTCTGGATCACGGCCGTCGCCTCCACGAATCTCCGCCGCCGTCGTCTACTGGCGAGCAGCGCCTCGCCACCATGGGAAGCCCCAGATTCGGCACTCCAGACCGCATAGACGCCCTGACCGACGCCGCTTCTCCTTAGCGCCGTCTCCGCGCTCATCCTCCCCTCCGAACCCACACGCCTCCACCGCCCCCGAGGAACCTCCGCCGACCTCCGCTCGAGAACCCGACCGCCGCGCCGCCGTTATTTCTCCTCCGCCTGCCGAGCTTTGTACCGGCCCCATCGATGTCCTCCGGGGCCACCGGCGCCCCGCCCGCCGGCCACCGGCGCCTATTCGCCCGCCGGTGAGTAACCCTCTCCCGCGCCTTTCTCTGTAAATTTTTTTTTCTCTCTCTCACTCGTGGGATTTGGGAATGGCCGATTTGTTTTTTAGGTTTTATTCTTATATTATATTATTATTATTATTATTATTATTATTATTATTATTATTATTATTATTATTATTATTATTATTATTATTATTATTATTATTATTATTATTATTCATGTTATTGTTGTTGTTATTATTATTATTATTATTATTAATTACTGTTGTTTTTATTATATTAGTACTATTATTATTATTAATAATAATATTATTAATTACTGTTGTTGTTATCATATTAGTACTATTATTATTATGATTATTATTATCATCATTATTATCATTATTATTAAAGTATTATTTCAGAAATTTTGTATTATTATTATTATTATTATTATTATTATTATTATTATTATTATTATTATTATTTTCAACTACATGTATAGAATAAATGATAGAGATATATAGGTAATTTCAAATATTCAAAATTTCCCTAAAATATTTTTCTAGATTTATTATATTCATTGAAATATTTTTGACTAATAAAACATAGATGTCTACCAAAAAATTCTACTTTTACAAACTTATATCTAAATACGATTTTGATTTATCAAAGTATTTAATAAAAATATTTCTCAAATTAAATTAATATATATAACTAATTTCAAGTATTTACGTAAAATTATTTAACTCATAAATTATACTTTTCAAATATTATAAATATTTTCTAAAATAATATAAGTATTTACTCTCCGCAATTCTTCCAATTATCCTCATTACTCATGACTAATCATGCTTGCCTGTTTTCTCGCAACCTCGAACCCCTACGTCTCGATCATGGCTATTGGACTATTGGGACATGACAGAACATCGCACACCAGGCGTAACACCAGGCAAGATACCTTGCCATTATACTGTTTTTTTTATTTTGCATTTTATTACATATCATTGTTCATTTATTTCTAGTTCTTGATTTACTACCTGCTCAGTGATATCAGCTGTACCTTGTTATTTATCCTTTGATTGCATATGGACTTAGAGTTAATGGACTACCACTAGTTTAGTGCATTACATAAACTTTGACACTGATGTGCCACGAGATGTGTGAGTTGTGAGTAGCATATAGCCTACGGACTTGCGTGTTGGCTGATCACTGATGCGTACGGGACGTGCGTTAGGTCTAACTGTCAATAGTTGTATGTTAGAAGACTTGACGGTTAGTAGTGTTACATGGTCGTGGATGCGACATGATAGGTACATTGGGTGGGGAGAACATTTCCTTGTCGTATGGGCTTCGACTGCACTTCCCTTGTAACCCGGAAGCTCCGATGGAGATACGGGTATGAGCCTCTCAGGTTGGCCACTGTCGTTTTTGAACGTCATGCGCTTAGGTCACTGGTGCCCAAGTGGGGACTATACCAGATCCCATTTACAGCCAGGGCTCATGCGACGAAAGGTTTGTCCTCAACTACATATTCACTTTAGTATGGTTAGATTACCTTATTTATGTCTTGTCACTTTCTTTGATTGTGGCATATTTTATATTCAGTATTTATATGGCATATTTATTGTATCTTGTTACGTCCCTCTGAGGACCTGGTTATCTCGCCAGGTGTGTGTGTTCTTGTCTTTCGCAGGTGTTCTAGTCGTGGCCATGATTGTCACTATTCTCCGAGGATGATTGCGCTTTGATCGTCTTCGCTTCGCCTGCCAAACTCATTTTATTTTCCATGTATTTTTTTCTTACTTGTTGGTAGTGGATTTGTCTCCGTCCAATAATTGTATACATGACAAATTCAAAGTTGCTTTTATATCATTATTATCCTTTGTGGATGAGATTTAGTGTCTTGGTTACTACATTTTACAGCTTATGTATACATACGATGGTCTATATACTTCGTATTTATACAGCTGGCATGATTACGTTTTAGTCCTACGTATTTTGGGACTGGAGCGTTACATGTTTTTGTGGTGGCCCATGCGGGTCATGTTTGTCGTTTCGGTTACATGACTATACCGAACGGGCCTGCAAATATAGGATTAGAGTCTAGAATCTCATCCACTTACTTGACATCCTTTCTTGACTTCAAATTTCGAACTCTCGTTCGACCTCCTTGAATTGCATCTTGCTTGACTCCTTCTACCGTAAATTCTTAGTTTCGTGTTTAGTAAGATGACTACACTAGTATAGGCCCATAGGTTAAACACATGGCTAGATGGATTGCATTGACAATTAATATGCATTGAGATTTTATTTGAGTTATAAAGGTAGTTATTTTTCTAGAAATATGATCTTAAGGATTAGTTAATTCCAAATTGGGTAGTAGCATATTACCGCTTCCAAAAGATAGTTGTAAATTTTATTTTTGATATTATAAGGTGATATACACAAGAGGATAGTTAGATCGAGAAAACAAATTGATTTGATTTGCGCTTTGATTTTTAAAGGTCTTTGAGCATTTATGATTTATCGAGTTATAGCTATACATCTTTTTGGAAGGATATAAATTTGATTTAGAAAAGGATCATAAAATTTTATATGTGGAAGTATGATTTATGATTGACCAAAATTTGAGGATGATTGATAAATTTTGGTAAAATATTTTTGAATTAAATTGCGTCATATGATTTATGATTTATAAAGTTATTTAGATTTCGAGTTTAAAACCTTGATTTTGGATATTTAAATTTTGGAAAAATGGAGAATTATTTTGAAGAGTAGTTGTGACTTATTGGAAGCTAGATATACACATTTGAAGGATATATAATTAAATTCGGGAGTTATTTAAATATTCTATTTTGTAGTATGAGTTTCGGATGATAAACTTATTTAAATGTTGAGTTTAAGGTTTGGAGAAAAAAATTATTTATTCGATTTGCGAATTACGAGGATTGTTCGAGATTGACTATAGATTAAAATGTTGATTAAAGTTGACAGCCTAAGATGATTGGAAAATCTTGGTGGAGTATCTTGGAAAGTTTATTGAGAAACTTACGATGAACTTGAAATTTTAGATTAGATCATATTGGTAGAGGGCCAAGAAGCAAGTAAGGTCACCCTAGTGAGGTAGAAGTACTCCATATTAGATTGCCATACCACCTATGATTATGATATGGCATATACATAAGTATAGTTAGTCATCGACTAAACCGATGAACATATCTTTGACTCACTCGACCTTCCCTCCAAGCTAGATCTTTATTAGTGACCATCTAATTGTTTGGAACTTAGAAATGATTAGAATCATTCCCTTAACCATACCCTTGTCCATGAGACTATTTTTTCTCTAGAAACAGTGTCTCTAACTTATCTTAACTTGATCTACGAGATTTCCTAAATTATCTTTATTTCGGGCTTTAACCTTTTATTTTTGGTGCATTAATTAGTACCTTATGAAAATCCACTTTCTATTTTTGATCATTTGGCGTCCCTATCGTGACTTTGATATTTGGAGCACAACACTAGATTTTTCCTTCCCACAAATTTCACATGCAAGACCTAGACGAGTTCACCTTCATGTAGGTATATCATGTCCCACTAAAACACGTCCCCATTGTACTCTATTTTTATGGTACAACTTTCGGGCCATAAAGACTCAACCATAACCCTTACCATGGTACCAATATGGACTCCACCTCGATTCAAATTTTTTTTTTCCGACCTAATATGTGATGGTGATCTATTAAAAGCTTAACTTTGCGTTTATCTTGCCTGCTTAACCCTTGTCATTTATTTTCATGTCTTATCTCGATTCACTTAGACACATAACACCTTTTACTCTTCATGGAATATTAGCAACACTTACTTTCTCCCTCCCAATTAAATTGCGTACTCATATTTCACTATGATTTCTCTATTGTTTATGCAACCTTGTTCCTTGTATGATTCCCTTATGCGAAATGAAATTGGATCATGACAATCTTGGGTTAGTAGAGGTTAGATTGGAGAACCCCACAGCATGGATAAATAATGTAGTTGGTTAAGAAAATTACAAGATTACGAGGTATAGATGGGACATAAATAAATGTGCGATAAATCCAAATAGATGAAGTGAGAAATGTTATATTGTGTTGATAAAACAATCAAAGGTAAATAGACTTCTCAAATTTACAAAATTTGTTTCGAGGTAACAAAATATTGAGCGAAGAAATTCTTAAAGTGTTGGTGGTTTAAGAACCAAATTTATATATTAAATTTATGGATGCAAATTTTTGATAAGGACAATGTTGATGTTGCCTTCGATAGCATAGAGTGTTATGAGGATATTAGCTTTCAAGGATGACCAATTGTTGAAGAAAGAAACCTTTACATTTTTATTTAGTTCTAAGATGATTATGAATATGAAGTTAAGATGAGTTTCATTTCTACCATCAAAAAGATGAGATTGTTGAATTCAAATTTCGAGAGAGAGACTAATAAATATTTTAGGAAAATTTCAATTGTGATTGAGTTATGAAAGTATATTGTTAGTTTTCGAAATTTATCAAACATTGAAGACGGACTTTATCTTGGTACCTAAGGATGCATTGTATATTGACCAACAAATACAAATCGTAGTAAGGAGATTTTAACTTTTACTTGGGCCAATTGGTTGAAGGTTTTGGAATTATAATTTTAGAGGAAATTTTAACTTGGGAAGATAAATATAAAATGAGCTAGTATATTGGAGATTATGGAATTCAAATTTGAGACTATTTGAAATTTTATGACGAGATAGAGGAAGTTAGAATATAATTATAATCATATTGGTTTTTGGTAACGGGACGTGGTACGAAAGAAATTAATGGAAAGAACGATTTATGATAAGAGAGATTACACGAATATTGATGATATCAAAGGATTAAGGAGTTTATTACCTACTTTTGAGGTTGCCTTTTTTAAGGTTAATGTTAGGGGTGATCGAGCTTAGTCATTGATTGGTTGTCATATACATGATCAAAATCTAAATTGAAACCATCGAAAATTTCTGTTCTATTCGATCAAATGACATATTGCCATCGAATTGTCGCTCGCCTCATCGTCGAATATTTTGTTGTATTCTCGTCCCAAGAAGATCTCGTAAATCTATTCGAATAAACCCGTTCCATCCCCTTCGCCCTACCTATCCTAATTTTTTCTAAATTTCGAGGACGAAATTCTTTTAAGTTGGGTAGGATGTAAACTCCCTAAATTTTTACTATGATTTTAAAATTTATTTATTTTGATATGGATTTGTTTTTGTATCGTACGTCGAGTGCGAATGCGTAAAATACGTAAATTTGAAATATTTATTTATTCATATACAAAATATTTGATTATAGTTTATATATAAAGAAACCGATATGTTGTTATTAGTATGAGCAAGTATTTTCTATCAAAACGGCATACCACGATAATTACCAAAACCTTTATTTTTACTTTTGAAAGACTATTTTATTTAGTAGTAATTTAGAAAAAAAAACCATGAATTATGTAAATATTTTGTTTGCATACATGGTACATGAAATTTATTCATGTATATATTGTTGATTTTCGAAATTAATTTATTATTATTTTATAGTATTTATAAAAAGACATTTTTAAAATAGTTTGATTTAATGTTTGATTATTATGGCAATTTAAATTTGAGTTATCTTATCTTTATTTAAAATAGTTCTAAATTAAAGTTGTGGTTTAAATTGGATTTGGATTTGGTTGAATTGGTTTTTAATTTATTTAATTAAATGATGAATTATCTATTGGGGATTTAAACCCCCTAATCCCTATCTAACTGGGAATTCCCACCTCCTATTTAAGGAGAGGTACTCGTCCATAAATTCGACAACCCACAAAAATTCTCCGCAAACACAAGGTGCATCGTGTCTGTGCCCCGTCCCATCCACTATCACTTCTCCTTTACAAATACATTTTTTCGTATCCGACAATCCCGGATACCCCGTCCGTGTCTCGCAGGACACGACAGTTCTGCAATCACCACCACCAGTTCAACACCCTGCACCCTACCCGGCTAGAACCGACCCTAACCCAAAATTTCCTAGCTGCCTCTGTCGACCACCACCCTCGCCCCGTCGCCATCGCCGCCACCACTGCCTTCTCCGACTCCCGTCGTCACCACCACACCCACCATCACCACCACCATGACCACACCATCTCCACAGCCCCCAACTCCGACCACCGCCACCACATCAGTCACCGCCACCAAACACCAGAAGCAAGTAAAAGAAAAATACAGAAAACCCTAACTTACTTGACCTCCGGCGAGTCGGCGCCTTCGTCGATGACGAGCGTCGCAGCTCGCGCATCCACTCGCCCCAGCGGCCGAGCTCCGCCGAGACCCCGCGGCAGCACCCCGCATAGCCCCGCAGGTCTGCACCGACCCCGTCATCGGGACAACGGCCGGAGCCGTGCCACTCAGGAACGAACCCGTCGCTCCTCTGGATCATGGCCGTCGCCTCCACGAATCTCCGCCGCCGTCGTCTACTGGCGAGCAGCGCCTCGCCACCATGGGCAGCCCCAAATCCGGCGTTACCGACCGCATAGACGCCCTGATCGATGCCGCTCCTCCTTAGCGCCGCCTCCGCGCTCATCCTCCCCTCCGAACCCACACGCCTCCACCGCGGCCGAGGAACCTCCGCCGACCTCCACTCGGGAACCCGACCGCCGCGCCGCCGTTATTTCTCCTCCGCTTGCCGAGCTTGGTGCCGGCCCCATCGATGTCCTCCGGGGCCACCGGCGCCCTGCCCGCCGTCCACCGGCGCCCATCCGCCCGCCGGTGAGTAACCCTCTCCCGCTCCTTTCTCTGTAAATTTTTTTTCTCTCTCTCACTCGTGGGATTTGGGAATGGCCGATTAGTTTTTTAGGTTTTATTCTTATATTATATTATATTATTATTATTATTATTATTATTATTATTATTATTATTATTATTCATGTTATTGTTATTATTATTATTATTATTATTATTATTATTATTATTATTATTATTATTATTATTATTATTAATTATTGTTGTTGTTATTATATTAGTACTATTATTATTAATAATAATATTATTATTAATTACTGTTGTTGTTATCATATTAGTACTATTATTATTATGATTATTATTATCATCATTATTATCATTATTATTAAAGTATTATTTTTAGAAATTTTGTATTATTTTTTTTTTCAACTACATGTATAGAATAAATGATAGAGATATATAGGTAATTTCAAATATTCAAAATTTTCCCTAAAATATTTTTCTAGATTTATTATATTCATTGAAATATTTTTGACTAATAAAACATAGATGTCTACCAAAAATTCTACTTTTACAAACTTATATCTAAATACGATTTTGATTTATCAAAGTATTTAATAAAAATATTTCTCAAATTAAATTAATATATATAACTAATTTCAAGTATTTACGTAAAATTATTTAACTCATAAATTATACTTTTCAAATATTATAAATATTTTCTAAAATAATATAAGTATTTACTCGCCGCAATTCTCCCAATTATCCTCATTACTCATGACTAATCATGCTTGTCTGTTTTCTCGCGACCTCGAACCCCTACGTCTCGATCATGGCTATTGGACTATTGGGACATGACAGAACATCGCACACCAGGCGTAACACCAGGCAAGATACCTTGCCATTATACTGTTTATTTTCAGTTTGCATTTTATTACATATCACTGTTCATTTATTTCTAGTTCTTGATTTACTACCTGCTCAGTGATATTAGCTGTACCTTGTTATTTATCCTTTGATTGCATATGGACTTAGAGTTAAGGGACTACCACTAGTTTAGTGCATTACATAAACTTTGACACTGATGTGCCACGAGATGTGTGAGTTGTGAGTAGCATATAGCCTACGGACTTGCGTGTTGGCTGATCACTGATGCGTACGGGACGTGCGTTAGGCCTAACTGTCAATAGTTGTATGATAGAAGACTTGACGGTTAGTAGTGTTACATGGTCGTGGATGCGACATGATAGGTACATTGGGTGGGGATAACATTTTCTTGTCGTATGGACTTCGATTGCACTTCCCTTGTAACCTGGAAGCTCCGCTGGAGATACGGGTATGAGCCTCTCAGGTTGGCCACTGTCGTTTTTGAACGTCATACGCTTAGGTCACTGGTGCCCAAGTGGGGACTATACCAGATTCCATTTACAGCCAGGGCTCATGCGACGAAAGGTTTGTCCTCAACTGTATGTTCACTTTAGTATGGTTAGATTACCTTATTTATGTCTTGTCACTTTCTTTGATTGTGGCATATTTTATATTCAGTATTTATATGGCATGTTTATTGTATCTTATTACGTCCCTCTGATGACCTGGTTATCTCGCCAGGTGTGTGTGTTCTTGTCTTTCGCTGGTGTTCTAGTCGTGGCCATGATTGTCACTATTCTCCGAGGATGATTGCGCTTTGATCGTCTTCGCTTCGCCCGCCAAACTTATTTTATTTTCCATGTATTTTTTCCTTACTTGTTGGTAGTGGATTTGTCTCCGCCCAACAATTGTATACATGACAAATTCAAAGTTGCTTTTATATCATTATTATCCTTTGTGGATGAGATTTAGTGCCTTGGTTACTGCATTTTACAGCTTATGTATAAATACGATGGCCTATATACTTCGTATGTATACAACTGGCATAATTACGTTTTAGTCCTACGTATTTTGGGACTGGGGCGTTACAGTCCCTGGACCTCGTCGTCGAACTTGACTCCCATCGACGATAGCTGGTCAACCACGCCCTGAAAATCACTCAAGTGATCCGTAATAGACGTCCCATCTTTGTACCGCAGACCCATCATCGTCCGGATCAGGAACAACTTGTTTACCGTGGTTTTTTTCGCATACAAAGTTTCCAGCTTATCCTATAACGTCTTCGCATACTCAATATTGGAACGTGGTTGTACACGTTCTCGTCAACGAATTGCCTGATATATCCGCACACCTGTATGTGTTCGAAATTCCAGTCCTCCTCGAATTTATCAACTGGTCGCTCGGAAGCAAATACGGGCAGATACAGCTTCTTGACAAACAACAAATCTTTCATCTTGCCCCGCCAATAATAATAGTTGGTGCCATTCAGGTTCACCATGCGCACCGGCTTCGTTTCCATCTCTCCTCTCTAGTTTTCCTGTCAACTCCTGACACCCTTCTGAATTCCAGACCTGGCTCTGATACCACTTTGTTGGAAAAGAAGCGCGGAAACCTTTCCCCAAACTAAAGAGTACCTGCGAGAGAACCGAGCAATACAACGCACGAACCAAATACCAAACACAATCCACGCAGACATAGAAAATTTTTGACGTGAAAAACCCTTGCGGAAAAAACCACGGGACGATCGGAGTCCAACCCTAGAGAAGCCTTCACTAATGAAATAAAGGAGTACACCCTCTACAAACTTCTCCCGATCCAATACGGATACCCATAACACTTGAAACCAAGAATAATTGATTACAAGGCTACGAAGAATAAAGACGACGAGTAGAGATTATCCGAACACGATCCTTCTTCGAAAACGGCCTTCAATCCACCTTCCCTCCCAAAGTTGCAATAGCCTCTTGCCTCTTTTCTCTCTATTTTCCTCAATGTTGTGTTGTGACTAGGGTTAGGAAAAATCATGTATAAACCCCCTAATCCGCAGCAAGAGTTCGGCCAGAACTCTGTGTTTTCGTGACAGAACAGTTCTGGAACCAAGGGGGCAGATTTCGGCCAGAACTCTGCCTCCCATGTTCCAGAAAGTACTCGGGTAGCTCCCGAGCTTCTTCTTCATCTCCGAATAGCCTCATCATCTCCCCGAGCTTCTCTGACACACAGACGACGCTCGTCGCACTCCGGAATCTTCTCCACATAGGTTGGAAACCCCACCCACTCCAACACCAACCCCACCCCAACACCCCACCCCCCACCACCCCACCCCCCAACCCCCAACCCCGCCACCACCACCACCACCTCAAGTTGGAATGATCAGGTAGATTCGTATACTGAATCGATTAATCAATGCTCACACTCTAATTTCTCTCTAGTGAACTTGTGAAGCAGTGACTTGTATTTCTCTCTTCTGCAGCATTATACCATGAAGTAGTGACTGCTAGTAAGAACAACACTGACACGAATCCCTCATAATTATAAGTAATCATAATTATAAGTAAGGTGGTAAAATTAGCATAAATAACATGGACTAGTAAATTTAAATTACATGAGAGACCTAGTACACACACTCGATCAGGAGGATATTTGCTCGACCTACTTCAACTGCAAATTAACTCCAAGTTAGAGATCCAGAAACTGCGGAAAATTGATTCCAAAGCGAAACCTGGAAATACTGGAAGCGTTTCGTTCAAATCATCCAAGGTCATTACTGATTCTTTTGGCAACTTTGAAACCATATCTTCGCAGCAGCTTCTGTGCTGATATTAGGCATATAGTGCAGCTACCTTTTGGGACAGCACATCAACAAACCTCATCTGCGTCTTCTGAAATAGGTTCATCCTGTAGTGCAACAAACCATGCAAATTCAGTAACTAGATGTTGGTGTTTTTGCCTTTGGACTAGAAAAGATAGTCCCACATCGGCTACACCAAATGGTGAGTATCTCAATATAATGCATTGCTTGTGTTGAGGTGTGCACATGAGGTGTAGTGGGGCACAAGTTTGTGCCATGTGGAAGTATTTTCCTAGAAGGAAAAAGGATTAAATCCAACAAGGATGCAAGTTAATTTTTGTTGTGCGGACTCGGACTCGGACACGGACTCCAG
This sequence comes from Iris pallida, assembly GCA_029216955.1. Lineage (NCBI taxonomy): Eukaryota > Viridiplantae > Streptophyta > Magnoliopsida > Asparagales > Iridaceae > Iris > Iris pallida. Next base: position 3,856,944 of record JANAVB010042419.1, on the reverse strand, counting down.
GATGTCTCGTGCATGCACGGGAGTGTTCGGGGGGTAGGCGTGGACTGACACACTTCTATGCTGATTGTGGGATGATCTAAAATATCAAACTCTATTTTTGAGTATTGGTAATTTAGTCCCACATCGGATAGGAGAAGAGGTGAAGTCTCAACTCCACTCTATAAATAGAGCCCCTTGGCCTCCTTTGAAAGATGCACCAAGAAGAGAGTTGAGGGAGTCTGTTAAAGTCCAGGAAGCTCGTTCAAGTCTCAAATATTGACTTACGAGCGTTCCAGAAGTTCTGCGTGAACTTGCTGGTTCCTGGAAGCTGTTCGTGCTCGTGTGGGACGAATAAAACTTTGAGCAACGGTGGTTCATTCACCCCAGCATCTCATTCTCGCCTGTCTTCGCTGCTGTTGCCTTTTACAGTAACTTCTTTTTAGAAGCTCTACTGCCGATAGTTGCTTGCACAAAGTCTCTTTAGATTTTTGTGTATTACGTAGAATCTTTTTAGATCCTCGTAATTCAGGATCCTCCAGGATCTCTGTTGCACATCTTCTTTAAGGTGCTGCATTTGAAACGTTATGTATACAATTGTTTCAGTTTCAGAATTTTTCATCGAAAATTGTGCCTCGGCACTAACAATCTCAAAGCTTTATTGAGAAGACATCTGCCAAAGAGATATGGGACTCCTTGGGAAAGCTCTATGAAGATGACGAGAACCGGTCCAAGATCTTTGGTAGAAAAATACCACAAGTGGACCTTCGAAGACGAGAAGGTGATGCTGCCCCAAGTGAAGGAGTTTCTGAAGTTGCGTCAGAAACTAGAAGGCGAGAACATGCCCCTCGTCGACAAGTTTGTCGTTGGAGGGATCGTCGAGAAACTTCCTACAGAATGGAACAACTTCTATGCAAGGATGCATCGAAAGAAGATGGAAATTAGCTTGGAAGATTTCTTGCAAGAGATCCATGTTGAGGACGAGATGCGCTCTCAACAGAAGATGGATACTCTGTCCAAACAACTGGCGAAGGCAAATCTAGTCGAAACCAGAGAGTACCAGGGGAAGCAGGCTGCTTCTCATCGCAAAAAGAAGGACTTCACGAATCTGAAAGTGAAGGGTCCTGCTTTCAAGCAGCAGAAGTCCAAGTCCCATGTGACTTGCTTCAATTGTGGCAAGAATGGCCACTACAAATCCGAATGCAAGTCCAAGCCCAAAGAACAAGGTGAGCCTAGTAAGGTTTCTATGATTACTAATCTAGTTGCCATGATAGCACAGGTTGCAACTGTGGGGGCTGACTTAGACTGGTGGATAGACACTGGCGCGACATGTCATGTCTGTTCAGACAAGGACTAGTTCGTCTCCTATGAGCCTACTTCCGAGAAAGTCATGATGGCGAACCAGGCACAAGCTGAAGTACTGGGGATCGGGACGGTGGAGCTGAAGCTTACATCGGGGAACATTCTGACGCTTCAAGGTGTGAAGCATGTTTCTGCAATCGCTAAGAACCTGATCTCTGGGAGCCTGCTCTGCAACGCAGGCTTGAGGATGGACATCAATGCTGGCCAAATGGTGATGTCCAAGAAGGGTACTTTCTTCGGGAAAGCTTTTCAGACTGAAGGAATGTACAAAATTCAGCTTGTTGTAACCCAGCATAATAATGTTAATACTATCACTAGTTTGAATTACTCTCTTGAATTGTGGCATAATAGACTAGGACATGTTCATTGTAAGCGAATAAACAAAATGTCTAGTCTAGGACTTATCTCCAAGTGTGGGGGTAAGGTAGAGAAATGTGAGATATGTGCTCAGACGAAGATCACTAGGAAACCCTTTCACAGGGTCAATCGAAGCACAGATCTTCTGGAGTTGGTTCACTCAGATATCTGTGACTTCAAACAATTCTCTACAAAGGCCGGGATGAAGTATTTTATTACTTTCATAGACGACTTCTCCAAGTATGCCTTCGTCTATTTACTCAAATCTAAAGACGAAGCATTCGAGAAGTTCAAGGAGTTCAGGGCCGAGGCTGAACGGCAAACTGGACAACAACTCAAGAGGTTGAGGAGTGATCGAGGTGGGGAATATAGGTCTCACGAATTCTCATCATTCTGCAAAGAACATGGAATCATCAACGAGACGACGGCTCCGTATTCTCCACAATCCAACGGAGTAGCAGAAAGGAAGAATAGAACGTTGACAGAGATGATGAACTCTATGATGTTGACTGCGGGTCTCCCAAAGTGCTATTGGGGAGAAGCTGCATTAACGGCCACTTTCATTCTGAACAGAGTGCCATATGCAACTTCCGACATAACTCCTCATGAACTCTGGTTCAAAGTCAGACCCAACCTGAATGTCATTCGAGTGTGGGGGTGCCTGGCTTATGTGAAGCTCCCGGATCTAAAGATTCAGAAGCTGGGGACAAGGACTACTAAGGCGATCTTCCTGGGGTATGCCGAGAAGAGTGATGCTCGGAGATTCCTTGATATCGAGTCAAATCATATCATCGAATCTCGCGATGCTGAATATTTGAAGAAAAGTTTGCAACGCACAAGAACATTGTTCTCGCGGACATTCCGGAGAATAATGAGGGTGCGAAGCAGACAGAGGTCTTTATCAAACCAGTAGTCCAAGATGGAGCTGTTGTCGAGGAGACACCAGCTGAACCAGAACTCGCTGAGCCGTCAACTAAGCGAGCAAGGAGGCCGAAAGACTTCAGAGATGACTTCGTCACCTATCATGTGGAAGCAGATCCGCTTACCTATGATGAGGCGATGAAGACCAGAGATGCTGTATTCTGGAAGGAGGCGATAGACAACGAGATTGACTCAATCACCTCCAATAATACATGGGTATTGGTCGACCTACCAGAAGGAGCAAGACCCATCGGATGCAAATGGATCTTCAAGAAGAAGATGAAAGCAGATGGAACCATTGACAAGTTCAAGGCCAGGCTAGTGGCCAAGGGGTTTACTCAGAAGCAGGGGATCGACTACTTTGACACTTATGCTCCAGTAGCTCGGATGACAAGTATCAGATTGTTAATTGCTTTAGCAGCAATACACAAGCTGGTGATACATCAGATGGATGTGAAAACGACATTCCTTAATGGCGAGCTGACCGAAGAGATCTACATGCAACAACCAGAAGGTTTTGTCGTCGGAGGTCTGGAAGACAAAGTCTGCAAGTTGATGAAGTCTCTGTATGGTTTGAAGCAAGCTCCCAAAATGTGGCATGAGAAGTTTGACAAGGTGATAAGGTCAAATGGCTACAGGGTCAGTGAAACAGACAAGTGTGTCTATACGAAGTTTGCTGACGGAAGAGGAGTAATCGTATGTCTTTACGTGGACGACATGCTAATCCTAGGTACGGATTTAAGCTGCGTCACAGAGACAAAGAAATTCCTCTCGACCAAGTTCAGTATGAAGGACTTGGGGGATGCCGACGTAATCTTGGGGCTCAAGATCATCCGGACAGGCACTGGAATAGCGTTGTCACAATCTCATTATATTGAGAAGATGCTCACTCGCTACGGGTATCAAGATCTTCCTTTTATTGATACACCGTACCGGAGTGATCAGAAGCTGGAGCCAAATTCGAGAGAAAGCGTCAGGCAGTTGGAGTACGCTAGCGTCATCGGAAGCTTGATGTACGCTACTACTGCCACAAGGCCTGACATAGCTTTTGCAGTGGGAATGCTGAGTCGGTTCACTAGCAATCCAGGCATTGAGCACTGGAAAGCTGTGAAGCGTGTTATGAGATATCTCAAGAAAACTCAGACATATGCACTTTCTACAGCGGAGATCCGTCAGTAGTGGAAGGATTCAGTGATGCTAGCTGGTGTTCAGAGGTGGAGAGCGAATATTCCACAGGTGGATATATGTTCGCCATGGGTGGAGCTGCTATATCGTGGAAGTCGAAGAAGCAGACTATGTTATCTCGCTCCTCCATGGAATCTGAATTCTTTGCATTAGACGCTGCTGCAGATGAAGCAGAGTGGCTTCGGGAGCTCATGTATGACCTTCCAATGGTTGGGGCTCAGATACCGGCGATTCCGATATACTGTGACAACCAGGCGGCAGCAGCGGTGGCATCAAATGAACTCTTCAACGGGAAGAAGAGGACTGTGCGGTTGAAGCACAGAGCAGTAAACGATCTCATCAAAAGGGGCGTCATTGCAGTGATCGATGTTCGGAGTCAGGAAAACCTGGCGGATCCGTTCAGAAAGGGTCTCAAGCGTCAGCTGGTCGAGGACACAGCAAGGAAGATGGGCTTGAAGACTTTCTGATATTGTGTCATTGTAATCCTACCATAAAATTTTATGTTATTGGTTCAAAGAGAAATCTACTAGACATTTAATTTTTGGTTCAAAGGAGGATCATTGACTAGAATAATATCAGTTAACAGTGGGTACTTGTTCTGCGGAACATGGAAGGGTTACGGACCCATAACCACTGTTGTCTACTATGTATTTTCTGCGAAAAATTGATCCTGTGGGAAGGTTGGCTTAAACGCCTTAATGAGTTCTCAGGCAGAATGAATGACTGGTGTGCTTTACAGGAAGCACGGTAGAGCAGCACTACAAGGAGTGAAACTCCATGCTACAGTGGGGTGACTCCACCATGAGGTTCCCAGGTAGGGATAATACCTCGGCTTTGCAAGCTAAGTCACAGCGGAGTAGCACCGCAAATAGGCAGGTAGCCTAATGCTGTATGATAATCGTAATAAAGAGAGGTAGACAGCACTACAAAGAGGACGATGTCCTCATGTTACAGTGGTATGACACCACGAAGAGGTACCAGGTAGGGTAAAGCCTCGGCTTCGCAAGCCATGTCATAGCGGCGTAACACCGCACGGAAGCACAAGGCTTCATGCTGGGTAGTTTGGCACTACAAAGAGGCCTGTGACCTCATGCTACAGTAGTATGACACTACGATGAGGTACCCAGGTGGGGTAAAGCTTCGGCTTTAAGCCATGTCATAGCGGCGTAGCACCGCAAAGAAGCGCAATGCTTCATGCCATGACTCTTTATAAAGAACTCACCTATAGTATATGGACAGAGATATTAGGCCGTCTCTTGAAGGTAAACTTGTAGACGCCCAAAATTATACATTGAAACCAGGCTGGCACAAGACCTTCAATGTGCAGCCAGAAGCACAGTTGATGTCATTATGTGAGTAGAAAAATTACAGTTATGGTGCAGAATTCAAGGACTTAGTCCATTCTTGTATCATGCTGTTATTTAACCTATGCGGGAAGATTCAAGTCGTAGCGACATCTCTCCTAATGCATGATGGGACAGTAACTGTGGGGAACGCTCAACCCATATATTGAGATATGTGGGGGATTGTTGGTGTTTTTGCCTTTGGACTAGAAAAGATAGTCCCACATCGGCTACACCAAATGGTGAGTATCTCAATATAATGCATTGCTTGTGTTGAGGTGTGCACATGAGGTGTAGTGGGGCACAAGTTTGTGCCATGTGGAAGTATTTCTCTAGAAGGAAAAAGGATTAAATCCAACAAGGATGAAAGTTAATTTTTGTTGTGCGGAACTCGGACTCAGACACGGACTCCAGGATGTCTCGTGCATGCACGGGAGTGTTCGGGGGGTAGGCGTGGACTAGCACACTTCTATGCTGATTGTGGGATAATCTAAAATATCAAACTCTATTTTTGAGTATTGGTATTTTAGTCCCACATCGGATAGGAGAAGAGGTGAAGTCTCAACTCCACTCTATAAATAGAGCCCCTTGGCCTCCTTTGAAAGATGCACCAAGAAGAGAGTAAGGGAGTCTATAAAGTCCAGGAAGCCCGTTCAAGTCTCAAATATTGACTTACGAGCGTTCCAGAAGTTCTGCCTGAACTTGCTGGTTCCTGGAAGCTGTTCGTGCTCGTGTGGGGAGAATAAAGCTTTGAGCAACGGTGGTTCATTCACCCCAGCATCTCATTCTCGCCTGTCTTCGCTGCTGTTGCCTTTTACAGTAACTTCTTTTTAGAAGCTCTACTGCCGATAGTTGCTTGCACAAAGTCTCTTTAGATTTTTGTGTATTACGTAGAATCTTTTTAGATCCTCGTAATTCAGGATCCTCCAGGATCTCTGTTGCACATCTTCTTTAAGGTGTTGCATTTGAAACGTTGTGTGTACAATTGTTTCAGTTTCAGAATTTTCTATCGAAAATTGTGCCTCGGCACTAACACTAGATTGTCTACAACAAACAAACATGTGTAACTAAAATTTTACAACAGAGAGATTTTCACAACACTTAAATGACAGCCCCGAAAAAATAGTAAACACATGGACCAACAAAAGGTATTAGTGAAGAATATGGTATAACTTACAAATTTTGGGTTATTTTTTAGGATTTACTTTAGGAATATTTTATAGGATCTCTAAATTGGTTTAGTAGATTTAGTCAAATATTTAGTTAAGTTTTAAGTTGATTTAGTTAAATCTTATAGAATTGAGTCAAGAGTCCATGTTTATCTTTTCATGTGTATCCTTTATTTTTGTTATAAATAAGATGAATCTCTTTAAAGGAGAGTTGTTGGTTTTCTCCAAATCATGGTATCAGAGCAGGACGATCATGCCTAAACTAAATATATTTTTACATGGTATCCGAGCGGGTTCTATGATGACATTGGCGATTGGCGATGCATCAACTGTAGTAAAGACTGAAAGCTAGACGTGACGGTCATAAGGCGTCATAGCTCAGCTGTTAGATTGTTAGTGGTGGCAACATATCATGGCGATAGCAGCTGTGACAACACAAATTGGAATATTGGTGTAAATTTAATCTTTCATTTTTTTTTTCTTGCATTCTGCAAGTTGAGCATGATCATTCATCTTATCTTCATTATCATACTCAACTTGAGGGGGAGACTATAGAGAGATACAGAAGTTGGTGGGCGTAACAACAGCATAAGCAAATAGTGAAATAAGATATTGAATCAAAGCCAACAACATGTCATGCAGAGTACAACATATGATGCGAAACCATGATGAGATATGAGCCACTAGCAGAATTAGAAGAAGAATAAAGAAGCCAGAGTGCTCGTCTACCGCGATCAACGAGTTGAGTTGGGTCATTTGTTTCGTTTTTTATGAGTTTCGAAAATTTTGTAACTAAAGTTGTACATGTTTCTATAATATGTACTTGAGTGGGAGTTTGAGAGAATAGCTAAGTGTCTGCAATTGCAAGTTGTATGTTTCACAACATGTTCAACTTGAGGGGTAGTGTTGAAGAATATGTTATAAGTTAGAATAATTTGGTCATTTTAGGATTAATTTAGGAATGTTTTATGGGATATTGAGAATTAGTTTAGTAGTAGATTTATTTAGAGTTTTAGATTGATTTAGTCATTCTTATAGATTGAGTCAACAATCTAGGTTGTCTTTTCATAAATGTATCTTTTATTTTGTTATAAATAAAATGAATCTCTCCATATTCTCTACATATTATTTAGGAGTAGCCTCCATTATCTCCTTTTCTCATGTCTCCATCTCCATGCCTACACTCCCATAAATTTCTACAGGAATTAATAGATATCACATTGATAATTTTTTGTAAAAAAACAATTTTGCTCCTAAAGAACATGCCTACACTCATATAAATTTCTACAGGAATTAATAGATATGACATATTAATCAATTTTTGTTAAAAAAAATTGCTCCTAACGAGACGGTGTGTGCATCAATGATATTTCAATCTCCGCTCCTAAAAAAGTGCGCTACAAAATATTTGCAATTCATCTATGTTTACTAAAGATGGAAGAACTCAGACAAGATTTGAAACAATTGCTAGAGTTCTAATTAAGGGTACTGCAGCGGCAGTGTACAATAGTAATTATAAAATATCAAAAACAACATATTATAGCATATAACTATTAACCTTTTTTCTGCATGTCGATAATGGAAGGATCATTTATATGATGGATCAAAGCTAACAAGCAATAGTTCTACCTAATAAATTAACAGTCCAATAGAATATACACACTGACTTCCCTACAGAAAATTGACAAGTAAAGATGCATGGTAACGCTTTGCTGCATACTTACTTGACAGTCTCTTTTGGGTTTCACTACTACACACTGGGAAGCACTGATGCTAGCGCTCTTCAACAAACTGCGAGCGCTGCAATTAGGTCTGCTGATGCCATTTTCTACGTCCTGTGCATTTTTTTCATCCTCGCTTTGCTGCAAAGATGTTGGGCCCTCAAGGTCAGTGTCAATTGCAGAAGAATCATTCCTCAAACCACTATTCTCATCTGAAACTTCGACTTTTGGAGCAGGTACCCTCTCCCTGTGCACGGAGCAAGAAAAAGAAATGTCAGTGAAATGTGTCTTGAATCTTGCTAAGCATTGGTGCATCAGTGTTTTGAACAGATTGACTTGAACCTTGACATGGCAATTAACACAGAAGTGAAATTGGCACTCCAACTTGAGGACAGTTAGGGCCCTCAATCCTAATTATCCTGACATATTCATCTCATTTCCCTAACATAACCCAAACTGCAGCAGATTGAGATTCTCAAAACAGACTCCATATCAAACTGGATGTAAATAGTAAATAAGTGGCTCAATGGTAGAACTTGTACTTTACAGAGGTATTAGACCTGATTTAGTTGAGTATCATTTAATTTAACATCAATTTATATAAGCATAAAATGTTTTTATTACATAATTTGAAAAGAAATAGCTTAGACTTATTTCGTAACACTTTATAAAAGTAAGCATTGTAAAATGGTACACTATTGGAGCTAAGACACATACATAAGAATATAAAGGTTTGACCTTCCAAAATGTAACAATAATTGATCGGCTATCTTCTGATTAAGAACTTTCATTTGTTAAGATATGCATTATTCTCTAATCTAAGGGCATTGTAAATAAGGGAATGCATATTCTTAAATATGTGCCATAATTGACTACAATGCCCTATAGCAGATATTATCTTCTTTCTTCTAGACTTTCTTAGTGTAAAAGGGTCTTTTACTTCAACACTCAGCATCAACACCTACTTTAAGAGAACTTTCCATGGTTGCTTCTTGGTTGCACGAGGTTAAACTGAGACCAATAGTAGGTGAGAACTGGCCTTCTATGTTCGGCAAGTTCCTGTCTAGTACACAGTTTTCTTATTCAGGAATTTGGCATCAATTGGTAGTGTTTGATACTGTTAGATCGGCAGCCATTCTGAAATTTTGTTTGACAGTTTCATGAAGCTAACTAAAGTTGTACCCCATACCCGACTCCATTTTCATGGATGAAGCCTAATACGAGGATAGTCGTTGGACGAAGTTAATAATTAAGTTATCTTTGGTTTAAATGGCATAAAATTTGCACCTGTAGAATCTAAAACCACCAGGTTGGGAAGCTTCAACTGCATCCACAAAGGAAAAAAAAAAATTCCATACAGCCCAACTTGCATCTTGTCAGTGTGCACATAAACCTAACTCTTTACTTTTGGAGCCAGAACCAAGCACTTTCTAGAATCCTCAACCAAGCCAGATAAATCTAGTCAATTAGGAAATTTGAATTTTAAGACCGATCACTACCGTTTGAACCATCCTGGCAAGACAAGCTTGTAGCTTTGGTCAGGTTTGATCCGAGTATAAGCGTCAGTAAACATATAAAACTTGTGAGGCAACTATATCATCAGACATGTCTTACCGAGGCAAAGAGGTGTGCTGTCGTAGGACTGGAGTAGTTCTTTCACCCTTTCCGTGGTGCTCTTCAAGATGAGCAAATTGTCGCTTAAAACGATCAACTCCGCTGTCAGAAAGTACTAGGTAAGCGATACTCACATTTGCTATAAGCCGTACTAAAATATAGCTCAACAGTAAAAAGTACTTCATCCATGTTTATTTACCATAATAGAAAAGGGGAATAGAAAGATAATTACATTATAAAGAAAAGTGTCAATGTGATCATCTCAGAAGCTACTATGAGGACCCAAGCCCAAAGAAATGTATTAACTCGTTTGCATGTGTCAAGTTTGCAGAAATACAAGTGCATTTTGTTAGATATAAAAAAAAGACCGTAATTTAATATGAGGGTTTTGTATAGAACTGGAAGTGACCCACGAGGTGTAGCACCCCACAAATCAGGATCCTGATGAGCACCACCAACCCCATCGAAGAGGAGGGATTGCCAGCCATGAGCCACCGTTTATCCACGATTGGGCAGCTGTAAAGAGGAGGGGTAGGTAGCAGGTGGTGTCAAGATCTGCTGCTTTGATAATCGTGGCATGGGTCGGAGTTCCCCACTAAGAAATCCAAGCACACGGGTTCTTAATTATTATTTTTTCCTCCAAAATTTTTGATTCTTATTTTCTGTGGAATGATCTGAATAATTTAGGTTCTTTGCATGTATACCGTTGTAAAATTTATAATTACATGCATATCCTTCATACTTTTCACATGGATACCCTTGTCACAAACATTCATGAACATGTACATTTACCTTGGTCAAAAAAAGGTTAAGACACACGTGAATAATAAAATAAAAAATATTATAACTTGTAACAAATTGAAACACTGCTTTCTTATATAAATATTATTTCGATTAAGTAACCAAAGCTGATTACCAATTATTATAATGAGATAATGAAGGGAAACTTCCTTCGACCTAGAAGGGCAACCAGAATGTTAGAAACCAGACGAAGAGCATCAAAGATCTCGTTCAGGACGTTGTCGTGGTCTATCAATCAAATTTTCAGTCAATGTCCGATCTAATTAGCCATAAAATAGTCAATTTTCAGCAGGTTATTTTAGGCAGCTTTCAAAATTAGATTTACTAGATATGAATGTAGTCTGGTTGAATCTTTGCTATGCTTTAGTTAAGATATTTTTGTTCCTTATTTAGGATTAGGATTAGATTTTTACTTGTTTTCCAAGAGATGTGAGTCAATATAAAGGCCTCCATTATACTTGATAATTGATCAATCAATAAAATTACATTTCACTTGTCTGAGAATTACTCTCTAAATTCTGGTAGACTCCAGCTTGCTTGTGGACTCAATCCCCCTATCAGATTCAGGGATCTTGTTTGTAGATGAACAAGGCGGTGACTTTGGCGTCGTTAGTTATCCTCCATCTGACTCGTTTTAGCAGCCACACCATTGATAGGCATCTACATACCTCAATGATACTTCTTTTCTCTATCCTTTCTTTTTAGTCTCTTGTGGCGTTCTAATCTTAGAAGAATCCAAAGCAAAATTCTAGATAAGCAAAATTAGCTCAAAAACTTCACAAATAGAGTGACATTAATAGATACTAACGATAAGGGTGCCTACACAAAAGGAAACCTTTTTCGAGAATATACGTGGAATTAGAAATTCTAAAGGGGCATACCTGCAAATAAGAATACTTTTGAGAATATAGCTATAGCTATCAGTAAACTTAGAGTAAAGTAGTGTTGGAGAAGAGGATAGAGTGTATCTTGTTGCAAGTACTTTGTTACAACCTCCATCTTGTTACAACTAATTTGTTACAACCTCCATCTTGTTATAACTTACTTGGTTACAACTAACCAATGGTTTAGGAGCCAAACTTGCCTATATATTTAGGCTCTCTCTCCTTGTATTGCAAGTGTGATGAAATTAATGAAAAGCTTTCATCTTCTTCCATAGATGTAGGCATTGTTAAACCACGTAAGTTCTGTGTGTTCTAGTTTTGCTTTCTCCATTTAAATACTTATTTCTTTATGGTATCAGAGCAGGTTTTCTCAATTTCTCGTATATGAACAAGGTCGATGGTCAGGCTGGAGATCTATGTTACATATACGTAATTGAGATCATGTTCCTCTTGTCTCTTCTCACTTCGTAGAGTACGGATGGCCGAATCCGATGTACATGGAGGGTCCAACATCAAGCTTACCTCCTTCCTCTTGAATGGCCTCAACTATGTTCCATGGTCTCATGCAGCATACCTCACCCTAAGTGGGAGATCGAGATTGGGACAAATCACAGGAACGACGAAGGCTTAAAAAAAGGATGATCCTAAGTTCGAAGAATGGCAAACTCATGATCATCAAGTCATGTCATGGCTTCTTAATTCAATGGAAAGTAAAATTTCTAAAATTTTCTCCTTTTCAGAAACAGCTAAAGATCTTTAGGATTCTATCAAAGATCTCTATGGCCACCAAGAGAGGGGTGCACGGATCTTTCAACTTTAACAACAAATTACGAGGTGCAAACAAGAGGAGACCTCGTTCACCGAGAATCTCGGAAAATTGAAAGGTATGTGGGATGAACTTAATATTTATCGTCCTCCTACTACTGATCTCAAAGTTCTTCAGCAACGCATAGAGCAAGACAAAGTTTTTCAGGTTCTTGCAAGTCTTAAACCAGAATATGAGGCCCTACGTAGACAAATACTTCTTGGTGCCGAAGTTCCATCTTTCAGCGCAGTTTGCTCTATCATCCAGAAGGAAGAAACTCGTCGGTTGGTAATGGGTGGTGAGACTAAAAGTCTCAAACCAGAATCATGTGCATTAGTGGTAGGCAATCGTAAAGCTGAAAAACACTCAAATAACAAAGTGGTTGGCTCCTCACGACGACTATGTGAACATTGCCATAAACCCTATCATACAAAGGATCGATGTTGGGATCTGCATCCACATCTTAGACCCACAAAAGATCCGAAACGACGAGTGGCTAACAATGCCCCTACATCTGTGGCTAATAACACCACTATACTTGGATCTGAAGATAAACGTTTGGTTGGAGAACTGACCGGGCTACTTCAAAAATTTAGTAATGCTGAATCTTGCTTCGAGCCATCTACCTATCTGATAGGTAATCTCCATGCTCTCACATCCTCATTGTTTCAATTATCAGATTGGATTATTGACTCTGGTGCTACGGATAATATGACAAATGATATGAGTTACCTTTTACATTTCATTTCACGGAACAAAAAAATGGTGTCAATAGCTAATGGCACTACTGTTCCTGTTCTTGGATCAGAAAAACTATCTTTTTTTATCACCACCCTATGACCGATGCTCTATATATACCGTCATTTCCTTCAAAGTTGCTTTCGGTTGCTAGAGTTACTAACGATCTGAATTGCAATGTCATTTTTTTCCTTCTGATGTTGTTTTTCAGGATCAAGTCATGGGAAGGACGATTGGTAAAGGAGTATTATCTCATGGTCTCTATGTTTTGAAAAGTGCACCTCAAACTTTTATCTCTCAATCAATGACCCTCTAGCATAAGCATTTAGGACATCCGTCTGCTCACTCGTTGTCTCGTATTTTTTCTCATCTTGTTGCTCAAAATAATCTTTGTAAGGTATACCAATTTTCGAAACAGACTTGATTACCTTTTGGCACCTCGACCAATGTTACTGCTGCACTATTTGAATTAATTCATTCTGACGTTTGGGGACCTGCCCCAACCGAATCTTATGATGGTTTTAAGTACTATGTAACATTTATTGATGATGTTTCAAGAGCTACTTGAATTTATTTACTCAAACATAAAAATGAAGTTGTGTCAGTTTTTCAAAATTTTCAATCCATAATTCTCACTCAATTTTCGGCTCGTATTAAAATTCTCTGCTCTGATAATGGTACTGAGTACACAATGACTCTTCTTGGTAACCATCTTCAAAAGGAGGACACCATTCATGAAACAAGTTGCGTTGGCACTCCACAACAAAATGGAGTTGCAGAATGAAAAAATCGGTACCTTTTAGAAGTCACGAGCACTGATGCATCAAATGAATGTTCCTAAACGATATTGGTCACATGGTGTTCTCACAGCTGTATACTTAATAAATCGACTTCCGAGTCGAATCCTTGATTTTAGATCACCAATAGAAGTTCTAAAAGGACATAAAGTAAATATTTTTCATCTGAGAGTTTTTGGGTGTCTTTGTTTTGTTCATGTTTTACCTATCCAAAGAGATAAACTTGACTCTCGATCAATAAAATGCATTTTTTTAGGCTGCTACTCTAAAAAAAGGCTATAAATGTCTCGACCCGACATCAGAAAAACTTTTTATCTCACGTAATGTAAATTTTTCTGAGAATATACCTTTTTTCTCAAGTAGTGATGCGCCGCAGGGGGAGAACACACACATACCATTACCAGTTGTTGATGATTTCTCTAGTGCTGCACCGCAGGGGGCGGTTGATGATGTGTCTGTTCATACCTCTAATACTCCACCATCTTCTGATATCGGGCCTACTCGTCGCAAATCTACTAGAGAGCGACAAACTTCAACAAGACTATGGTACTTTTACACCTATCATACTTCTTCTAATTCTATACAAGATCATTTATCTTATGACTCCATTTCTCCTTCTTATCGTACCTTTCTTAGCAAAATTGTTATTGAACCACCCAATTTTCATGAAGTCAGTGCTCATGAAGTGTGGTGAAAAGCAATGGAAGAAGAACTTCAAGTTCTTGCCGATAACAAAACATAGAAAATAGTAAAATTGCCTTATGAAAAAAAACCTGTTGGTTGCAAATGGGTATATAAAATTAAATACAACAGTGATGGATCAGTAGAAAGGCATAAAGCTAGGTTGGTGGCTAAGGAATTTACACAAACTTATGGAATAGACTATAAGGAGACCTTTGCACTTGTTGCAAAAATGAGCACTATTGGAGTTTTGTTATCAGTTGTTGTAAATTGTGAATGAAAATTGTATCATATGGATATTAAAAATGCATTTTTAAATGGTGATTTAGTAGAAGAAGTTTACATGAAGTTGCCTCCAGGACACCCATGTGAAGCCCAACCAGGGATGGCCTGTAAACTACAAAAGGTCTTGTATGGCCTAAAACAATCACCAAGGGCATGGTATGCTAAGCTCAGTTCAGCTCTTGTAACAAATGGTTTCAAAAGAAGTGTCAATGATTCATCATTATTTGTTAAAAAGAAGGAGAGTCGTGTAACAGTTGTACTTGTATATGTTGATGATCTTATCATAACAGGGAACAATAAGAAAGAGATCAAGGAACTCAAATCTCATTTGCAGCAACAATTCGTTGTAAAGGACTTGGGGAGCCTAAAATATTTCCTAGGTATGGAGACTGCTTACTCACGTAAAGGTTTATTTTTTAACCAACGTAAATACTGCTTGGATTTGCTAAAGGAAACTGGAAAACTTGGGGCTAAAGTAGTTCCAATTCCTGTAGATACCTCTATTAAATTAAGTTCCGAAGGTACACCTTTACAGGATATTGGGCAGTTCCAACGTCTACTAGGGAGACTAATTTATCTTACTATTATTAGACCTGATCTCTCTTATACTGTAAGTTTGATTAGTCGTTTTATGCATAAACCATGTGACAAACATCTGCAGGCAGCAAATAGAATTCTCCGGTACTTAAATGGGTCCCCAGGTCGTGGCATTTGGATGAGAAAAATGGATATATCGATGTTGAAGGATACACGGATACAGATTGGGCTGGTAGTCAGACGGATAGACACTCTACCACCGGATTTTGTACCTTTGTTGGTAGAAATCTTGTAATGTGGAAAAGTAAAAAAAAAAAAAAAACAATCGATGGTTGCACACTCCAGTACAGAAGCTGAGTATCGGTCGATGGCCTCCACATCAAGTGAATTGGTTTGGCTTCATGCACTATTATGTGATTTGGGATTTAAACCCTCTTTACCCATGAAGATGTATTGTGATAACTAATCGGCCATTCACATTGCATCTAATCCTGTGTTCCATGAGAGGACCAAACATATAGAGGGTGATTGCCACTTTGTACGTGAGAAGGTGGAAGAGAATACTATATGTACACCCTACACAAGAAGCAAAGATCAGTTAGCCGATATCTTTACCAAGGGTTTGACAACATATCGGCTTCAAGATATTTTGACTAAGTTGAGATCAATTGACATTTTCGCACCAACTTGAGGGGGAGTGTTGGAGAAGAGGATAGAGTGTATCTTGTTGCAAGTACTTTGTTACAACCTCCATCTTGTTACAACTAATTTGTTACAACCTCCATCTTGTTATAACTTACTTGGTTACAACTAACCAATGGTTTAGGAGCCAAACTTGCCTATATATTTAGGCTTTCTCTCCTTGTATTGCAAGTGTGATGAAATTAATGAAAAACTTTCCTCTTCTCCCGTGGATGTAGGCATTGCTGAACCACGTAAGTTCTGTGTGTTCTAGTTTTGCTTTCTCCATTTAAATACTTGTTTCTTTAAGTAGCAAAAACGTACTGTGTTTGACTAAAGGCACATAACTGCACAAGTAAATGTAGTAATCCTTATCAAATGAGTGATTATGGGAATTTAAATGATAGACATACCTCGGGTACATGAAGTTAGCCTGATCTGCACCATGAAGGTACTCCTGAAGCATCTGAGGATGATACTCTAAAATCTGTTTACATTTAGTAAATATAAGTCCATCAGAAGTATAAAGTTGATATAGTGACAGAGATGTTAAAATAAATGTTGTAAGCGTTGGTTTGTACCTCGCGGTAAATTAACTCTCGTACATCATCTTTTGCCAATTTCCTCCTTTCAAACTCAAACTCAAGTTTCGAGATAGGTTGTGTAGATGGTTCACGATCTACATTTGCCAAACCATGAAAGTATGGGTCACCAAGTGCCTGAAAAATACAAAACTTAAGTATCAGAATAGACCACACTTGTAATAAATTAGCCACTTATGTGATATCTGAGGCTCATATCCTTACCTCTTCAGCAGAAGGACGATCTTTCGGATCAAATGCGAGTAGAGACTCAAGTAAACGGAGAGCCAATGGGTCTGCATTAGGGAACTTCTGTGAGAAAGGCACTGGTGGTTTTTTCCTCATGCTACTTAAATATCTTTTGGCCTTTTCATTTCGAATCTGCAAATGTCAAGAAAGGATACCGGTGAGAAAAAGTGCTAGCAAAGATACTACTACTAATCCCTCGTCCCAAATTTTTGGGTCCCTGCTGCCTGGGTCCTTGTTGTTCCACTCTGCTCTGTTGAGGACCATATCTTCTCTAATGGAAGCCACTGCACTTGCCCATTTACCATCCCATCAGGGTGGTATTCATGTAACACATCACTTTAAGGAATTGTCCAGTGTGTATTCTGTAAGGATGCATCTCTTACAAAATAATCTGAAATATTGGCATAATTCAGAACTAAAACTTTATTGCTTTAAGGATTTCAGTATCTGCTATGTTCTTGCTTACATGAACATGCCATCTGCTATTCATTTAATTGACTACATTTCCAGTTGCAAAAAGTAACTCCTCGAAAACTGAAGCCTATTTTCAAGAACCATTGACTACGCCCTAGCTACTATAACCTTTGATGAAAAATCTCAAAAAGGAAAAAGAAAGTTTTTAGGTATACAGAGAAACTACATTGCATGGTTACTTCAATGGAGGTGATGTACCCATGTTGGAATGAATTTTTCAAGGAGTGCAATACTTGGCAATCATTGTACACTTCAAATTGTATTAACCATGCAACAGTATCAATGACTTGTACAATACTTCTATATTTTGATCGTGATACAAGAAAAGAATACAAGTTACACTAGTGAGAACCTGAATTGTGAATGCACTTTTACTAAGATTTGACAAACGCACTGTAATGCCCCGCTCCGCATCGGTGCATTATGATGAGTCGTTGACTCGAAGAGTTGCGTTGACCCGATGAGGTATCGATGCGAATCGATGCAAGTGTTACGTTGGCCAAAGGTACGCTTTGAGTCGGTTGGAATCTATGAATCGAATCGATGCAAAGGATAAGTTCCGTTGAGCAAGCGCTGATGTTGGTTGATCTGGTGTGCAGGTTATGCCTTTATGCTGGATTACGGATCGTGGTATGGGCGCGATAGGTCAAATCAACCGAGTAGTTCGAAGGAATGGCTAAGTCCGGGAGTTAGCTATGCGATCGAGTTATGGAAGCGAGACGCTTCAATCGGCAAGGCGGCAAGGCGTATCGGCTTAAGGTGGGCGGGTTCTTGACTCTCTCTCCCTATTCCTTCACGTCTAATAAAATGTATTATGGTATGCGTAATATGCTATCGAGTCAGCGAGCGTGGCTCGGCGAGTAAGTGTCTAAATATGCGTTGAACACTAAGATAGAACATTGAACAATTGAACAATTGAAGCGACGTGCATCGAGTGCACGGGTCGCGGTAGGACAATGATGGTAGAACATTGAAAGATGATATTGAGATGTGCATCACGTGCACGCCTCCGAGAACATTGAACACTAGGCGTAGAACATTGAATACGGCGCTGAGCGTGCCTTCGGACACTTATGTTACGGAAAGACTAAGTAATACGAAATTATGCTATGAGAATAACTTACGAATGGTACGCGTTGAATATGAGTACGAGATGTCTAAGCCGTTGGGCGTCGTGCATCAATATGGATGTGTTGGGGCATAACGCCGACGGAGCTCCCCATATGAATGGTGGATTATGTTTATGAGACACGAATATGTTTATGGCACGGGAAACCGTTTATGGCACGGGAAACCGTTTATGTGCGAGACTATGTTTATGGAATACGAGATTGGTTGGTATGCTATGGATTGTATGATATGGTACGTATTGCATGGTCAATGGACTCGGATGGCCCGTGCACGGGTACGGCTTCCCTCGAACGGTTACGCCGGGGCGCCGGGACCGTTCGGCCTAGGAGGGAATTATGTGTGGTATTTATGATGCACAACATTCGGACGGATTGCGACCGTCCAGTGCTGTGATAAGCTATGATATCCGTAAGTTTGGGATCCTTCGAATACTGGGCTAGCAATCCGTATCGAAGCGATTGTAGGCTTACACATATGAGATGCCAAGTCCATTACGGTGCGAAACACCGTAACCTTCATATAGATAGGGCCGGTGGGCTGAGATGAGAGCTGGGTGCAGGCGCAGGGCCTGTCACCCATTATGCATATGTTTACGTTTATGATTGGTCGGTTGCACGAATCGTATGATTGCTTATGTTAAGTTCTAACCGTGCAGGCTAGGCAATGTGGAGCGGAGATGAGCACGATCACTATGTTATGTTCATATTATGGCTAACTGTATCTGCTGCAGGAACACGGTATGGAACACAATTAAGATGAGTTGCTATGCATGAGTATTGCCATGAAACTGATCCTAAGGCTAAATAGAAAGATCACCAATTAAGATGCATGTTTCACTAAATAATTTAGTGTTTGGTTTGGGTGCGATCGGGTCATGATCAGTGCGAAGTGAGGACGAAAGCACTAATCCCCCACTAGTTTATGTGCAGGTCAGGTTATGATCGGCGTGGGGCGGAGCTTGGCTTGGACGTGTCGAGGCATGGAGTCCTTGGCGTTCAAGAGGAGCTTCCGCATAGGCGTTCGGACTTGCGACATGGAGATGTTCGGCCGAAAACTACTTGGTGGCTATAAAGAGGCATAATGTATGGAACAATGTAATCCTTTGTGAGCTAGAGAGATCATGAGCGTTGTAGCCAATTGGCATTTTATGTTGGGCTATTCAGAGCCTTTGTAACCTTCACTTCAATATGAATAAAAGAGATTCTTATGTTATTCTTTGTTTTATTCCGCTGCTTATGTTATCGATTTGAGATAGTTCTATGTGAACCTGTTATCTTGCCTTGCACGAGCGCAACTCCAGGCTCGTGCGGCATCACGTCCCAGCGAGGACGATGATTCGGGTAAAATCTAGCGAGGACGAGCGATTTCCCGGGTCGGGGCGTGACAAGTTGGTATCAGAGCGGTTCCATCCTTTGGACCGTACGTGAATCTCTTTGACCCTCAGTTGCTTCGCTATCGAATTCAGTTGACTCTAAGTTGTTTCCGCAACCGCATAGCTCATGAATCTGCTCGGCTACATTGGATGTTCCATACAATAAGTCTATATTAAGTGAGTTCGTCTGCCACAAGTATGTCGTGACTATCACGCTATCTCCGGTTGCCATCGGAGAATGTTGGTTGCACGAAGTACAACGAGTTATGGTGATGTTGGTTGCATGAAGTGCAACGATATGTGTTGTCGGTCGCACGAAGTGGGAGGAGTTATGTGTTGTTGGTTGCACGAAGTGCAACGGATCGATATGTAAGACGATGCGTATTATGTGGCTACGAGAATGGTTATGTGTCGTTGGTTGCACGGAGTGCAGCAAGTCGCGAATCGTTCGTTGCATCGGTGCAACGAGTCGATATGGTATGATGCGTGTTGTATGGCTATGCGGATGGATAGCGATATGTTGTGCGAGATTGAGAAATGACCTTAAGCATCGAGAATGAATTGTTGCACGAGTTGCAACGAGCGAGATTGGAAGATCGTGGATGCGATTTGAACGAGTCGAGTTTGAGTAGGCGAACGTTTATGTTGGCCATATGTCGCGTTGAGCTTTGAATAAGCGAATGTTGCGGATGTGATCGATATGATCGCCATGAGACGGTTAGATGGAATGTGTGCCAAACTTGAGCTAACGCTAGAGCTGGGATCGGAAGGATCGCCATACGGGATAGTTGATTCGGGATAGATGTCGGACCTATGCGAAGTGTGATGTCGAGTAATGACTCGATTCCGAGTGGTATATGCAATACCAATTATGCGATCAATATAGCGAAGTATTGTGTCGGTAATGATAGGCTCGATCCTGAGTGGTATATGGAATACCACTTAGCGATAGCTATGTTAAGTCGGTTGGCGACTCGCGATAGGTTACGTCGAGATGATTGTATTGTTGTGATATGTTTGTCCTCAGTGGACGGAATAGTACCAAGACTCGGGTGGAAATGACTTGATAGAAGTCGATGCAAGTATGTTTCGGTGAATTGAGTCGAACGATTATGTGCGAAGTCTTACTTATGGATGATACGTCGAGCGAGGATTCGCTAAGTGTAAGTCGAACGATAAGTTGAGCATAGCGAAAGAAATGTTACGTTGAGGAAAGTCGACACGGTCGAATGTACGTGAGTTAGTACGAAGAGTTGTTCGGAACGTATTGAGTAAGTACGGAGAAATCGTGCGAACGAAATTGGGTTAGCACGAGGAGTCGGTAGCACGATTGGAAGTGCGAGTTAGGGATATGAGAATGGATATGTGAAATTGAAATTGTGACGCGACGATGTTAAGTAGTTACAACTGAATGGATCTTGATAAGTGCGAGACTTGATTCGTATTCGAGTTCGGATGATGGCAATGATTGCAACGGGTTTGAGCTTATGAGAAAGGAAGATGTTCAAGTTATGCATATCGACGATGGTATTGAGGCGTATCAAAGACGATATGCAATAACTCGGGGATACTCTGATCGAATGAACGAAAATTATGTTGAGCATTGTTGTTGGATGAATAAGATGCAAGTTAAGTTGATGTCGATTTGGATGACGATGGTAGGAATGCTTCGGAGAATTTGAGAGTGAATGGATGTTGCTCGAATGAAATCGAAAGTGTCTGGATTGCTTCGCGGATAACCACTATGTTGACATTCTTGTCTTATGCGAGTGCAACACCAGCCTCGCACATGCATCACGTCAAATTAGAACGATCATTCCGCGTGAGCGTTGGTATGGTGATTCATCCAGCGGGGATGATCGAACTTGCGAGGCGTGGCAAATTTGATATGGACTTGTGGTTTGATGCGAAAATTGTTCGAGGATGGTTTTGATGAGTACGGAGTGTGTCGAGCTATGAATACGGATAGGTAAACTCGGATTTGAGGCGAGTAGATGTCATGCGACTAGCGAAGATGGTCGACGGTAATGCATGAGTGATTCGAGTAGTAACGACGTGCAATAAGCATAAGTGATTCGAGTAGTTATCGGCGCATCAGTTGCGCGGGGGATAGATAAATTACGGATTGGTAAAAGTACGTCGGATTGGGTAAAGTCCTATAGGAATTGTTGGGAATTGATTTGGCTCCGCGATAGGATATAGCATGGTTCGTTGTAACTGTCCCTCGTTGATGATCTCCAATTATCGAGCGTAGTTTCGGGGCAGATGACCCTAGAAGACTTGACCGCCAAATCAAGTAAATGTTGAAGTCCCATAGGATGACCCTGAAGAAGTCGCGTAAGAGATTGTATCGAGGAGGGATGAGGTAGTGTATGTTAAGGAACGTGCCTAGTATAGTGATACGGTAAGGCGATTGCAAGAATTTTGCAATGCGCGAGAGCGACGGATAGTAAAACGACCTTAAGAGTTGTGTCGTAGATCGGCTTGAGTAACGGTTAGGTTATGTGTGTTTGGGCGCATAGTAAGAGACCTTGGGTCAGAAAGATTGTTGCCTTTGAGCATCGTAGACTCAAGTTGACCTCTTGTGCCGGAAGAGTGCGAGCATGATGTCTGGATAAGTTACCTAGCGGGGGTAGCCCCAGACGCGATACGTATATGGTTCGAGAACGTGGGTCGTATTGGGATAGTTATGTACGAGACTTAGTACGGATTGTAGACAAAGAAATTTGTGACATGTTGACTTAGTCCATGTCGTTAAGGTCAAATGTTATGAATGATAGGATGAAAGACTTGAGTTATACGAGAGATAGGCAAACGGTTGGGCGAATAAGCGTTGCAGAGAATTGTTGTGATCGGATGCGCAATGACTTGATGCAATGCGAGTGTTAGGTGGCCGACGAGAAACTTATGAGATCGAAGTTATGGTTTGAATTAAGTTATGTGCAAGATGTTGAAAGATGATCACATGTTATGGAATAAACATACGAGAAGTATTTTGGGAATAGGCGCTAAGATATGACTAAATCGAGTACGGACCGATGGATGCTTGAGGATTTAAGTTGAGCGTGTTAGTTTGTCCCGATATCCTACAACTGAGCTTGGCTGAAATGCATATATTGGTGGGACGTCTAAAATATGTGTATGATCCAGACTAAGTTGTATGATTCAACGATAGTAGCACGAGATCGTGAAGCGATCTATGCGAGGCACTTGAATTAAGTGTTGGTTTCGGTTCGAGGACGAACCTGATTTTGAGTGGTATATTATGTAATGCCCCGCTCCGCATCGGTGCATTATGATGAGTCGTTGACTCGAAGAGTTGCGTTGACCCGATGAGGTATCGATGCGAATCGATGCAAGTGTTACGTTGGCCAAAGGTACGCTTTGAGTCGGTTGGAATCTATGAATCGAATCGATGTAAAGGATAAGTTCCGTTGAGCAAGCGCTGATGTTGGTTGATCTGGTGTGCAGGCTATGCCTTTATGCTGGATTACGGATCGTGGTATGGGCGCGATAGGCCAAATCAACCGAGTAGTTCGAATGAATGGCTAAGTCCGGGAGTTAGCTATGCGATCGAGTTATGGAAGCGAGACGCTTCAATCGGCAAGGCGGCAAGGCGTATCGGCTTAAGGTGGACGGGTTCTTGACTCTCTCTCCCTATTCCTTCACGTCTAATAAAATGTATTATGGTATGCGTAATATGTTATCGAGTCAGCGAGCGTGGCTCGGCGAGTAAGGGTCTAAATATGCGTTGAACACGAAGATAGAATATTGAACAATCGAACAATTGAAGTGACGTGCATCGAGTGCACGGGTCGCGGTAGGACAATGATGGTAAAACATTGAAAGATGATATTGAGATGTGCATCACGTGCACGCCTCCGAGAACATTAAACACTAGGCGTAGAACATTGAATACGGCGCTGAGCGTGCCTTCAGGCACTTATGTTACGAAAAGATTAAGTAATACGAAATTATGCTATGAGAATAACTTACGAATGGTACGCGTTGAATATGAGTACGAGATGTCTAAGCCGTTGGGCGTCGTGCATCAATATGGATGTGTTGGGGCATAACGCCGACGGAGAATGGTGGATTATGTTTATGAGACGCGAATATGTTTATGGTACGGGAAACCGTTTATGGCACGGGAAACCGTTTATGTGCGAGACTATGTTTATGGAATACGAGATTGGTTGGTATGCTATGGATTGTATGATATGGTACGTATTGCATGGTCAATGGACTCGGATGGCCCGTGCACGGGTACGGCTTCCCTCGAACGGTTACGCCGGGGCGCCGGGACCGTTCGGCCTAGGAGAAAATTTTGTGTGGTATTTATGGTGCACAACATTCGGACGGATTGCGACCGTCCAATGCTGTGATAAGCTATGATATCCGTAAGTTTGGGATCCTTCGGATACTGGACTAGCAACCCGTATCGAAGCGATTGTAGGCTTACACATATGAGATGCCAAGTTCATTACGGTGCGAAACACCGTGACCTTCATATAGATAGGGCCGGTGGGCTGAGATGAGAGCTGGGTGCAGGCGCAGGGCCTGTCACCCATTATGCATATGTTTACGTTTATGATTGGTCGGTTGCACGAATCGTATGATTGCTTATGTTAAGTTCTAACCGTGCAGGCTAGGCAATGTAGGGCGGAGATGAGCACGATCACTATGTTATGTTCATATTATGGCTAACTGTATCTGCTGCAGGAACACGGTATGGGACACAATTAAGATGAGTTGCTATGCATGAGTATTGCCATGAAACTGATCCTAAGGCTAAATAGAAAAATCACCAATTAAGATGCATGTTTCACTAAATGATTTAGTATTTGGTTTGGGTGCGATCGGGTCATGATCAGTGCGAAGCGAGGACGAAAGCACTAATCCCCTACTAGTTTATGTGCAGGTCAGGTTATGATCGGAGTGGGGCGGAGCTTGGCTTGGACGTGTCGAGGCATGGAGTCCTTGGCGTTCAAGAGGAGCTTCCGCATAGGCGTTCGGACTTGCGACATGGAGATGTTCGTCCGAAGACTACTTGGTGGCTATAAAGAGGCATAATGTATGGAACAATGTAATCCTTTGTGAGCTAGAGAGATCATGAGCGTTGTAGCCAATTGGCATTTTATGTTGGGCTATTCAGAGCCTTTGTAACCTTCACTTCAATATGAATAAAAGAGATTCTTATGTTATTCTTTGTTTTCTTCCGCTGCTTATGTTATCGATTTGAGATAGTTCTATGTGAATCTGTTATCTTGCCTTGCACGAGCGCAATTCCAGGCTCGTGCGGCATCACGCCCCAGCGAGAACGATGATTCGGGTGAAATCTAGCGAGGACGAGCGATTTTTCGGGTCGGGGCGTGACACGCACATAGAGAGATATTGGGTTGTGTCTCACATTTGGTTTAACGCTCAAGATTCACAAGTTTAGTGACGATATAAAGGGAGTTGGATAGAAAGTTTTGACCCACATCAGATAGAGAGATGATGAAATATAGATAAATGAGATTGGTCCTGGACTTAATAAGAGATTTTCTTTTAAGTCATATGGGCCAAGTCCAATATCATACTCCCATCGATCAATCTCACCGCTTTCCAAACAAATGGTATGATAATCCAAGGTTACAAGTTGGATTGGATTGAGCTCTCTAGTTGCTTTGAGACAGATTGTGATAACATTTTCATGATATGTATAATCATAAACTCCTAGATGGAGATGTCAATCCAATTTGGCTCCTAAGGTTGAGTGTCTCCATAGGTCTGATTCATGGACCATAAGGTTGGAGGGATTATACGGGTTCGCTCCTAAAATAGAGCATCTCCATAAGGTAGTCAGGGTAATGGAACCTAGGGTTGGAGGCATTATACCGATTGGCTTCAAAGGTGGGTCTACCATGCAGGCCAAAGGTAGAGTACAAGACTTGTGGTTAACGTGTGTTGGTTTAACTTTGTTCGAACAGATTGAGATCACAATATGTTGCATCTATAGGTTCCTCGGGCTCATCCGGATACGAGAAAAGATGGAGATTGTTTGGTTGTAACTTACATCCGGTTGATTTCTCAAGATTCTAATGTTTTGTAACGATATAAAGGGATTTGTCTAGAAAGTTTAGTCCCACATCAAATAAAAGGTGGGAGGATGTGGTATAGACTATAGATATATGGAATTGGTCATGAACTTAACGAGGAATTTCCTTTTATATCATATGGCTTGAGTCCAATATCATACATCATGGATCACCTCCAATTTGCATCTTGCCGCATTCCCAACAAGAAAGCTAATTGATTTTCTTGTTGAGATTATGGGCCATTGGTATACATGTCGTGGGCTCTAGGTTTGAATGTTTTGCTTGTAGTTCGGCCAATTCTAGTAAAAGGAAATTTTATATATACTTGTCTTAGTACTAACTTACAGCTACAATATCGGATCCAGCCTAGAACAAATTCAGAGGTGGTACTATATTCAGGATAATAGCACTTGGAAGAGAATCATGACTCTCCAGAGGTGGGGCAAGACAGAACCTCGCAACAGCTTTGTCCGAGTAGCGACACCACATGACTTTTATGTCATTCTCTTGATTGTCAACCAACTCACCTTCTTAACTTGTGTTCTCCTGACAAATTTGACCACCTCTCATTGAGGTCTTCAATCATGGCTGCTAATTGTCTATTTGTTATGTTGAATATTTTTTATGACTTTATTGATAATCTCATGGCTTTATATAGTCTTACAATCCTCCTCGTTATATTAAACCCTCTGTGGAATATCATGTGGCATATCCTGACATACCAAATATACCAACAAGATATTCCAATATTCTTATTCTAATATACCAATACCAAATATAACAACACTCCCCCTCAAGATGGGCGAAAGATATTCACTAAGCTCATCTTGTCACATCCTCTAATCATGCTCACAGAGCTAAGTTCCTTGGTTGGTCCGTCTGCTACCTGATCCTTGGTTGGAACGTGGCCTAGCTCCAGTAGTCCACTATCCAACTTATCCTTGATGAAGAACCTATTGATCTCGATGTGTTTGGTTCTGTCATACTGTACTGGATTGTTGGCAATACTAATAGCTGATTGGTTGTCACACCACAGCTTCATCTTGGTTCCTTGATCCAGCTTCAGCTCCACCAGCATATTCTTCAACTATAGCAGCTCTGCAACTCCCAAGGCCATAGTTCTGTACTCCACTTCAGCTGTCGATCTGACCACCACTGACTGATTCTTATTCTCCAAGAGACCAAGTTGCCTCCTACAAATATACAGTATCCCGAGGTAGATCTCCTGTCATCAGCACAGTTAGTCCAGTCAGAATCACAGTAGCCCTCGATGCTCACATGATTATTCTTTACTGAATATCAGTCCCTTTCCGGGGACACCCTTCAAGTATCTCAGAATCTGGTATACTGCGTGCATATGACCCTTCCATGGGTCATGCATGTAGCGGCTCACCACACTTACTGTAAAACATATATCAGGACGGGTGTGGCTCAAATAGATCAACTTGCCCACTAGTCTCTGGTATCTATTCCGGTCAACTGGTTCCCCAGCCTCAACAGCCAGCTTGAACCTTGATCTATCGACGTCGTTGCAGGTTTGCATTCTAATATCTCTGTCTCTGTAAGGTCCAGTGCATACTTCCTCCAGAAAAGAACAATTTTCTCTGTTTCTCGAGCAATCTCAATCCCAAGAAAGTACAGAAGAAGACCAAGGTCATTCACGTCAAATTCCTTGCCAAGCTTTCCCTTGAGTCGGGCGATCTCCTGCTCATCATCTACTGTGATAATCATATCATTCACATACACCGCAAGCATGGTGATATGGCTCCCACTCCGACGAAAGATTACAGTATGATCAGCATGATCTGCCGATATTCCATTCCTATCATCGCCCTCCTGAATCTGTCAAACTATGCTCGAGGAGACTGCTTCAGTCCATAGAGGGACTTCTTTAACCTACAGACCTTATCCACTGTCTGAATGGTGCCGAATCCTGATGGTATCTTCATGTACACCTCCTCCACTAGATCTCCATGAAGAAACGTATTCTTCATATCCATTTGGTGTAGCTTCTATCCACCATTTGCTGCCAGAGAAATCAGGATTCTGACAATGCTCATCTTCGCCACTGGTACAAAAGACTCGTCATAGTTAATGTCATATGTCTGATTGTATCTTTTTGCCACCAGTCGATCTTTGTAGCGCTCAATCTGTCCATCTGGGTTCTACTTCACAGTAAAGACCCACTTGTATCCGACTGCTCTCTTTCCTTCTGGCAGTTTTACCAGCTCCCAAGTGTGGTTCTTCTCAAGAGCCCCCAACTCCTCGTGCATTGCCGCTTTCTACTTTGGATCGTTCTTGGCAACCTGCCAATTGTTAGGTACAGTAATACTATCCAAAGACGCAATGAATGCTCCATGAGAAGAAAATATATGATCATATGAAACAAATTGAGCAAGGTCCCAACCATATCTAACAGGATAATTTTTTGCATTGCTGCGAGTGGACCTCCGTACTGATAATAGTGTGGGAGGAGTAGGTGTGGGAGTAGGAAGAATAATATCACCTGAAGGGGACTCTGGTGGTGGTGTAGGTGTCTCAGGAGTCGAGACGGACGCATACAAGGGACTTGGCACTGGCACTGTAGGTATTGGTTATGCAGTTTGCTTTCCTCTCCTGCTGTAGGTAAGTATCTCCTCCTGAGCCGTGGGCCTAACACCTCTCATCTCCTTCCCCTGTTCCTTTTCACCTTCATGCTCCTCCTCAACCGCAGTCACCAGGCTTTCACCAATCTCCCCCTCTCGCCTCATACTCGCAGTATCAAGTGAGTTATTTGAGGTTCCCTCCTGACGGTAGTATGGCTCATACTCCCTGAAGTGAACATCCATGCTCACAAACTTCTTCTTCTCTACTGGGCTCCAGCACACATACCACTTCTGAGTCGCCGAATAGCCTACGAAGATGCACTTAACTGTTCTAGGATCAAGTTTCCCAACTGACGGTCAGTTGTCCTTTGATACCATGTTGAATATTTTGTTATGATTTCATTGATAATCTCATGGCTATATATAGCCTTACAATCCTCCTCATTACATTAAACCCTCTGTAGAATATCCTGTGACATATTCTGACATACCAAATATACCAACAGGATATTCCAATATTCTTATTCTAATATACCAATACCAAATATACCAACACTCTCCCTCAAGATGGACGAAAGATATTTACTAAGCTCATCTTTTTCACATCCTCTAATCATGCTCACAGAGCTAAGTCCCTTGGTCGGTCCGTCTGCTACCTGATCCTTGGTTGGAACGTGGCCTAGCTCCAGTAGTCCACTATCCAACTTCTCCTTGATGAAGAACCTATCGATCTCGATGTGTTTGGTTCTGTCATACTGTACTGGATTGTTGGCAATACTAATAGCTGACTGGTTGTCACACCACAGCTTTATCTTGGTTCTTGATCCAGCTTCAGCTCCATCAGGATATTCTTCAACCAGCAGCTCTGCAACTCCCAAGGCCATAACTCTATACTCCGCTTCAGCTGTCGATCTGACCACCACTGACTGATTCTTATTCTCCAAGAGACCAAGTTGCCTCCTACAAATATACAGTATCCCGAGGTAGATCTCCTGTCATCAGTACAGCTAGCCCAGTCAGAATTACAGTAGCCCTCGATGCTCACATGATTATTCTTCTAGAATATCAGTCCCTTTCCGGGGGCACCCTTCAAGTATCTCAGAATCTGGTACACTGCGTGCATATGACCCTTCCATGGGTCATGCATGTAGCGGCTCACCACACTTACTGTAAAGCAGATATCAGAACGGGTGTGGCTCAAATAGATCAACTTGCCCACCAATCTCTGGTATCTATTCCGTTCAACTGGTTCCCCAGCCTCAACAGCCAGCTTGAACCTTGATCTATCGACGTCGCTGCAGGTTTGCATTCTAATATCTCTGTCTCTGTAAGGTCCAGTGCATACTTCCTCCAGCAAAGAACAATTTTCTCTGTTTCTCGAGCAATCTTAATCCCAAGAAAGTACAGAAGAAGACCAAGGTCCTTCACGTTAAATTCCTTGCCAAGCTTTCCCTTGAGTCGGACGATCTCCTGCTCATCATCTACTGTGATAATCATATCGTTCACATACACCGCAAGCATGGTGATATGGCTCCCACTCCGACGTAAGATTACAGTATGATCAGCATTGATCTGCCGATAGTCCATTCCTATCATCGCCCTCCTGAATCTGTCAAACCACGCTCAAGAAGACTGCTTCAGTCCATTGAGGGACTTCTTCAACCTACAGACCTTGTCCACTGTCTGATTGGTGCCGAATCCTGATAGTATCTTCATGTACACCTCCTCCATTAGATCTCCATGAAGAAACGTATTCTTCACATCCAGTTGGTGTAGCTTCCATCCACCATTTGCTTCCAGAGAAATCATGATCCTGACAATGCTCATCTTCGCTACTGGTACAAAGGTCTCGTCATAGTCAATGTCGTATGTCTGATTGTATCGTTTTGCCACCAGTCGCTCTTTGCAGCGCTCAATCTGTCCATCTGGATTCTGCTTCACAGTAAAGACCCACTTGTATCCGACTGCTCTCTTTCCTTCTGGCAGTTTTACCAGCTCCCAAGTGTGGTTCTTCTCAAGAGTCCCCAAATTCTCATGCATCGTCGGTTTCTACTTTGGATCGTTCTTGGCAACCTGCCAATTGTTAGGTACAGTAATACTATCCAAAGACGCAATGAATGCTCCATGAGAAGAAAAGATATGATCATATGAAACAAACTGAAAAAGGTCCCAACCATATCTAATAGGAGAATTTTTTGCATTGCTGCGAGTGGTCCTCCGTACTGATAATGGTGTGGGAGGAGTAGGTGTGGGAGTAGGAAGAATGATATCACCTGAAGGGGACTCTGGTGGTGGTGTAGGTGTCTCAGGAGTCGAGACGGACGCAGACAAGAGACTTGGCACTGGCACTGTAGGTACTGGTTCTGCAGTTTGCTTTCCTCTCCTGCTGTAGGTAAGTATCTCCCCCTGAACCGTGGGCCTAACACCTCTCATCTCCTTTCCCTGTTCCTTTTCACCTTCCTGCTCCTCCTCAACCGCGGTCACCAGGCTTTCACTAATCTCCCCCTCTCGCCTCATACTCGCAGTATCGAGTTATTTGAGGTTCCCTCATGACGGTAGTATGGCTCATACTCCCTGAAGTGAACATCCATGCTCACAAACTTCTTCTCTACTGGGCTCCAGCACACATACCCCTTCTGAGTCGCCGAATAGCCTACGAAGATGCACTTAACTGCTCTAGGATCAAGTTTCCCAACTGATGGTCTGTTGTCCTTTGATACCATGTTGAATATTTTGTTATGATTTCATTGATAATCTCATGGCTATATATAGCCTTACAATCCTCCTCATTACATTAAACCCTCTATAGAATATCCTGTGACATATTCTGACATACCAAATATACCAACATGATATTCCAATATTCTTATTCTAATATATCAATACCAAATATACCAACATGTTAACTGACCCAAAAGTTTCAAAATATATCCTTTATTTTCGTTGTCATATGTTGTCCCATGGAAATTATCAAAACGTGATATTTAATGAAACAAGCAAATGCACAGGAGGTCTACAAATGGTGACAACTTCCTCGTACAGCTCTCAAGCAAAAAGAATTACACTGTAGTCTCCAACTTCTCAAACACACCACATGCTCGATAAGCTCAGTCCTATAATCCACTACTTTCTCCATGGGACCACTAGGAGTGGATTTTGCTCCTTAGAGCATCAATAATAGATGGATGTTAAAATACATCTTAAGGTCGAAATTTGTAATAAAAAAATTAATGTAGAATGAGTTGGATTTGTATGAGAATAGTAAACAAATAAAACTTGAGACCCAAGTGAGTTGAATGGATATAGATCCAGGTGCCATCTTTCTTTCTTTCTTCTTAAAAAAATAATATAAAATCTAGAATCTATAAATTGGGGCTCCAAATTGAGCCTTACTATTCTACAAAATGAGTTCCTACATTCTTAGTGTAGAAATTTTGAGGCCCAACATATAGCTCCTGTGGCTAAGACGGGACCATCATGGGACTCTAATAGAACCTTACTATTCTACAAAATGGGCTCCTACATTCTGAATCTAGAATCTAGAAATTGGGATGGGCCTTACTAGTGATGCTCTTATAGGCTATCCCATTCATGCCTATCATCTTTCGCAACAGTGAATACTTCCGTTCTGCTTGTGGATTTCTTCTACGAACTTCTCAAATCTAGCCCATTCTGATCCATAAATTGATGTCTTGCCATGTATGAAAATGATGATGGATATCACATTTTGACTCTTTTATAGTGTAAAGCTACCCGTTTTTCACTTGGTTTGCTTTTATGCATCGTAGGTCTTTTTCTGGTTATCAATTCTCTTTGCCACTGAACATAGTCAATGTCACATAACATCAAATTCCTTTACCAATGATTTGGCTTCTCTGGCATCAATTCTTTCTTCTACAAATCATACTCAATTTTATTTTATTTCACATGATTTGGCTTCTTCTCTGATGTCAATTTTCTCTGCTACATATCATACATAAACCTAGAGTTGAAGAGGCAGTGATTCAAGAAATCAAAGGAAAATTTGGCACATGATTTGGAAAAGAGAATTTTCTCTGATGTCAATTTTCTCTGCTACATATCATACATAAACCTAGAGTTGAAGAGGCAGTGATTCAAGAAACCAGAAAAAGACCTATGATGCATAAAAGTAAACACATGATTTGGCAAAGAGAATTTTCTCTGATGTCAATTTTTGCATTTAGCCCAGCTCAATTTGGCACAATTAGGTGGCTGAATAGTTAGCTCCAAAGGAAAATTGCTTCAATTTAACACATCCTTGAGCCGGAAGACTTCTTTAATGTGGATATTAGGTAACATTTGGTCAGCCTAAAAAGTGACAAAAACACATGGGAACATCAACGCATGTCAAAGTACAAAAAGAGGGCCCAAACCATCAATTTTTTTAGTATATTCATTAATGACAAAACCAGAAAGAAAACTAACCCTTGCAATTGTTTCACCAGGTGGAGTGCCAAGTAGATCAGTCATGAGATCCAACTGATGCACCACGTTCTTTCCCGGAAATAGTGGTTTCCCTGTTAGCATTTCCGCAAATATACAGCCTATGCTCCAAATATCAATTGCAGGTGTGTACTGCCAATATAAGTGTTAGAGAACAGGATTGTGATCATAACATGATATTGAGAACTTACATAAGTAAAGCACTACCTAAGAAGTCACTGTGACATACATCTTTCGCATAAGATTATCATAAAAGGCCTATTATTGTTTCCCCACAGATCAGAGCTGAAATTAATTCATTTTACTATGCGTGTTACACTGTTACTACTTGCACTATGATAGAGCTCAAATCATATCATAAGTGTCAAAGAGGTGCCAGTATCTCTATTGAATAATTTGTTATGGACAACAACAAAACATCCAAACCAAAATATTATGGAAATAACGTCCATAGAAATATGTTAGACAACTAATATCGTCGTAGTAAAATATCATGCTTAAAACATTCCTGTTGCAAGAACTGAAAAAAATATCGAACCAGCATATTGACTGGTTACCAACTGTCACAACTATCGCTATTATGAGAAATCAATTCCCAAGAAGGATTTTCTACCCAAAAAAACGATGATTATGGAGGACCAGCATTAAAAATGGATTTAACTTTGCATAGTTATTATAATGAAAGAGACTGTAGATGATGATGGCAGTGAGAGCAATGAATGCACTCTCTGTTGAATCAATCAACGGAAGATCAATTTCGTGAAACCTGAGATGAAAGATGAGATAAGAGATCATGCAGATGTGTGACATATCTTGAGAGTAATTAAGTGTTATGTATGACGGACCATTTGGCTTGCTTCTTTTATTATGTGAATTACCAACTTCTGAACCCTGGTTTGAAGTGTTAAAGAAGGATATGGATTTTGTTGGCGTTACATAGGATGCCCCTTAACAGAAACGAATGGAAGGAGATGATTCAAACAGCTGACACAAAAAAATGTGAGATTAAGGTTTTGTTATTGTTGTTGTTGTTGCACCAACTTCTGAACCCATGTAATTCCACCTTCTTGTTTTTAACATTTTATCAATAATTTGATTTGCTAGGCAATCTAGATCTAAATAGAAGAAGCCATCTACCTTTCGTGGGCTATATACACATAGGACAGGGTAAGAAATATCTATGAAGGGTCAAGTTGCATAGCTGGCTATTAGGAACCACCAGGAGCTTCCAATACTAAACCTAGAGTTGAAGAGGCAGTGATTCAAGAAATCTTGTAAAACATGTACAACTATACAATTTCAGAACTTACAAAGCAAATCTGATCAATGAACTTTACACTCCAAAGAAATCAACAGAAATGTGAACTTCCTGCTAAGTCTCTTGAGCCCTTAAAAGACTAATTTGAAATTATCTAGATTACAAAAAGATGTCTTCATGCCCCACAAGAAATATCTGTATTACTTAAATACTAGAAAAATGGCATCTGAAATAGTAAGACAAAAGGATGTGTAGTCTATGAGCTATGATTTATAATCAAACAAATAAGAAGGCTGTAACCTACTTACTTTTGAGAAGAAAGAACCACACAGTTCTGGAGCACGGTACCATCTTGTTGCCACGTAGTCCTATAACAAAAGAATGAGAAAATAAAGATCAATATCTAAGCAGCAACAAATCACATTTCTGCCTCGGGTTTTTAACAAAGCACAAACTTGGTACAAAATTTCAACCACTGTAGTTGCCAGCATGAGAACTTCCTCACTCTCACCAACACATAAAGAAAGGAATATGCTGCCAACAACTATGTTAACATAATGGAAAATAAAATTATCCCAAAAAGAAGAGAATCACATACTGTCCAGAAAATAGCTGACGGTGCATCATCAAATGACACACGGGCAAGACCAAAGTCACAAATTTTTAGTTTGCAATCGGCATTGGCAAGGATATTTTTGGGCTTCAAATCGCGATGAAAAACATTCGCTGCGAAACAAGCAACGTAGAATCAAAATCTACTAAGTGACCAAATCCAAATGGTAGAACAATCAGTACAAAAAAAGGGTAAAAAGAAAAGATTCACCAGAATGAATATACTTCAGAGATCGGAGAAGCTGGTACAGGAAAAACTGATGATGCTCGGGCGTGAGATCATCATTTGCCTTGATAACTTGATGAAGATCGGATTCCATCAGCTCAAAAACAACATAAATATCCCTAAATTCCCTCCTAGATGGAGGAAGCATAATGTGCTTGATTTCAACAATATCAGGGTGGCGAAGAAGCCTGAGCAACTTGATCTCCCTTAGAATTCGAGTGGCATCGGAAACATGCTCAAAGACATCATTAATCTTCTTGATTGCAACCTTCTCCCCGGTGTGGGTATCCACTGCAGCCCCAACCACTCCGTAGCTCCCCTTGCCAACCACCTCTTGTATCTGGTATTGGCTTGCTTCTCCATATTCAGTAAAAAACTCGGTAGCATGCACGCTCTGAAATGATTGCAAAGAATAAATTAGAGAATCGAGGCGGAGACATAGTAAAATAGGAAGATAACTCGAAACCAAGAATATACGAAATAAAAAGTAGGTTGTTAGAAAGTTATCAATGAATGATATAAATAGAAAGATGAAACTTTCAGTTCTGCCCTTATTTTTCAAACAACATTCATTGTAAGGATTAACAGGTTGATATAAATAGAGAAGAAAGCTTTAGCTGAATTGTCTTGACACATGAACTAATTAGAATCTCTGCAACAGACATTACATATTCGAATCGTCAAGCTCAGCTGTTCTTGTCAAATACCCAACTTATTATCCAAAACATAAACACGACATGGGAACATGATAAAAAGTATCAACTAAATCACTATCTAAGCCAAAAACACAAGGAAAAACAAGTTTATAGTTCTGTTCTTATTTCATACATCAATCCAAATCAGTAAGCAATATGTTTATTTTAGAAAAGGATGGGATCAAGCATCTCCCAGCCAAACATTAATGATCAGTAAGCAACATGTCGACAAATTGATCACCAAATAGAAGAACTAGCGCAATAACAAAGAAAACAACTACAAAGCCATATGTTCATATTGTCAAGCTCTCGGACTAATTAGCATTTAGACCCTGAAATTTTCTACCAACTTAGAGTTTAAACCATGACATGTCCAATTGGAAAGTTTGGACCCTGGTTTTTTTATTTTTTTTGTTTCCTTTTGTCCATTATACCCTCCTTTTTGTGTTGGTTGTTGCCCTTGTACTCATGTTCAAGGTATAATGGAAAAAAGAAAACCAGAAATAAAAATCCAGGGTCCAAACTTACCAATTGGACATGTTAGGACTTAAACTCTAAGCTGGTATAAAATTCAGGGTCTAAATGCTAATAATCCCATATCAACAAGCATCAATCTTAGCAAAAACCATATAAGAGACCAGATGTTCAAATTACTCGGGCTAAGCAAGTTCTCATTGCCAAATTCCAAAACCGACATATAATCCCATATCAACAATTACAACAGGAAAAGTTGTCAAAATCCAATCTTTTTTTGGCCAACGCAACATTGCTCCAGTGGGAGCACAACAGGCATCTGGATCCGACCTGGTCGGGGTTCTAGCCTCGGGACCGTTTAGAGTGTGGTAGGTGTACGAGCAATCAAAAAAAAAATCCAATCTTTTGCCCACAAAACACAACCAAATCTTCATACAACATTCACGATAAACAAGCAGTTTTCCTTTTCAGAAATATGTGAAGTTTTCGAACTTTCAAGTGATCAAACTGAAAAGTGATCAGATGTTGAAATTACTCAACCTCAGCAAGTCAACACCGCCAATTTGTTGAATATTTGTTATGATTTTATTGATAGTCTGTTGGCTATATATAGCCTTACAATCCTCCTCATTACATTAAACCCTCTGTGGAATATCATGTGGCATATTCTGACATACTAAATATACCAACAGGATATTCCAATATACTTATTCTAATACCAAATATACCAATACACTTATTCTAATACCAAATATACAAACACTCCCCCTCAAGATGGGCGAAAAATATTCACTAAGCCCATCTTGTCACATCCTCTAATCATGTTCACAGATTTGTCCCTCGGTCAGTCCATCTGCTACCTGATTCTTGGTTGGAACGTGGCCTAGCTCCAGTAATCCACGATCCAACTTCTCCTTGATGAAGAACCTATCGATCTCGATGTGTTTGGTCCTGTCATGCTGTACTGGATTGTTGGCGATACTAATAGCTGACTGGTTGTCACATCACAGCTTCATCTTGTCTCCTTGATCCAGCTTCAGCTCCACCAGCATCTTCTTCAACCATAGCAGTTCTGCAACTCCCAAGGTCATAGCTTTGTACTCCGTTTCAGCTGTCGATCTGGCTATCACTGACTGCTTTTTACTCCTCCAAGAGACCAAGTTGCCTCCTACAAATATGCAGTATCCCGAGATAGACCTCATGTCATCAGCACAGGTAGTCCAGTCAGAATCACAGTAGCCCTCGATACCCACGTGATTATTCTTTCTGAATATCAGTCCCTTCCCGGGGGCACCCTTCAAGTATCTCAGAATCGGGTACACTGCATCCATATGACTCTTATGTGGGTCATGCATGTAGCGACTCACCACACTTACTGCAAAACAGATATCAGGACGGATGTGGCTTAAATAGATCAACTTGTCCACCAATCTCTGGTATCTATCCCGGTCAACTGGTTCCCCAGTCTCAACATCCAGCTTGAACCTCTGATCTATCGGCGTCGCTGCGGGTTTGCATCCCAACATCCTTGTCTCTGTAAGAAGGTCCAGTGCATACTTCCTCTGAGAAAGAATAATCCCCTCCGCTTCTCGAGAAATCTCAATTCCAAGGAAGTACCGAAGAAGGCCAATGTCCTTCACCTCGAATTCCTTGTCAAGCTTCCCCTTGAGTCGGACGATCTCCTGCTCATCATCTCCTGTGATAATCATATCGTCCACATACACCGCAAGCATGGTTATATGGCCTCCACTCCGACGGAAGAACACAGTATGATCAGCATTGATCTGCCAATATCTCATTCCTATCATCGTCCTCCTGAATCTGTCAAACTACGCTCGAGGAGACTATTTCAGTTCATAGAGAGAGTTCTTCAACCTGCAGACATTGTCCACTGTCTCCATGAAGAAACGTATTCTTCATATCCAGCTGGTGTAGCTTCCATCCACCATTCGCTGTCAGAGAAATCAGGGTCCTGACAGTGCTCATCTTCGCCACTGGTGCAAAGGTCTCGTCATAGTCAATGTCATATGTCTGACTGTATTCTTTTGCCACAAGTCGATCTTTGTAGCGCTCAACCTGTCCATCTGGGTTCCGCTTCACAGTAAAGACCCACTTGCATCTGACTGCTTTCTTCCCTTCTGGCAGTTTTACCAGCTTCCAAGTGTGGTTCTTCTCAAAAGCCCCAAACTCCTCGTGCATCGCCGCTTTCTACTTTGGATCGTTTTTGGCAACCTGTCAATTGTTAGGTACAGTAATACTATCCAAAGGCGCAATAAATGCTCCATGAGAAGATGAGATATGATCATATGAAACAAACTGAAGAAGGTCCCAACCATATCTATCAGAAAAATTTTCCGCATTGCTGCGAGTGGTCCTCCGTACTGATAATGGTGTGGGAGGAGTAGGAAGAATGATATTACCTAAAGGGGAATCTGGTGGTGGTGTAGGTGTCTCAGGAGTCATGACGGACGCAGGCAAGGGACTTGGTACTGGCACTGTAGGTACTGGTCCTATAGTTTGCTTCCCTCTCCTGCTGTAGGTAAGTATCTCCCTCTGAGCCGTGGGCCTAACACCTCTCATCTCCTCCCCCTGTTGCTCTTCACTTTCATGTTCCTCCTCAATCGCACATCCATGCCATACTCCTAAATCAGTCACCAAGCTTTCACCAATCTCCCCCTCCCTCATACTCGCAGTATCAGGTGAGTTATTTGAGATTCCCTCCTGATGGTAGTATGGCTCATGCTCCCTGAAGTGAACATCCATGCTCACAAACTTCTTCTTCTCTACTGGGCTCCAGCACACATACTCCTTCTAAGTCGCTGAGTAGCCCACGAAGATGCACTTGACTGCTCCAAGATCAAGTTTTCCAACTGACGGTCTGTTGTCCTTCACAAAACACATGCAGCCAAACACCATATGAGTGGCAGCGATCGACTGGACTAAAGAATTGAGAAACCAAATGTAGATCACCATATGAGTGGACTTGCACTCGTCGCGTCCTGCCGAGCCCTCGTCCGGCTCTGTCTTCTCTCATGACAGGAAACCCTCCAGGTTCTTTCCTGCAAGGGTTCTCCTCACCTACGTGACCAACTCAGGTAGGTAGCTAGTCCATCAAGCTTCAGATCGATGGAGGGAAGCTCCAACTTTGTCGATGTTCGTGTCGCGCTCTCACCAGCCGACTGTTTCATCAGCTTCATCAACGTTGCAACCTCCGTATGGTCCAGCTTCTTGATGATCTCTTCTATTGATCCTCTTCTTCTTCGATCACCTCACACTCGTTCTACGATTCACGCCTTTCGTCCTCTCCTACATCCGATCATGTTTCTCTCCTATCGGATCTAGGCCTTCAACGTCCGAAACGATCCTGTGGGAGACTTCAGAAACCGCAGCTTCATAGTGACGGGGCCGGTGGGCCGACTGACAGGCGAGTTGGCGTCGTCGGGCGGGTGTCTCCGAGCAGCGGCCGTCGCGAGCAGCAGCAGCGGCAACATCCGCGTGCTCGACGGAGGTGCCCGCGGAGCAGCAGCCGGCTTGCGCGCAAGGTGGTCGGCGTGCGGCCGTGCAGCGGCCGGTGGCGGCGGTGGCTGTGGTGGTATGGATGGTGATGGCGGTGACGACTAGGGTTAGGGTTTGGGAAATGTGACAGCGGCTAGGGTTTTTGTGGCTCTGATACCATGTTGAATATTTGTTATGATTTTATTGATAGTCTCTTGGCTATATATAGCCTTACAATTCTCCTCATTACATTAAACCCTCTGTGGAATATCCTGTGGTATATTCTGACATACCAAACATACCAATAGGATATTCCAATATACTTATTCTAATACCAAATATACCAATACACTTATTCTAATACCAAATATACCAACACAATTTCCCAAAACCTAGAATCCCTAATCAACAACATCAAAAGAGGTCAAAGTCCAATATTTTCCCTACCGGAAAAAAATACCCAAATGCTCAAACACTCAAATTCCCAACACACCCAATCTCAGCAAGTCCTCATTGCCAAATTTACAAACTTATGGTAGTCAAAGGCACGCCTCGGACGCGCCTTGCAGAAAGGCACAGCAACTGCGCCTCACACCTCACTAGGAATGCGCTTTTCTCCAGACGAACTCAAAGCATCTTAAGTGCGCCTTTCTGCAAGGTGCAACCAAGAAAAGGCGCGTCTAAGCGTGCCTTATATATATATTTTTGTAGAAAAAAACTTTGAAGCATGGAGATAATTCTTTCCTTATACAAGTAGTTGGTTACAGTTAAACTGGAAAAACTAAAATTTACTAAAAGTATGGTAGGGATAATACAAACTCTTGTTAGTTATGTTGATTGCTATTGTTGTTCTGCTAGTTCACTTGGTTATGCTTTAACATATTTTTGTTGGTTTTAATATGTTATTTGGTTTTATTTCTTACATTACTAATTTATTTATTTATCTATGTATTTTTACTATTTTTAATATTTGCGTCTTGCTTTGCTCGGACGCGCGTCTTAACTGCGCCTTACGCCTCGAGCAATATACAACTTTTGTGTCTCGAGTGCGCCTTGCGCCTTTGACTACCTTGCCCTTGCCCAAACCCCAGGATCCCAAGTCAATAACCACAAGAACAAAAACTTGTCAAAATAAAAAAAAATTGCCCCCAAAACACAACGCTCTTTTTTGCCCGAAACACAACTTAACGTTCACACAACAGTTTTTTCATCATAAAGATGCCAACTTCCCAATCAAACGCAAATCTCTTACCCCCCACCTGTTGGAGTGGGTGGGGTTCCCAACCTATGTGGAAAAGGCCCCGGAGTGCGACGAGCGCCGTCCGATGTCGGAGAAGCTCGGGAATTAGGCGACGAAGTTGCTGCTGTTGCTGCTGGAGCTGCTAGAAGCAGGGGATTCGAGTTCGGCCCGAACTCGGTCCCAGGCCGAGTTCTGGCCGAACTCGGTCTGGCTCTTCCAGAATGTTGGCGTGAGGTTCTGTTTGCTCGACACAGAGTTCTGGCCGAACTCTGTGTCGTCGAGGGCTGAAGCGGATTTTAGGATGAGTTTTCATCATTGGATCTAATCCAACGGTCCAGGTTGGTTGCGGGATTAGGGAGATAAATTGAGTTTTCTCAACCCTAATTCATTAACGCATTGGACAACACAAGTTTGAGAGAGAAGGAGGCAAGAGTGCCATTACAACTTCGGAGAAGAAGACGGAGGATTGAAGGTCGCCATTCGAAGGAGATCGTGTTCGGGTAATCTCTACTCGTCGTTCTCGCTCTTCGTAGCCTTGTAATCATTGTTCTTATCTCTGAGTGTTGTGGGGATCCGATTTGGATCGGGAGGAGTTTGTAGAGGGTGTAATTCTTCTATTCCATTAGTGGAGGCTTCTCAGGGTTGGACTCCGATCGTCCCGTGATTTTTTCCGCAAGGGTTTTCCACGTCAAAAATTCTGTGTCTGCGTGGATTGTTTTGTGTGTTTGTTTTTGGGTTCGTGCGTTGTATTGCTCGGTCCTCTCGCAGGTACTCTCCGGTTTGGGGAAAGGTTTCCGCGTTTCTTTCCCAACAGAGTGGTATCAGAGCTTTGGGTTCAAAGGGTGTCAGGAGTTGACAGAGGAACCAGAGAGGAGAGATGGACGCGAAGCCGGTGCGCATGGTGAACCTGAACGGCACCAACTATCATTATTGGCGGAGCAAGATGAAAGATTTGTTATTTGTCAAGAAGCTGCATCTACCCGTATTTGCATCCGAGAAGTCCAGTGATAAATCCGAGGAGGACTGGAAATTCGAGCATATACAGGTGTACGGATACATCAGGCAGTTCGTTGACGAGAACGTGTACAACCACGTTGCCAATATTGAGCACGTGAAGACGTTATGGGATAAGCTGGAATCTTTGTACGCGAAGAAGACCGGGGTAAACAAGTTGTTTCTGATCCGGACGATGATGGGTCTGCGGTACAAAGATGGGGCGTCTATTACGGATCACTTGAGTGATTTCCAGGGCGTGGTTGACCAGCTATCTTCTATGGGAGTCAAGTTCGACGACGAAGTTCAGGGACTGTGGCTGCTATGTACATTGCCAGACTCGTGGGAGACCGTACGAGTATCTATGATCGCTTCTGCTCCAGAGGGCGTGGTCAGTCTGGAGTTTGCCAAGAGCGGGGTGTTGAATGAAGAGATGCGGAGACGTTCTCAGGGCACTTCATCCACATCCCACCACTCAGAGGCACTTGTTTCAGAGAGCCGCGGAAGGGGCAAAAGCAGGGGTCCAGGTGGTGGCAGAGACAAGAGCAGGGAGAAGTCCAAGGGTCGTTACGAGGACTCAGAGTGTTACCATTGCGGTAAGAAGGGCCATATCAAGCGGAATTGTTTCGCTTGGAAGAGAGAGAAGAAGGGCGACAAGGGGAAGCAAGAAGAGAACACTACAGCGACGGCCTCGGTGCATGGAGGCGATGTGATCGTCGTAGGTGATGAGGTCATTACTAACCTCGCCTGCGACGACAATTCTTGGCTGGTGGACTCAGGGGCTTCAGCACATGTATCTCACAATAGGGCACTGTTTGCCACTTACACGACAGGAGACTGTGGCGTGTTGAAGATGGGCAACGGAGATGTGTTGAAGGCGGTTGCCGTTGGAGATGTGCATTTGAGAACGAAGACGGGTGCGGTTCTTGTTCTCAAGGATGTTCGTCATGTCCCTGATATCCGTTTCAACCTGGTGTCGGTTGGAAGGTTGGATGACGAGGGATTCTTCAGTCTCTTCGGGAATAGTCAGTGGAAGCTTTCCAGAGGTTCGATGGTGATTGCCAGAGGAAGCAAGAAGTCCGGTCTCTACTATATGGAGGGGAGCGCAGAGGGGACACAGGAGGTGAACGCAGTCAGTGATGCGTCTACCGAGTTGTGGCACAGGCGGCTCGGCCATATCAGCGAGGAGGGGATGAGCTACTTGGTGAACAGGAAGGTGATTCTGGGGCTCAAGTCTACAAAGTTGGAGAAGTGCACGCACTGTTTAGCTGGGAAGCAAAATAGGGTGTCTTTCCAAAGTCACCCAAGTTCGAGGAAGCCGGCGTTGCTCGAGTTGATTTACTTGGATGTCTGCGGTCCTATGAAGGTAAAATCTCTTGGTGGTGCTTCTTACTTTGTGACTTTTATTGATGACTGTTCCAGGAAGGTTTGGGTCTATGCCTTAAAGACCAAGGATCAGGTGCTGCCTACTTTCAAGGAGTTTCAGGCCTCTGTTGAAAGGAAGACGGGCAAGAAGTTGTTGTGTGTTCGGTCCGACAATGGCGGCGAATACATTGGTCCCTTTGATGCGTATTGCAGAGAGCAAGGGCGACACCAGAAGACTCCGCCAAAGACACCTCAGCTCAATGGTGTAGCGGAGCGCATGAACAGGACACTGATGGAGAGGGTGCGGTGTTTGCTGTCAGAAGCAAACTTGCCGGGCAGTTATTGGGGTGAGGCTCTTTTCACAGCTGCTTATATTATTAATTTGTCTCCTAGTGCTCCTTTGCAGGGTGATGTGCCTGATAAAGTATGGTACGGCAAAGAGCCGTCATACAATTACCTGCGGGCGTTTGGTTGTAAGGCCTTCGTGCATGTACCGAAGGACGAGAGGACCAAACTTGAGCCGAAGACGAGGCGATGCGTCTTTGTCGGCTATGGTCGGGATGAGTTTGGTTATAGACTCTACGACCCAGTGGAAGGAAAGCTCTACAGAAGCAGGGACGTGGTGTTCGTCGAGGATCAGACCATGACCAACACTCAGGATTCCAAGACTCCTTCTGAGGCTGAGGAATTGCCTGAGTTAGAGTCATTTCGCTTCGAGCAGTTTCCAGAGGAC
The DNA here is from genome assembly GCA_029216955.1 of Iris pallida. Classification (NCBI taxonomy): domain Eukaryota; kingdom Viridiplantae; phylum Streptophyta; class Magnoliopsida; order Asparagales; family Iridaceae; genus Iris; species Iris pallida. The sequence continues at coordinate 3,813,060 of JANAVB010042419.1, read as the reverse complement.
ATCGCAGAGGATCCAGTTACGGGGGAGCCGGTACATGGAGTTGCTCCCAACCTTGATCATCAGCCTGCTGATGGTGGTCAGGGTGTCCCTCAGGAGGATGAGCATGCCGGAGAGGTAGTTCCTGAAGGGGCGGAGGCTGTCGGTATACAGCCAGCACTAGTGGCTCCACTGAGAAGGAGTGACAGGGATCGTCGACCATCTACGAGATACTCACCGGATGAGTATGTGCTATTGACTGACGGGGGAGAGCCCGAAAGTTTCGCAGAGGCTATGGAAGACGAACACAGGCAAGAGTGGATGGTGGCTATGCAGGAGGAGATGAGTTCCTTGCACACCAATTCCACTTATGATCTGGTGCGGTTGCCAAAGGGCAAGAAGGCTTTGAAGAATCGATGGGTGTTCAGAGTGAAGCAGACGGAAGATGCTACTCGCCCTCGATACAAAGCGAGGCTGGTAGTCAAGGGCTACGGTCAGCGGAAAGGCGTGGATTATGATGAGATCTTTTCGCCTGTCGTCAAGCATTCGTCTATCCGGGTGGTGCTAGCATTAGCAGCCAGTTTCGACTTGGAGGTCGAGCAGATGGACGTGAAGACGGCATTCCTCTACGGTGATCTTGAGGAGGAGTTATACATGGAGCAGCCGGAGGGATTCTGTGAGAAGGGTAAGTCACATTTGGTCTGCCGGTTGAGGAAGAGCTTGTATGGTCTGAAGCAGGCTCCGAGGCAGTGGTACAGGAAGTTCGAGTCGTTTATGGGGGAGCATGGTTATGCACGGACGACGTCGGATCATTGTGCATTTGTGAGGTATTTTGCCAAGGATGATTTCATCATTTTATTGCTCTATGTAGATGATATGCTATTAGTGGGTTGGAATGCCACTAGGATAGCGGAGTTGAAGCGCCAACTGGGTGCGGCCTTCTCTATGAAGGATTTGGGCGCAGCGAAGACTATTCTTGGGATGGAGATCAGCCGAGAGAGAGTCCAAGCTGCTACACTTGTCCCAAAAGAAGTACATTTACCGGGTACTTCAGCGTTTCGGGATGGACGGGTCGAAGAAAGTGAGTTCCCCCCTCGCGGCTCACTTTAAGCTCACTGAGGAACAGTGTCCATCTACCGAGGACGAAAAGGAAGATATGGAGCGGGTTCCATATGCCTCAGCTGTGGGAAGCCTGATGTATGCTATGGTGTGTACGAGGCCAGATATTGCTCATGCAGTTGGTACGGTTAGCAGGTATCTTTCAAATCCTGGAAGGGTACATTGGAGTGCGGTCAAGTGGATTCTACGTTATCTTCAGGGCACTGCTGGTTGGAGACTTTCCTTTGGTGGTGACGAGCCGAAGCTGGTTGGGTATACCGATGCTGATATGGCTGGAGATGTAGACACGAGGCGATCGACTTCGGGCTACGTGATGATGTTTGCAGGAGGAACAGTGTCGTGGCAGTCGCGGTTGCAGAAGTGTGTTGCCTTGTCGACGACGGAGGCGGAATACATTGCGGCGACGGAGGCTTGCAAGGAGCTGTTGTGGATGAAGAAACTGTTGCAGAAAATGGGACTGAAGCAAGAGCAGTATACTTTGCTTTGCGACAGTCAGAGTGCGATCCACCTTGTGAAGAATCAGACATTTCATAGCCGGTCCAAGCACATCGAGACTCGGTATCATTGGATACGGGATGTGGTTGAGAAGAAGGACGCGGAGCTTGAGAAGGTGCATACAGATGACAACGGAGCTGATATGTTCACGAAGATTCTACCAAGGGGGAAGTTTGAGTACTGCAGGCAGGTCGTCGGGATGACGACATCCTCCCCATAGTTGTGAAGGGGGAGATTTGTTGGAGTGGGTGGGGTTCCCAACCTATGTGGAGAAGGCCCCGGAGTGCGACGAGCGCCGTCCGATGTCGGAGAAGCTCGGGAAGTAGGCGACGAAGTTGCTGCTGTTGCTGTTGGAGCTGCTGGAAGCAGGGGATCCGAGTTCGGCCCGAACTCGGTCCCAGGCCGAGTTCTGGCCGAACTCGGTCTGGCTCTTCCAGAATGTTGGCGTGAGGTTCTGTTTGCTCGACACAGAGTTCTGGCCGAACTCTGTGTCGTCGGGGGCTGAAGCGAATTTTAGGATGAGTTTTCATCATTGGATCTAATCCAACGGTCCAGGTTGGTTGCGGGATTAGGGAGATAAATTGAGTTTTCTCAACCCTAATTCATTAACGCATTGGACAACACAAGTTTGAGAGAGAAGGAGGCAAGAGTGCCATTACAACTTCGGAGAAGAAGACAGAGGATTGAAGGTCGCCATTCGAAGGAGATCGTGTTCGGGTAATCTCTACTCGTCGTTCTCGCTCTTCGTAGCCTTGTAATCATTGTTCTTATCTCTGAGTGTTGTGGGGATCCGATTTGGATCGGGAGGAGTTTGTAGAGGGTGTAATTCTTCTATTCCATTAGTGGAGGCTTCTCAGGGTTGGACTTCGATCGTCCCGTGGTTTTTCCCGCAAGGGTTTTCCACGTCAAAAATTCTCTGTGTCTGCGTGGATTGTTTTGTGTGTTTGTTTTTGGGTTCGTGCGTTGTATTGCTCGGTCCTCTCGCAGGTACTCTCCGGTTTGGGAAAAGGTTTCCGCGTTTCTTTCCCAACACCACCCACCCCCACCCCCACAGCATCAGAAGAGAAATAAAGATTGCTTCTTTTTCTTGGCATCTAGTAGAAATATGTGAAACTTCCAAAATGTGAAGTGATCAAATTGAAAAGCAATCAGATGACTCGATCAGTCAATCTCAGCAAGTCCTCATAGCCAAATTCCCAAATTAACAAATACATCAATAAAACCTTCTCAAATCAAATCTTTCCTAACGGTCACTCAACAGTATTTCATCAGAAAGATGTCAACTTTCCAATCAAAAATCGAATCTTTGCTCCCCAAAACAGCATCGGAAGAGAAAAAAGATCGCACCTTCTTGTTGCCATCCGCTGGCATTGTGTGCCGATTGGGTACACTGATGGAAGAAAGAGCAGAGAAATCAAAATCGACAACAGGAGCAGGAGCTTTGATCTCCTCTACTTCTACTATTACTCCTCCTCCTTCAGCTTGTATGCTGGGGATGGGCACAGTTGAGCTGGTTCTGCGCTGGAACAAGCGGAGAAACAGACCCTTTCTTCTTCTCCTTTCTGACATCGATGCGCTCGCGGCATGGCCCGCCTTCTTCTCCGCTGGACCGTCTCTGCACGAATTGCGGAGAAAACACAGAGCAGACCAACCACCCTTGCCATGCATCATATATTACTATTTTATTATTGTTATTATTACTATTATTATTATTATAGTTACTAGAAGTTGAACTATATATTGAGTAATTGAGACGCAACTCAAAGATTATACGGAAATAATGGTCGTCGTCGTCATAATAATGAATATATTATTATCCCAACACAATTTAAAAAGATACACATCTTGGATACTTTGACCTATAATTTGTGTGTAATTTTTTAAGTAATACATAACATCTGTAACAACCAAACTCTCTCTATATATATAAATTCTTGTAGTGGCGTCCTTTGAGAACTCTTGAAGAAACAGATGAAGAAAGAAATCTCGTATTTATTTAAAAGAGCAATTGAGTGATACGCTGTGTTTATATACAAAGCTAAATTATATTCCTTATGGGATGTTTGTTACGGGAACATTAATTTCATTCCAAGACACCCTCTCTTTTTTTGGATATTTTTTATTACCAAGTTTGTTACATAATATTATATTTTTTAAATACATAATATAATATTTCTGGGTATGTATAATTTATTTTCGGATATATATAATATATGTGTTTTGTACCATAAATAAAATTCTAGGAATATAATATTCCTGGAACTCAAATCAAGATATTCATGTGACAAGTATTTATTTTATGTAATCTTTTTTATTATAGACTATGGTCAATTAACAATTCATATTCGCAATAAATTATCAAAAACAACATCAAAATGTACAACATATGCATTAAATGTTTACCAACAGTTGATGTGTCATCCCTGCATAAGATACATGATATAATACTTACCGTCCCTGCATACGACATTCGTTAGCATGCATCCTGACTACATGGTCGTTGGTGAAAACTATACCATAAAGGACATATCGAAAGGGTATTGCGACGCTCTATTCCAAAGTAGGTAGTTAATCTCAATGAATGTCCCGCAATACCTCGTGCCACCATAGCACGACCAATGTTTTTCCCTAGGTCGAATAGGTCTCAGTGCCCCCAGGTACTGTAATGTTCCACTCCGCTTGGTGCATTGAGATGGATTATTGGCTCGAGCAGTTGTTTGGTTTTGGATTCAGGAAGAGGCATTGTGTTGGCTTCCGAGTTATTTCAACTGATGGAATTTGAGTTGTTCAAGTTAGCAAGTTTGGAACCTTGCTGCAGAGTTTCTTGCGTTTAGACATATTGCGTTTCGTCATCAGGTAGGTGGTTTCGATGAACATTCGCTCCTTTATTGGCACAATAATGAAATTGAACGATGTTTGTATGTTTTTCCTTATGCTATTAACCTTTGAGTGCTAATAATAAAAGAGACAAACCAAGATAGACAAGAGAATAATCTCACTTATGTATCATGCTGCTATAGAACATGCACTACCAAAATTTATCGTTTTAGCGACGGCCCCATCCGTCGCTAAACCGACGGTAATTACTATTAGCGACCGATAACCGACGGATTTTTTTCCGTCGGCAATCAGCTCGTCGCTCATAACGGTCCGTCGCTAAGTTGTCGTCACATGACGGAATAGCGACGGATTGTCGACGTCACAATACGAAGCATTAGCGACGCATTTCCGACGGACTGTCGTCCATTTCAACTATTAAGTACTGAACTGTGTAGACAACAGCGACGTAAAATTCCGTCGGTAACCCGTCGTAACAGCGTATCAGATCGTATCGTTCCATCGCTAATCCGTCGGAATTCGTCGGTAACTAACGACGGATTAGCGACGGCGTTCTGACGGACTATCCGTCGATCAGGTTCTGGAAATGCTTGGCATTTCCAGCACCATGGCGACGGAAGTGTAGTCGCAAATCCGTCGCGACCTCGTCGCCACAGCGACGGATTGCTGACTGATTATCCGTCGCCATGATTCTGGAAATGTCATGCATTTCCAGAACCATGTCGACGGATTGTCCGTCGCTAAGCAGTCGCTAGATCGAGCCTTAGCGGCTGATTATCAGTCGCCCTGGCGACGGATAGGCCGTCGCTATTCCGTCGAAGTTTATACCACCAGAACCTTGCCGACGGATAATCCGTCGATCATCCGTCGCTACCTGGAACACTTTAAAAACTCCAGATAGCGACTGCTAATCCGTCGATAAACCGTCAGCAACTGGGATTATCCGTCGCTAAACGGTCACTAGTCCGTCGCTAACTGAGTTTTTTGGGAAAAAAAATGCAGCACTTTTCCTCTTCACAAATTTATGCATAAACCAAACCAATATATAATGCACACCAATTATCCAACAATCACACAAACCAAATATATAATGCACACCAATTATCCAAGAATCACATAGACCAAATATGCACATACGAATTTAATGCACACCAATTATCCAAGAATCACAGACCAAACCAAATTAATAGAAAATAAATATCAATTATCCTAAAGAGTAACATAATATCCGGTGCTATAAGCCGATTATAGCACAATTAGTTCAAAGCTCTCACAAATAATCCAAATTTTCTTGATACAATATTTTAAGAAGGAGGAGGTCGATTGTCCGTTGGTGGTAATCCCGTATGCGACCGACGAATATACTCCTCCACAAGGTACGGAGGCAAGGCGTCGTAGACACTGCTCGGAAGTCGGCGTAGCTGCTCTGCAGACATGAGATACAGGAGTGTCGTCACAGTCGTAGGCGGTACCACAGGGCCATCAGGGTTAAAAGAAAGATGGCCCACGGAAGACGGACCGACACCTGCAGTCGACGGACCAGTAGAAAACGGACGAGCACCATCAGCAGACGTACCGGCAGCAGCAGACGTACCGGCAGCAGCAGACGCAGGCGAAAAGTACGTGGCAAATTGCTCCCGCAAGGACGACACCGCCTCGTGCAGCTGCGTAAGCTGCGACCTAACATCATCGTCTGCCCGGACCACGGAAGGAGGCGGTGTCGGTAGAAATCTCTGCGTTGCCATATGTAATGGCCCTAGGGAGCCGACTCCGTACAGGAACCCTTTCTTAAAGCCGCCGACGGTATCTACGAACAAGTCGTTCCGAGCGGCCAAAGAAGAGGGCATCCGGAAGGACGTCGTTTCACCGACATCCTCGATGTCAGTTAACTGAGCCCGACTAGGGGCCTCACGATACGCAGCCTATCAAATGAATGTGTTTATATTATAAGATTTACCTAAGTTGTAATCTAAATCCTATGTTTCACTAAGTTAAGTGTGAATCCTAAGTTTACCTAAGTTATAGTCCGAATACTTTTAATTCTAACGTTAATCTCATAAACATAAGTACTTACATCAGTCTCCTTGGCCCTCTCGTCGACGAAGCTCCCGTCCTTCCGTCTTTTGTGCGTATGCTGGAACACGTCATGCATGGTGACCGATTCTGGCGCCCTTCCCTCCTTCACCGCCCGTTGGGCCTGCATACGAAATTTTCGTAGAAACTAATTAACTCCTTTAATTAATAATACCTAATTCGATAGTGAAATAAATTTACGGTTGCTCACCAGATCTGCAAGTGTCGCTGCGTGGGACCTTGATCCCCCCGTATGAAGGCCCGCGGCAGATCGGTTCACCTTCGCCTTCTCCGATTTCTTCTTGTACGCAGGGGTATCCATCATGCCTAAGAGGTCCTCATAATACTCCTGCCGGATCCAATTCGGCCTCGTATGCCCCATTTTTAGGTCATGAATCATATCCCGTATCTTCTTCGAGCAAGCGCTTCTGTAGGTCCTGCGGATCCCCTCCTCGCGATGGAGGGGCCACCAGTATGTTGTCTAACACAGAAAATCAATTATCACGTAATTTAAAAAATGGTTGATTAAAGAATCACATAGACTTAACCAAAAGATATAGATATATACCCTCAACTCGTCGAGCCAGACGTACTACACGTTTGGGGGCACCGACGAAAAGTTGAGGTAGGGACCGTAGAAGTTAGTCCTGATAATTTCTCCAAGGGCCCTGCCAACATTAAACGGAAAAAACCTACAAAGAAGAAACGACTGGATTATTAACTTGAATAAATGAAAGAAATTTAATAAATTAACTTAAATTTACTTACGAGGTCTCCGCGGGCCATAGCTCTCGTCGGAACTCGCCTCTCGGCCTCTCTGGTGCCATCGGAGGATCCGCGGGTCCGCATATGTACTCCCCAGTAACCGGATGGAACCGAGTATGGGGGTACTCCGGGGCCCACTGTGCAGTAACTGGGGCATCCCCTGGTGGATCCGTTGCTGGTGGTTTCGATAGCGGATCGGATCCGCTAGCAGATCCAGACTGATGACTCGATGAAGTGGTCGATCGAGGGCGGGATGCGTCTGTGCCCGGGGTACTCTCCGGGTCGGGCTCGCTCGATGGGGTCACATCCCGGGAACTTTGAATGCGACCACGACCACCAGCACCAGTACGACCATGACCCGCACCACCACCACCACCACCACGACCAGCACCACGACCACGGCCAGCCATCATGACCTGTAAATAGAACACATAAACATAATTAACGATATAAAAGTGTAAATGGATATAAAAAACTAAACTAAAATATACATACCACCAGTAGGGAGACGAGTGCCGCCGCGACGAAAAAGACTAGGAGTGCCATCTGCAATAAGTAAATAATCGAATGAAAAAAACATGAATTCACGTAATTGCTTTTATGAGGTCAAACTTAATTCACGTAATTGGAAGTGTTTTTAATATACAACAATATTTAACCTAATCATCGTCTTCGTTCTCATCCTCGGCCTCGTCTTCATCATCATCCTCCTCATCCTCATCCTCATCCTCATCCTTATCTTCATCGTCGATTTCATCTGTATCCTCATCCCCATCAAATTCTTCTTCTTCTTCTTCTTCTTCTTCTTCTTCTTCTTCTTCTTCTTCTTCTTCTTCTTCGTCTTCTTCTTCTGCCTCAAAATTTGGGACAAGACACCTCTTTCTCCCCTGGTTGACAGCTAAGTCTTGTGTATCAACCTCTTCCTCCCCTCTATTTTCCTCAACAATATCTTCAACATCCATTGTATCTGAGTGTTGTTCCAAGTATTGGGACTTTTCGATCTGGTCCTCTTGGTATGCTGGGTCTCCAACGTTGAATGTATTTCTAGATTTAATCTTGCATACTGCCCACCAGTCAAATCGATCTCTACGACGCCTTGGGTAGCTTGTATAGTAGACTTGAACAGCCTGATTTGCTATCGCAAATGTATCGGACCCTCTATACCTCCTGCGATGATTTATATCGACGAATCCAAATTGTTTATCGATTCTCCAACGGATATTTGGTGTCGTATCGAACCACTCACATTTGAACATTACAATATGCATATCATATGGGCCAGTATATTGTAAATCTACAATATCCCGAAGCACTCCATAATAGTCAAAGTCCGGCTCGTCGTCATAGACGGTGCCTCTTATGCAAACACCGGAATCCTTGGTATTGATGCCGTCATTGATAAATTCGATATTTATAGCATTCTGAGTTGACTTAAACCTGAAGCCATTAACGATATAGCCTGGCCAAGTCTTTATTTGCTTCTTCGGTCCCAGTGCCAGATAACGAACAATCTCATGAGTGAGTGTTGTTTCAGGCAATAAAACCTGTAAACAAATATTTATAATTTAAATGTTTCAGATTATATATTAATAATCTCAATTATAATCACAGTTACTTACGTATTTGTGAAACCATGACGAAAATGTACAATCAACCTCTCTTTGAAGTCCCTCATTGGTAATATCGGGTCTCCTCATTTTGATTTCATCTCTAAATACACTATTAGAGAAAATAAGAATATATAAGGGTAGTCACTTACTTCATCAAATTCGAGATTATAACGAGTACAAGTGTACTGACTTACTTCTCCAAATCTCTCACTTCTTGTATGTCACAGTTTAACAAGACATATCGGTGAGCGGCATCATACTCGTCGTCTGTCAACCACCGTCTTTTACTAGCCCCAACAGGCTTGCCCCTTACATTGAATCTTCCTCCATCCTCAACGTCCTCGTCAATCCTTTGAGGTCTATTTCGATTTGTTTTAACATGAGTATCAAAATAAATGGAGCAGAAGTTTGAAACCTCTTCGATAAGATATGCTTCGCATATCGAAGCCTCTATATGAGCTTTGTTGCCAACTTTCTTCTTTAGATGGTGTAGGTATCTAGAGAGACAAATTATCTTGAGAATTAAGAAAGAATTTTAAAATAAATGGAAATTCAGCTTAAATTATATCGATATTTATGTACCTTTCAAATGGGTACATCCATCGATAATGAACAGATGCACCGACACGGGCTTCGTATGCTAGATGAATCGGTAGATGCTCCATGCTGTCGAAGAATCCAAGAGGAAATATTTTCTCCAACTTGCAAATTGTTAAGATAATCTTCTCCTCAAGTTCAACCATGTGTTGCACAGTCAACTTAGTTGAACAAATATCCCTAAAAAATATTGATAGTTCGGCCAACGGAACCCATACAGCAGAAGGCAACAACTCTTTCAAAGCAATGGGCAGTAATCTTTCCATAAACACGTGGCAGTCATGACTCTTCATTCCCGTTAGCTTGCGTTCATTGAGGTCAACGCATCTAGACAAATTCGACACATAGCCGTCGGGAAATCTTAAAGTAGATACCCACTTGCAGATTATTAATCTATCTTCCTTGCTCAATGTGTATTGTGCTATCGGCTTACTTAATTGTCCAGCAGCTCCCCTTTGTATCAAGTTCAGATAAGGACGCTTGCATATCTCGGCAATGTCTTGTCTTTCTTTTGGATTGTCCTTCGTCTTTCCTTTAATATCCATGGCGGTATTGAAGACATTATCGAACACATTCTTTTCGATATGCATAACATCAAGATTATGCCTTATAAGATTATCTTTTCAATAAGGCAAGTCCCAGAAGATACTCCGTTTGGTCCAGTTATGGGTTTGTCCGAACCCATCGACACGATTGTTCGATGGATCTTCCATTACAGTGGGGAAATCCTTTACATCTTCCCAAATATCGTATCCCGACAATCTGGCAGGCGGATGAGAAAATTCTTGTTTTCCAGCTCTGAATGCGTCCTTGTTCTTTCTCCAAGGATGACTCGCGGGCAGAAATTGATGATGACAATCAAAGAAAAAAGTTTTTCCTCCATGCTTAAGGCGGAACGCCTTACTATTTTGCATGCATATCGGACAAGACAGGGTGCCGTGAGTACTCCATCCCGACAGCATACCGTATACGGAAAAATCATTGATTGTCCACATCAGTAAAGCTCTCATCTGAAAGTTCTGTTTCCTGGAAATATCATACGTCGTGACGCCGATCTTCCACAGCTGTTTTAGCTCATCCACCAACGGCTGTAAATATATATCGATATTCTTCATCGGATTTTTGGGACCCGGTATGATAGCTGTCAAGAACATATAAGGAGTCTTCATACACATCCATGGTGGCAGATTGTAAGGGGTCAGAATGACCGGCCAGCAGGAGTATTGAGATCCCGACTGCCCAAAAGGGGCGAATCCATCAGAACATAGCCCCATGCGTACATTTCTCGGCTCTGCAGCAAAATCTGGATGGCAAAAATTGAAATATTTCCACGCCTCTCCATCCGAAGGATGTGACAATTCTCCATCGTCCTTTGTGCGTTCTTCGTTGTGCCACGTCATGTGTTCTGCTGTATTCTGAGACATATACATCCCCTGTAAGCGCTTCGTGATCGACAAGTAATGCATATACTTGTAAGGACGTCGTTTTCTAGTTGACTTTCCTTTTCTCCTGACTTCCTTGTAACGATCCGTATTACAGAAGCGGCAACTTTCTACATCCTCGTTCTCCTTGTAGTACAACATGCATCCGTTGCGACAATAATCTATCTTGTCGTACCCCAGTCCCAGTTGTCGGACCATCATCTTCGACTTGTAGAAGTTTTTTGGAAGCTCTTTTGATTCCTTCGGTAACACCTCCTTCATTAGTTGTGTAATCCGATCATAGCAAGTTTGTGGCAAGTTAAAATCGGACTTTATGTTCAACAACCGCATCGTCACTGACAGTACGGAATGTGGATCACAACCAGGATATAAAGAAGTTTCAGCATCCTGAAACATATCATAGAACTCCTTCGCCTCGAGATTAGGATCCTCCGGATCAAAATTAGGCCCTGTCGCGTCGTACACCATATCTCGTGCAAGGTTCTGCACGTCTCCATAATCAACGGAGCATTCGTCGTCATCGACGACAAAATCCGCTGCAGCATTATCATCAAAAGCATAAGTAGCAGCATTCGCAAGCTGTCTTTCGGCATATAGTTCACCTTGCGATGACCACAGGCCGTAATCACGTACGAAACTCTTACGGGTCAAATGATCTCTTACACTCACCACTTCTTCGTAACGTGTATTGCGATAATTACGACATGGACACTTGATTTTGTTACCGTCCATAAACTGAGGTTTGCTCATGGCATACTTAAGAAACACTTCCACGCCTGCCTGAAAATCGTCACTCACACCTATTCTGCTCTCGTGTTGTCGTTCGTACATCCATGTACGATCAACGAAATAACGATCCATCACAGATTAGATGTAAAAATCTGTATAGTAAGACAAACTAAACAGAATTAGTATATAATCATGTAACTGGTGGATCCGCTAGTATTCTAGCTCGAGAAGAGAAAAATCTAAATACAGTTGTTACTAATAGTTCGATACCGATAGTACGATACCGATACCGATACCGATAGTTCGATACCGATAGTTCGATACCGATAGTGCGATACCGATACCGATAGTGCGATACCGATACCGATACCGATAGTTCGATACCGATGGCATGGTTTAATGTATCGGCCGATACCGATACGGTTTGGTATGTTCCGATCCGATACCGATACCGATCGATACCAAATATTGACCGATACCGACTATGGGGGTCTTTGTTCCGGTCAATTCGGCAAAACCAATCGGTAAGGGTGACTACTATTTCATATAATTTCAAAACTACTATGAAATAACGCTGAAATACTTAAAATTATGCCTAAATGTATAAAATATATATTTTTAAATGTAAATAATTTATTAATAATTATTTGTTTTCCGATACCAAAGTCCGATACTCCGATACGATACCGCCGATACTACCGATATCGCCGATACCAATACTCATAGGAATAGTCCGAAACCGATTCCGATACCGATATTGTGAACCTTGACCGATAGTGTGATACCGATACCGATACCGATAGTGCGATACCGATACCAAACTGAGTCAATCTATCTATTTCTAAATTGCAAGAGTCTACTTCTAGGATATGGGAGCTATATCTTAAATATCTAGTCCAAAATTAACTTGGTTAGGATACTAGAGTGTCCGTATTATCTAGCAAGCACTACCTTAGTCTAGTCACACTAGCATTAATTACCTATAATTCCTACCATGTCTACAATCACACATTACACCCCAAGCCGTCCTGCATGCTAATAGGCATGGTAGGCCTGTCTTTCATTCCTCACTCTCTAAAGCATACATACATATATATGTATATCACAGTTAGATGTATAGACCATGAACCCAAACACTGACTTATGCAGATGAAGAACTCGCACTGTCACGACCCGCACCCTAGAGTTAGGACACGAGAACATAACAACGCCCAGCCTACGCCGCAGTGTCGGCGGTAGAACGCTGTCCTAGGTCTCAATGCATCTAACAGTATAAGACTAAACAGTTTATACTCCCCGAATGGGGGTGACATAGCAGAATGTAAACTCAATCACATCTAAGGTAGAGCATAAAGGAAGATAGATAAAACATGAAATCGAAAAGAGATACAACAGATAGAAGTCTAAGTGTCTAAGATACAAACTCAGAATACATCTCAAAACTCAAATACAGTAATCCATAAATACAACTCAAGATGACTGAAAATAAACTATAAGCAAAAACCCTAGCTATCTATGCAACCTCTACTGTCTCCTCTAGGCTAGCAGGCAACCTCCAGGCTATCTGTAAAATTTATCAACGGGTCCAGTCAGGACTGGAGCGAGCACAGTACATCTCAACAGATCATAGAAGGTTAGAAAATATAATCATACAGTAAAGTAAGATACAGTATCTGAAGGAAATACAGTATGTAAACAGAGAAAGAGAACTGTAAAAGAAATATCTACTATAAGTAGAGAGCTAACAGTGGCTAGTGAGTCAGAGTACAATATAAACATGTGAATGGCATAGGAGATTCTGGGAACTATACTATGGAGTGATTCTGGAAACTGCACTACTTGGATATTATTCACATTTTTACTTCTACTCCCCCGTACCCCCAATCAATACACAAGGATCCAACCAGGTTATGTTATGATTTCATGCAAAGGCCCACAAGGGGTGATACATGGATAGCCCATAAATGGATGATTCTGGGAATGCCCACAATGGGGTGATTCTGGAAATGCCCATAAATGGGTGATTTTGGGAAGACTCTGTGATCATGAGAGTACATGTCACAAGTGATCGAAGAACCGTGAAGCATAGTGATACACCATGTAAGTGAAACGTACAGAACATGTAGTATACGATGCTCCCTGAGGGGATAATATCTCAAGAAAGGATCCATATAGTACTAATCCGTGTTACCAACGTGACAGCATCAAGTATAGTAATCTAAAGCAGGAAAATAATTCTGACAGGATATGAAATGATCAGAGAATGTACTCGCCTGATATCTGAATGTCCAAGGTAAAGATACTGTCCGAGGAGAGGTGTCTGGCTCCTAATTAGAACAGCACAAGTCACAACATGTCCAGAAGGGTAATATAAAGCACTACAATGCATTCTACATGAATCTAGGTCAAACTAGGCCAAAGTCAACCCTTGGTCAACTCTGGTCAACTGCACTAGTCAAACTAGGTCAAACTAGGTCATGTCCTAACCCAGCAAGTCTTACTAGGCCTAACCAAGACTATCCTAGCAAGCACACATCAATACAAGGCTATACAAGCCAACATACACCCAACTCTATATAGCATGCAATTATTCAATACTCAAACAGGCAAGAATTCACATTGGATATACACTAGGTAATCTATTACTTTAAGCTATATATGTCTACACATATATACACATGCATATATTGGTATTCAACATTAGGTCTATAATCATGGCATTTCAAATGGTTATATAAACTTATATATTACAACACAATATGCTAACATATATATAATATACATACATAGCTAAGTTAACTATATTCATAAATACTTATTTAAGAGGCTATGCGTGTGTATGTGAACATGGCAAAGGGGCAAGTGAGGGTTAAATGGGCATACATAGTGTATACATATCAAAGAGTGTCAAAGTGTAAGTGAACAAAGTGTCAAGTGTGATAGTGTCAACATAGTGTAAGGGGTACATGAGGTAATATAGGATTTGTGTTAACATAGAATATTATATCTCATTAACTTGTATATTGCATACATTACATCTATTATTACATTACATTCATGCTTGCATTCATTCATCATTCATTTATTCTCTTGCACTACTATATGCACCATACATTACATACTATATGGAACCTACATATTCATTACAAGCCATACTTATACATGCTTACATTAGATAGGATACTTATACCTCATACATCATTTATTTAACCATTTACTCATGCTTGCATTCTCTATTTAATTACATAATGTATATACATTAACATGGGTTAAAATCAAATAGAATATTATATTACACACAAGGGTGCACAAAATGCATATGCCGAATAGTAACTCCAACTAATAATCAATACTGTACCATCTCAGCATGAATTAAAATCTAGGATTAAAATATGTTATAGATCTATGTGTTAGCTTTTCGAAACTTCAAACGGATCACGTTTTCGTTTCCGGAAACTCCCGAAATTGCGAAAACACCGAGAACGCATTTGTCTTTCGTACAGCTGACACTCAAATAATTCTCCAGAAAGTTACAGAAAGAATTAGGCCTATTAATACATGTTTTTGGAAAGCTAACTTCAATACGCTTCTTTTAAAAAAATAGGAGATTAAACCGAGCTTTGAGCTAGAAGTTATGATATTTCTAAGTTAGGGCTGAAATTGAAAACGTGGATAAAAATCATGACGGATTTGGGTAGTTTGAGACAAAAGAACACAAGTATATAACATAATATATCAAGAACTCACTCTCTACACTAATATATATATATGAGACACTATAGAACACATCTCCAATACAAAAATATGAGATTAAACATGTAATAATTCATTCATACATAACAACAACACAGTGTGTCCAAATTTGGGATTTTCCCACATGGACACAACCACAACACAAAGGACACTCCTATGACCTCCAAATGGACACGAAATGAACACAAATGGAGATACAACCATGGGGGTCATTCCTATGGGTTCAAAATAGACCTATATGTATGAGGAAATGAAAAGAAGAAGGGATTTATACCTCCCGGTAGATTGAATCGAAGAAAAGCCTTTCCGGAGCGACACCAACACGTAGAGATTCCAAAAGGACACGAACGAGCTCCGAATCCTCCCAAACTTGGGTAGCTTCCTCCTTGGCTAGAATGGAGAAGGAAAGAAGAAGATTTAGTGGCGAAATGGAAGGATTTGGTGGAGAAATTGCTAGGGATTGCTCTCTAGGAATTTGGGGAAGAACAAGAGAGAGAGTGTGGATGAGAATAATGAAATGAACTTGAGCCTATCCTCTCCCAAAGTGGCTAGCCATATGGGGCTATTTGTCCTATTATGGTAAGGTCCAAAATACCCCCACTAACCTATTCTATGAGTATTAGGAAAGGGCTAATTGGTTGGGGCTAAATTAGTCATTCTAAAGTCTCTAATCACACTAACCTTATCCATAATAATTAGTCTAACCTCTAACTAAAATATTTCTATCATGTGGACTAAATTTAATATCATGTGGGCCATGCCTAAATAGAGTGTGGGTCCCACTAGAGTCAAACTATCCCCGGGTCCCCGTTTCAAGTCGGATTGAGTTGAAATTAGAACCCGACTCAAATAACCCCAAAACAATATCATAAATAATAAAATAATATCAAAATAATTCAAAGAGGTCAAATGCAAAAATATCCTTAGGCCAAAAATGACATTAAAATATCATAATCACATGGTTAGGCTCTAGGTCAAACAGTCTCTAGGATTTCACTAGCAAAACGTCAAAACCACAAGTTATTGATTTAAATAATTTTAAAATGATTTAAAATCACCAAAAATCATATCATGAATTAAATATCATTATTAAAATAATTATAAACACGAAATTTCAAAATTACCCTCATTTGGAAAACTGGGTGTTACAACTCTACCCACCTTAGAAAAATTTCGTCCTCGAAATTTAAGATCGATAGTACTCCTTCTAGAGCCTCTAAACTACCCAATATCTAAGGTAACACTTCCTAACACTGGAATAATAAACGGACATCTAAATAGTGTCAATCTAGGAATACCTCCAATACTGCTCTGCTATACGGCGGTAATGGAACTTCAATAAAATATGGACTGGAACCTATATCCAAGGGACTGGACCTATTTTAAAGTGGTCTTAACTAAGGATGAAAAGGAACTGATCTTAGGCTATATGTATGCTCAAACTATTATCTTCCTATTAACCATCTATTAATACATTCTATTACCATAGGAACGATGCATTACTAAGACATATAGGCCCCTATCTCTCATAACACATTTATACTCACCAAAAGACTAGTACATCCTATCAAGGCTGATACTATAAATCCCTCATAAATCTCATAAGCTACAGGTTTATAGACACACATCCCCACATCAAGGACTAACCTATATATATATCTACAACTGATACTAATGGGGTGACGTCCCTATTTCCCAACAATCAAGGTCTTAAAAAATTTATCTAAATCATGCAATTTGAAGGAATAGTATACAAGGTCAGGGCATACCGTAGCAGTTGGAAGTCTCACCTAGGTGCACTGGTCATTCTAGGTCAAAACAGTACTATGGTATCAACACACAAACAATCTAGGGTGTCCTAATTAGGAAGGTAAGAGAACAACAATCATCAAGGTTGTAGGGCTGTCTACCATCCTATATAAAAATTGGTCATTAACAAGCAACTAAGAAATTATTAAAAGGTTACTATTCCATAAAATGGCAAAAATTGAAAATTTAGGCACAACAAATCACAAATAGATTTTTGTCTTGACACGATCTAAGTTGATCAATTTCGGGATAAAACGAGATTTGGGCAAGAAGGAAAATCAATGAAATCAAAGTATGAGCACGAGCATCCAATGATGGAGGTTCAGGTCATGACTAAATTTAATTCGACTGAGTACGAATACGAGGTTCATAGGCGATAAAAAGATTTCAAGGAGAATTGTCAAGGCTGTCGCGAATGAGACTCTAGGGTCAAGTTTAACTATGTCTCCATTCTCGTAGATTGATACATGAAAAAATGAACCAAAGTGCAATAGGTTGATCAGACCATCATGTACCGGTTCTGATTAGACAATATGTTAGTGGGTGGCCACCCAATAAAATATGTCATGACCAAGCTCGAAAATAGATAAGCTTGCAAAACTAAGGCTAATTTAGCAGCACAAGATATAAGGGTGGTAATGATGAAAGGAATTACATAGTCCAAGTTTCTTAACCAACGGGTCAAGTAATCAGATAAGGTACAAGGTTAAGCATCTAAGGAAACAAGCAGAACACCATCACATATCGGGTCGAAAGAATTGAGTCAAGGCTGGATTTCTAATTAAAATAAGAAGAAGTTTAGTATAATGGTAGAGGTTATAGTTTAGCCAGTTGACCAGAAAATCATACCAAGAAAATAGAGTACAAAAAGACGGGTTTTAGTGGGACATGATATACCTACACGAAGGTGAGCTCGTCTAGGTCTTGCATATAAGATTTGTTGGAGGGTAACATCTAGTATTACATTCCGAATATCAAAGTCACGATAAGGAACGTCAATGATCTCAGTTAGAAAGTGGGAGTTCAAGAGGTGGTAATTAATGCACAAAAATAATGAAGATCGAGTTAGTCATCTACTTCTGATACTCTTAAGTTCATCTGGTCATAACTTGCCAATCATATCTTTACCTCACCAGTCTCCATATGAAAATTTAACCTTTACTTAAACCCTTACCATGACTACCGTAGGCAATTCCCAATTTCCAAACATCACTCTTGAAGCACAACCCTCATATTTAGGAATCAACATTAACCATTTATTTAAATTTCCAAGTTCTTTCACCTTGTCTTAAATTTGACCCAAAACCTCTAAATCCCGTTTACGAATTCCTTGAACTTGTTCAAATTGTTCTCCTCGTATTATTTAATTTAAATCTCTAGGCCTTACAAAACTTATCTTCCATCATAAAATCAACTTCCGTATTTTCTTCGACATACACCCTTGAATATTATTCTCCTAAAAATATTTCACAACAATCTCTAAACTTCCATAACTTTGTGCTCTCTCTATCCCTAGTCATTTTCTCGCAACATCTTGTTTAATATCCTTATTAAACACAATTAACTTCCCTTTTCCATTACTAACCTTCTACATAGCCTCAGAGTAAAAGTTTTCCCCAGAATCAATAACCAAGATTTTTTAAGTTCTCAAAACTAGGTTGACCTCTGATATCCTCATTAGTTTTGAATACACCTATAAACTATCTCATAACCCCAAAATTTCTCTAAATGTAATTGTTTCCAGATTGGCAGTATACATCTCCTTATTCTATTCGAGACCTTTACCATATTTCTATCTCAAGTTTCCATACGGAACACTCTACGTTTGATTTCCTTTAGATCATCATAAATAACCAGTTACGTCTTCTCTGAGCTACATAATTTACGTCACTTCCTTAGCCTTCCCCATGCAAAAGATACGAAGATTCAAGGGTTTCGAAGTACATCTGGTAGGGACGACAAGATATGGGTAATTAATGTAATGAGACAGAGTTTAAGATAAGAGGTAAATAAGAATGCAAGGGAATAATGGCGAGAAAGAATAATGAAGATATGTTCCTTCTCATCGGTTCAAACGAGAGGAACCCATCAAGCTTAAATTCAATAGCAAGAAATGAGGGTGAATCCAAACAAGAGGAAAAGGAATTCCAATTGAAGTTCAAAATGAGTTTCTCAGGGGTCGTCCCAGAAATCTCTCAAAAAATCCTAAGTGTGATTGAGTACCTTGGATTTGAAAATATTAATCTAAATACAAAATTAAATCAACAACTACAAAATTTTATCAAAATCATCAACTAATACCAGGATTCAAAGTTCTACAATGAATCCACAAAATCAAATTCAAATCAAGGAAAAAGGTGAATCAAAACAAGGAAAAGGAGTTTAAATCGGAATTCAAAATGAGATTCTCAAAGGTCATCCCAGGAATCTCTCAAGGAATCCTAACAGTGATTGAGTATCCTCTCATCCTAACACCTTAATTTATATATCCTATTGCAGGCTCGTAGTAGTACAACTAAGTCGTTACGCTACTACGAAATCGCACTAATGCGAATCTCGACCTGCATGGGCCACCACTAAAAATGTGTCACGACCCGCACCCTAGAGTTAGGGCACGAGAACGTAACAACGCCCAGCCTACGCCGCAGTGTCAGCGGTAGAACGCTGTCCTAGGTCTCAATGCATCTAACAGTATAAGACTAAACAGTTTATACTCCCCGAATGGGGGTGACATAGCAGAATGTAAACTCAATCACATCTAAGGTAGAGCATAAAGGAAGATAGATAAAACATGAAATCGAAAAGAGATACAACAGATAGAAGTCTAAGTGTCTAAGATACAAACTCAGAATACATCTCAAAACTCAAATACAGTAATCCATAAATACAACTCAAGATGACTGAAAATAAACTATAAGCAAAAATCCTAGCTATCTATGCAACCTCTACTGTCTCCTCTAGGCTAGCAGGCAACCTCCAGGCTATCTGTAAAATTTATCAATGGGTCCAGTCAGGACTGGCACGAGCACAGTACATCTCAACAGATCATAGCAGGTTAGAAAATATAATCATGCAGTAAAGTAAGATACAGGATCTGAAGGAAATACAGTATGTAAACAGAGAAAGAGAACTGTAATAGAAATATCTACTATAAGTAGAGAGCTAACAGTGGCTAGTGAGTCAGAGTACAATATAAACATGTGAATGGCATAGGAGATTCTGGAAACTATACTATGGAGTGATTCTGGGAACTGCACTACTTGGATATTATTCACATGTTTACTTCTACTCCCCCGTACCCCCAATCAATACACAAGGATCCAACCAGGTTATGTTATGATTCTATGCAAAGGCCCACAAGGGGTGATACATGGATAGCCCATAAATGGATGATTCTGGGAATGCCCACAATGGGGTGATTCTGGGAATGTCCATAAATGGGTGATTCAGGGAAGACTCTGTGATCATGAAAGTACATGTCACAAGTGATCGAAGAACCGTGAAGCATAGTGATACACCATGTAAGTGAAACGCACAGAACATGTAGTATACGATGCTCCCTGAGGGGATAACATCTCAAGAAAGGATCCATATAGTACTAATCCGTGTTACCAACGTGACAGCATCAAGTATAGTAATCTAAAGTAGAAAAATAATTCTAACAGGATATGAAATGATCAGAGAATGTACTCGCCTGATATCTGAATGTCCAAGATAAAGATACTGTCCGAGGAGAGGTGTCTGGCTTCTAATTAGAACAGCACAAGTCACAACATGTCCAAAAGGGTAATATAAAGCACTACAATGCATTCTACATGAATGTAGGTCAAACTAGGCCAAAGTCAACCCTTGGTCAACTCTGGTCAACTGCACTAGTCAAACTAGGTCAAACTAGGTCATGTCCTAACCCAGCAAGTCTTACTAGGCCTAACCAAGACTATCCTAGCAAGCACACATCAATACAAGGCTATACAAGCCAACATACACCCAACTCTATATAGCATGCAATTATTCAATACTCAAACAGGCAAGAATTCACATTGGATATACACTAGGTAATCTATTACTTTAAGCTATATATGTCTACACATATATACACATGCATATATTGGTATTCAATATTAGGTCTATAATCATGGCATTTCAAATGGTTATATAAACTTATATATTACAACACAATATGCTAACATATATATAATATACATACATAGCTAAGTTAATTATATTCATAAATACTTATTTAAGAGGCTATGTGTGTGTATGTGAACATGGCAAAGGGGCAAGTGAGGGTTAAATGGGCATACATAGTGTATACATATCAAAGAGTGTCAAAGTGTAAGTGAACAAAGTGTCAAGTGTGATAGTGTCAACATAGTGTAAGGGGTACATGAGGTAATATAAGATTTGTGTTAACATAGAACATTACATCTCATTAACTTGTATATTGCATACATTACATCTATTATTACATTACATTCATGCTTGCATTCATTCATCATTCATTTATTCTCTTGCACTACTATATGCACCATACATTACATACTATGGAACCTATATATTCATTACAAGCCATACTTATACATGCTTACATTAGATAGGATACTTACACCTCATACATCATTTATTTAACCATTTACTCATGCTTGTATTATCTATTTAATTACATAATGTATATACATTAACATGGGTTAAAATCAAATAGAACATTATATTACACACAAGGGTGCACAAAATACATATGCCGAATAGTAACTCCTACTAATAATCAATACTGTACCATCTCAGCATGAATTAAAATCTAGGATTAAAGTATGTTATAGATCTATGTGTTAGCTTTCCGAAACTTCAAACGGATCGTGTTTTCATTTCCGAAAACTCCCGAAATCGCGAAAACACCGAGAACACGTTTGTCTTTCGTATAGCTGACACTCAAATAATTCTCCAGAAAGTTAAAGAAATAATTAGGCCTGTTAATACATGTTTTTGGAAAGCTAACTTCAATACGCTTCTTTTAAAAAAAACGGGAGATTAAACCGAACTTTGAGCTAGAAGTTATAACATTTCTAAGTTAGGGTTGAAATTAAAAACGTGGATAAAAATCATGACGGATTTGGATAGTTTGAGACAAAAGAACACAAGTATATAACATAATATATCAAGAACTCACTCTCTACACTAATATATATATATGAGACACTATAGAACACATCTCCAATACAAAAATATGATATTAAACATGTAATAATTCATTCATACATAACAACAACACATAGTGTGTCCAAATTTAGGATTTTCCCACATGGACACAACCACAACACAAAGGACACTCCTATGACCTCCAAATGGACACGAAATGGACACAAATGAAGATACAACCATGGGGGTCATTCCTATGGGTTCAAAATAGACCTATATGCATGAGAAAATGAAAAGGAGAAGGGATTTATACCTCCCGGTAGATCGAATCGAAGAAAAGCCTTCCCGGAGCGACACCGACACGTAGAGATTCCAAAAGGACACGAACGAGCTCCGAATCCTCCCAAACTTGGGTAGCTTCCTTCTTGGCTAGAATGGAGAAGGAAAGAAGAAGATTTGGTGGCGAAATGGAAGGATTTGGTGGAGAAATTGCTAGGGATTGCTCTCTAGGAATTTGGGGAAGAACAAGAGAGAGAGTGTGGATGAGAATAATGAAATGAACTTGAGCCTATCCTCTCCCAAAGTGGCTGGCCATATGGGGCTATTTGTCCTATTATGGTAAGGTCCAAAATGCCCCCACTAACCTATTCTATGAGTATTTGGAAAGGGCTAATTGGTTGGGGCTAAATTAGTCATTCTAAAGTCTCTAATCACACTAACCTTATCCATAATAATTAGTCTAACCTCTAACTAAAATATTTCTATCATGTGGACTAAATTTAATATCATGTGGGCCATGTCTAAATAGTGTGTGGGTCCCACTAGAGTCAAACTACCCCCGGGTCCCCGTTTCAAGTCGGATTGAGTTGAAATTCGAACCCGACTCAAATAACCCCAAAACAATATCATAAATAATAAAATAATATCAAAATAATTCAAAGAGGTCAAATGCAAAAATATCCTTAGGCCAAAAATGACATTAAAATATCATAATCACATGGTTAGGCACTAGGTCAAACAGTCTCTAGGGTTTCACTAGCAAAACGTCAAAACCACAAGTCATTGATTTAAATAATTTTAAAATGATTTAAAATCACCAAAAATCATATCATGAATTAAATATCATTATTAAAATAATTATAAACACAAAATTTCAAAATTATTCTCATTTGGAAAACTGGGTGTTACACGCACTATCCTTGACACAGTGAACATATACACCATGAACCCAAACTCTATATCCACATTTACTAATCCAAACACCACCAAACTAATGGATAACACCCAATATGGATAACACATTATTTAGCCAATATATAAACTCAGATGAATTTGATAAGCAAAGCCCCCCGCCGTCCCCGACAAAAGCCCGCCGCCCCAAGCCCGCCGCCCAGCCCCCGACGCCCCCACCCCAAGACCGCCGCCCAGCCCCCGACGCCCCCGCCCCAAGCCCGCCGCCCAGTCCCCGCCCCAAGCCCGCCGCCCAGCCCCCGACGCCCCCGCCCCAAGCCCGCCGCCCAGGCCCCGACGCCCCCGCCCCAAGCCAACCGCCCAGCCCCCGACGCCCCCGCCCCAAGCCAGCCGCCTAGCCCCCGACGCCCCCGCCCCAAGCCTGCCGCCCAGTCCCCGACGCCCCCGCCCCAAGCCCGAATGTCCCCAAGCCCGCCGCCCCCGCTGCCCCTACGTCGACACCGCGACACACACACAGAGAGAGAGAGAGGGGATTACCTTCGGGAGAGAGAGAGGAGAGGACGCCGTCGCCGTTCACCGAAGCCGTGCGAGAAAGAGAGAGAGAGAGAGAGAGAGAGAGGAGAGAGATTGAATTTGGGGGGAATGCTAAAAGTTCCCTCCGCCTTTTCATTTAAGTCTGGAACGTAAATTTAGCGACGGAATAGCGACTGCTCATAATCCGTCGCCAAGTAGTCGCTATTATTGATTATCCGACTGAATATCCGTCGCTACGTAGTCGAAGATATGTCCCGCCAATTCTCTACACAATTCCTGCCAAATAATCGACTACGTAGCGACGTCAGGGGATCCGTCGCTATAACACCGACAGTCTAGCGACGGATGTGCGACCTTTCCTCCCCCTAAAATTAAAATAAAAATGGCAAAGGCGTGTAGTCGGTAATCAGTCGCTGAGCGGCCACGAAACCGTCGCTAACACCAACGGAAAACTTCCGTCGCTAAATATCCGTCGCTAATTGAGTGTATTTTGGTAGTGATGGAATTTTAATATGATGATATAGACTCGTGTAAAGTAGAACTATTTTATCTTATCACATGGACTAATTAACTTGCTGCTAGATGAGGACCATTACACTTTGTAGTATGTTAGCACATGGAGACATTTTATTACTATGTTTTGGATATGAATATAGCACTGTTGTAGAGTTATCATGTGGAATGTAGAAATGATGCTATTTTTTAGGATGGCTATCATATTGTATTTCAGAGTTACAAGTATGGTATGTTTGGAACCGTTGGGTCGTCGAGATAATATCCATGTACTGGAAACTGCGTAAGTATGGAATCCCTGGATTAGAAAGTTGACTAGAGTAACGACTCGAGGTATATGGCAAATGTAGAAAAGTATGTTTCATTGTAAACGTTGGATAAAGATGTTTTATGATTATTTCGGTTTCATACTATGCATTTGTATAGAGTTTATCTATTCACATAGTTGTATGGTCGTGGACAACTTGTGCACAAGGGCTTATTCCTCGAACGGTTGTTGGGGCACTGGAATCATGTCGGCCTAGGAGAAACATAGGTGTTGTAGCACGGAGTGATTTGACACCTCCAGTCGGACCAACTACCCAGATTGGAAGGATCGTCATCTAACCATGAGTCCAGGATGGCTTGTGGTGTCAGTGACCTTCATGTAGTTTGGCTGCATGCTAACGTCATATGCTTGCAGGCCTAGTACTGGATACGGATTGAGTACTTAGTACATTATATTTTATGATGGCTAATGAGTGTCTTATGCAGGGACACGTATTATGACACGATCTTTATATATTATGGATTAAGATAGCGTAGTATTGAACCTTTATGTTTTATGAGAATGCTATTTTTGTACTAAACAAGGAAGGAAGGATGGTAAGTATGGGTAAGTTCAACTATGATGTGTGACATATTTATGTTATTGACATAAGTATGTTATGTCATGTAACTGATTCTAAGCCAAAATTAGAAAGACCACATAAGTTGCTTTCACTCACTTTATTCAGTGTATTGGTTTTGTGGTGTCGGTTAGATACCGCTCACGAGTACACATCGTACTGATGCCCTCCTAGTCTTTTAGGTGCCGCGACTCGGATGTACTGAGATGTTTGAGCTCGGATGATGCTTGCAGCTATGCAGTCAAAATGAGAGTTTCCATTACAAAAAGTTATAAAAACTTTCATATTAAAACTTTTGAAAAGAAAGAGAGTACAAGGAAATCCTAAATACAATAATTCTAAGTACACAAATATGGGGAGTTGGAGCGATGGAAATTAAGTCTATGATCGACTTCTTTACTTCGTTGACGATCCGATGCGAAGATTGAAGAAACTTGCTAACTCTGGCTCTGACAAATTTGGCAACAAATATGCAATGATATCAAAAGCTCCACCTCGTCTCAGTTGAAATCCGAACTAGTCATCCTTCTGTCTTGTTAAGTAAATGACCTATAATATTAAGAGTAATGTTCGATTGATAATAATTCCCCCTATATAGTTATTATAGAAGCATAACATTACCTAGGCTTCTCTTGTGAATCTTTGACTAGGGTTAGAAATACCTAAAATCATGTATTTTTTTCTTAGAATTAGACCTTCCCCGGAGACCTTAGAAGTGAAATCATGACAACAGTTTTCATGCTAATTGAAATCTTACTAGTTGGATAGCATGTAGAACATAGTGTACCCTAGTTCTTAGAATATAACGTCAACCAGAATTCTACTCGTAACTAGTTCCCCCAATCTTTTGAGGATCAAGGTACGATTCGATGTACTTGAACTTTGTCTTCCACATTTAATTTCTTTGTTCATTAATATCGCGTTTTAGTTTAATTTCGAGGACAAAATTTTTATTAGTCGGGTAGAATGTAATCTCCACCTCAAACTTTCAACATAGCGAATCCTTAAACTCCAAACCCATTTAGCCACTGTCTTTTAAACCTCTATAGCCAACTAGCCTATGCCTTAAACCTGCTAACCCGACAACCCCATACTCGAATACCCCTAACACGCGCGAGAACAGGCCACTCCCTGTTCTGCCTCTTCCCTCCAACATCTCTCCCTCCTCAACGTTCAACTTCCTCTCTTCTACCTCCATGATTTCCCTCAACCTCCTCCTTACAGTAACACCACCGCCATTGCCCACAGCTGACGCGACTGGCCATGCGCCTGGCTGTCGAGCCCGCGGTTACCCCGCACGTGACTCCCTCCCTGGCCGTGCCAGGCCATGCTCTGCCCCACGAGCACACCCGCTGACCGCGTCCCTGCGTCGCGCGCGCGGCCACGCCCGCCCGACGTCCTTCGGCACCAGCGACCGCAGTCCCGTACCGGTCGAACGCTGCCAACTGTATCCTGCCTGTCGGAGCTACCCCGTGCCGCTGGATGGGTCTCCTCCCTTCCCTGGACACTTCAGATGTCGGAATTGCAATCGAAACCTGAGTTCCGTCGTGATGCACGGGGATTCTGAATTCAGAATTATCTTTCGCCGAAGTAACTTTGCACGTATTTTCTGGATGTTCCAACCGTTAGATCGTCGATCTGATTCTTCCGTCTCCATCTCGGTATACAACTCTTCCCCTCTATCAATTTTCAATCGTTAATTAGTTCATTTGTGTTGGAGCTTTTCTTTTAACATGTGAAAAGAGCTTGCTCTCAACACATGCCTAGTGAAGTTTAGTCCCACATTGAAAAAATACTATGAGTAGTATTAGGGGTGAGTATTCGGTTTAATCGGTTTAAACCGAACCGAAAATAGCAAAACTGAATTAACCGAATTAAAAATATCCTAAACCGAACCCGAACCGAATTGAGGGTAAACCGAACAAAACCGAACCGATTAATTCGGTCCGGTTTAATCGGTTTAACCGGTTGGGCCAATTATCCATTGGGCTTAACAGTTGGGCCCCCTTTTAATGTCAAAATGTTACGTGGGCTTAACAGCTGGGCCCTATTTTAATGGCAAAATGTTATGTGCAAAATGTTATGTGCTAAATAAACAAATGAAAATGAACAAATAATTACAAGAATACATACAAATTCCAGCATACAACAATTGTCTAGCTTACAACAATTTTTCAGCTTACAATTACAGTTTACAGCTTAAAATTACAGTTACAATCAAATGAACATAAAAAAAGTAAAGATTAACATACATGCAATAGAAGATATGGATAAATTGTCCAGCATACAACATACAAAAAAGTAAAGAATCTAATATTACAATTACAGATCTCCAGCTTACAACATACAAAAAAAGAGAAGTAAAAATTAACATCCATAATAGACCCTCCTTCCTTTAATGCAGCAGTGTAAAGAGGAGGATATGGACCAATCAGAAGCTCAATCAGAGGATACAACTCGGCAAGCACACTATACTCCAAATGTAACACCCACTTTTCTAAAAAGAGGGTAGTTTTGAACTTTTGTAAAAGTTTATTATTTAATAATAGGATTTATGATTTATGAAAATTTTTATTAATTTAATACTATTTAAAATTGGTGAATTATAATTTTGATGTGTTAGCTAGTGAACCCTAGAACTTTTGAGCCTAGAGACTAACCATGACCATGGGAACCTAACCATGTGATTAGAATGACTATTTACAACTTTTTAGGCTAAGGGTATTTTGGTCATTTTATGACTTTTGAATTATTTAGGATTTTGATTAATTGGTGAATTTTAGATTATTTTAATAATATTTAAATTGATGTATTATGATTTTGGTCATTTTTCATATTTTAATATTTTGGGAAAATTTTATATTTTTAATATTGTTTTTATTGGATTTGTTTAGTCGGGTTTGAGTTTCATCTCGTTCCGACTTGTATTGTGACCCGGGTAGCTTAAACTCTAGATGGGACCCAATATTAAGTTAAGCATGGCCCACAAAACCCAACATTTAAGTTAGTTAATTAAACTAATTTTTATCATGTTAGAATGGTTAAGTTAGAGACTCAAAACAAGATCATTTTGACCCCAAACTTGAACCTAGTCTAGACTTAACCATATGAGACTAGAGAGGGGCAATTAGGACATTTTCCATTAGCCCTAATGGACTCTTTATGGCAGCCACCTTTAGGGGAGAATGATTCATTTCATTCATTACGATCTTGCCTCTTTTATTTTTCTTTTGTTCTTCCCTAATTTTAGAGAGCCTTCCCTTTGATTTGATCTCCAAATCAAATCATTCCTTCACCAAACTTTCCCTCAATCATTCCCATTCTCCAAGAGAAGGGTGCTACCAAGGATTGGAAGAGGAGTGCAAGAAGGAGTGTCCACTTTGAGGGATCTTCGTATCGGAGCCGTGTCCTAAAGGATTTTATTGGGATTCCACTCCCAATAGGTAGAACCCATCCTCTAAATCGATTTTCTTTGCATAAAAATTAGTTTTGAATCCATAGGATCCATCCTCATGCATGTGTCCCATTTAGATTCAAATTTAAGACCATTTGGAGCTCTCTTGAGGATTTTAGATATGTGTCTTGTGTCCTACTTGATAGATCCCAAATTAGGACATCCCATGTGTATGTATGTATGATAATAGTTTAAATAGATATTTAAATTTAGTTTTAAAATGGTTAGAGAGTGGATTGATCTTAGTTAGGATGGTTAGAATGAGTTTCATTTGGATACCTATATTTGTATCCAAGTATCTTGGCCTATATGTGTTCTTTTGTCCATAACAACTCAAATTCGTCATAATATTCATCCACGTTTTTATTAACCAAAGCAACTTAGAAATGTCATAACTTTTAGCTTAGAACTCCGATTTATCTTCCGTTTTTTTAAAAGAACTGTATCGAAGTTAGCTTTCCAAATATATATTTTAATAAACCAAATTCTTTCTGTAACTTTCTGTAGAATTATTTGAGTGTCAGCTGTACGAAAGACGAACGTGTTTCGGTATTTTCACGATTTCGGGAGCTTCCGGACACGAAAATGCGATCCGTTTGAAGTTTCGGAAAGATAACACGAAGGGCTACAACATACTTTAATCCTAGAATTTAGTAGAGGCCCAATTGGTACAGTATTGGTTTTAAGTAGAAGAGTGACTATACGATATATGCATTTTGTGTAACCTATGAGCCTATGTAGTATGGATATTAAATAAATATAGAGTATGTAATATATGATATGTTAGATGAATGAAATGATATATATGATATATATCCTCTTTACATTAATGTATATATATGGTTGAATGCAAGCATGTAGGAATGCAATTAATATAATGTATGTAAGAAATGCATAAATGCATGAATGAAAGAATAATATACAATGTATGCATGAAAGTATATAATGAATGCTAGATATGAATGCAAGGTATACATGTAATGATAGATATGAATGCATAATATATAAATAATATAATGCAATATATAATGATAGCATTAATGGTAATGTAGAATATATGATGCAAGCATGTATATGTCCACTGTTTTTCCATTTTCTTACATTTTCCTTCCCTTCCCTTTCCATTTCAGTTTTTCCTCCTTTTTTTCTCTTCTATTTTTACATGTTGTATACAATATATATAATGTATAGATGCATGTAAGTATGTAATATGAATGAATGAATGCCATATATGAATGAATCAATCAATCAAAGGTATAAGTAAAATATAATGCATTGTAATGAACGTTAACATATATAATGTATAAAAGTATATATGTAAATGTGCATGAATGTATATATCTATGTAACTATGTAAATATGAATGATGTAACATATGCCTATATATATATGTATGTAATGTGGATATGCATGTATGTATGAAGGTATGTATTTATATATATTATCTATATATATATATATATATATATATATATATATATATATATATATATATATATATATATATATATATATATATATATATATATTATCTATTTTATATTATGCATTGTTATGGTTCACATTGTCTTGTGATTGTGTAAATGCTAGCCTAGGCTTGGTTAGGCCTAGTGAGACTTGTTAGACTTGTTTGGGCTAGGACTTGACCTAGTTGACCTAATTTGACTAGTGTGGTCGACTAGAGTTGACCAAGTGTTGACTTTAGTCTAGTTTGACCTAGACAGCATGCAGATGCATTATACATTTCATTTATCATCTCTCGTATACATCTTGACCTGTGTTGCTCTAAATAGGACTCTGTGGCTTCAGTTTGGACCTCTATACCTATCAGCTATTCAGGTTATCAGGCGAGTACATTCTCTGATCATTTCATAACTTGCTTAGAATTATATTCCTGCTCTAATTTACCTTATTTGATGCTGTCACGATATTATCACGGATTGGTACTATATGGATCCCTACATTGAGATGTTATCCCCCTCGGGAGCATCGGATACATCATATCATGTGTTTCATGTACATCATGTATTCCTCGCTCTCATGTTATTCATGTTTCTCATGTGTTTCATGCTCGTTCATGCATGCTCGTGTACTCTCAAGTGCTCTCATGTTCGGTCATGTTTTCTATGTATCTCATGTATAACCTATACTTCATGTGCACTCATTTATGAGCTCTCATGTATACTTCATGTGCACCCATTTATGGGCTTCATGTGAAAACCATATACGTAACATAACTTGTCTGGATCCTTGTGTATTGATTGGGGTATGGGGGAGTATAAATAGTCATGTGAACAATTCCAAAGTAGTATAGCCGTGTACGTCTCTTTAGTATAGTCATGTGCAAATCAAGCCGTTCATATTTCGACTTTGTACTCTAAATCACTAGTCACTGGTAGCTCTTTACTTATAGTAGATATTTCTATTACAGTTCTCTCTCTGTTTACATCATGTACTTTCTTTCAGTTTCATGTATCGTACTCTCTTGCATGTTTATATTCTCTAACCTGTTATGATCTGCGTGAGAGGTATTGTGCTCGCTTCCGTCCTGACTGGACCTGTTGATAAATTTTACAGATAGCTTGGAGGTTACCTTCTAGCCTAGAGGAGACACAGTAGAGGTTGGAGTAGATAGCTAGAGTTTTTCTTATTTTATTTTTTAGTTGTACTTATTTGCACTCTCTGGATTTCTGTATTTGAGATTTACATTTTCTGGATTTGTGATATCTTAGACACTTAGACTTCTATCTACTTGTATCTCTTTGTGGATTTCAGTTTTATCTATCTTTTTATCGTATTCTATCTTAGATGTGATTGAAACTGTATTCTACTATGTCACCTCCATTCGGAGTGTATATACTGTACAGGTACCTTATATTGTTAGATGATTGACCTAGGACAGCGTTCTACCGTCGACACTGCGACGTAGGCTGGGCGCTGTTACGTACTTGTACCCTCACAGTGGGTGCGGATCGTGACACATTTTTAGTGGTGGCCCATGCAGGTCGAGTTTATATAGTGGTATTCGAACTAGAGTATCACTACAGCCTGTAGTAGGATTAGGATTTTTTGAAGGTACTCAATCACAGTTAGGATTCCTTGAGAGATTTCTGGGACGACCCTTGAGAATCTTATTTAAACTTCAATTTGAACTCATTTCCCTTGTTTGTTGCTCTCACTCCTTGATTATTGAATTTGATTTTGTTGGATCGTTGTTGATTTTGATTTTCCTATCGAGATAAATTTTATGGCCTGAGTTACGATATTTTCTGATAACATATGTTGACGGAAATACAGTGATGGTAAAACGTCTACTTGATTATGGAACCTGTAGTTTATCGCAGCCATATTAGCTGGCGTGGCAGAAATATAGGGACCTGACTTCGGATGTACGTATCTTGGTTATGAGATTTGGAATTTCTTGCAGCTATACTAGTCGGCATAGCGAGATTTCTAGACGACATGATTATAGAGGTGCATACCCCAGTTATGGAATCTATCGTTTATCGCAGCCTTGCTTACTGGCATGGCGAGGACTCTGAGTAACATGATTTTGGACAGATGCATATGATTATCAGATTGTATCTTGAGAAGGTTTTTAAACATATCATCTCTATCGTACCATTCTGTTGTTATAAATTGTATTCCATCATCAAATAACTTAGGAGTATGAGTAGGAGTAGCTTAGCTGTTATTATAAATCTAGTGTAACTTCTTGTTATAATTTTTTTCCTAATACAATGAATCGATAATTTTGCTAGACCTTAACTTGGATTTGATATTATAGCTCTGGTTTCAAAATGGTTCCTTCTTTTAAATAGATAAGCAGAACAGATTTTATCATTATTTTCTTCTTGCCATTATTTCTTGTATTACCTTAATATATATATATATAGTGGACACAGATACTTGCCTGACACGTATGCATGCTACACTTGATTACCAACCTATCTAAATGCATATTAATATGTTTGATGTTAATTTCTCAAAATCCTAATATTTCTAATATAGTACAGTATCAGTGACTAGTTCTTTGTTTTCCCAGATTAAATTCGTAAATAAATATAAAATTCATGTTATTAGTCGTTGTTTACATCACTGCACATGTATGTTATATACAGGGTTCAAGTTTTAAAGAAATTGGTTGAGTTTTGTGTTTGAATTTGTCAAATCTGAGACTGTGTGCATATTAACCCTTTAAGCCTGAATTATAAGTGATTAGTCAATTTGCAGTTTTTTTAAATGTAATGTTTTGAGCCGTATACATTGTTGTATGTAGGGATATAATGTTAGGTTTCATACTCTTATATGTTAGGTTGTGGTTGTGGTAAACGTTGGATTGGTTTTGATGTTCGAATTTCTCTAAAATCCTGAAAACTGAATACATGTTAACATTTTTACATTGCTTTCAAATGTGTAGTTCAATTTCGGATTAATATGTAATGTTGAACTAAGCTGAATGATTGAACCCTTCATTTCAAGTTTTAACCCATGTACACTTGACACTCTACACTAATGTTCACAACTGCCATGTAAACCTAACCCTTCATCTCCATGTTATGTTCATAAATCTATATATATGTTCATAAATCTATATATATATATATATATATATATATATATATATATATATATATATATATATATATATATATATATATATATATATATATATATATATATATATATATAGTTTATGCATACATGTTATAATGTATATAGATACATAATTAAATCTCTACCTCTCTATACATATAGATATACATATATATATATGGTTAGCCATGCATGTTATGAGTAAATAGCTTGTGCCTTGTAGACTGTTTAACCAATATGCCATGAATAGTGTAACTTGATAGCTATTATTTTGAGACCCAAATCCTCCTATACACTTTCATGTATATTTCACACACACACACACACATGTCTACTATCTAACCCTATGAACATGTCCACATACACCCATATACACACTAACCACATAACCTTTACATAATGCTAGCTTTTCCCCTTCTAACACTCTCTCTCTCTCTCTCTCTCTCTATATATATATATATATATATATATATATATATATATATATATATATATATATATATATATATATTGTGATTGAATTTTAATGCTCGACATTTGTGCTTTAAATTTTGATTTTGATTATGCCTTAAAGCCTTGATGATTTGTTATTTCTGTATCTTTTCCAGTTTAACACCCCTGATTGCTTGTAAGTTTTGATACCCTATGATTATTTTGTTCTAGTGTAACTAGTATACCTAGATGAGACTTACACTACCACCGTATGCCATGACCCTGTATGCCATTCTTTTAAATTGTATGATTTAGGTAAGTTCTGAGACTTTGATTGTTGGGGACGAGACTCTAGAAAAAGTACGACCATCTTAATTTCGAGGACGAAATTTTCTAAGGAGGGTAGACTTGTAACACCCACTTTTCTAAAAAGAGGGTAATTTTGAACTTTTATAAAAGTTTATTATTTAATAATAGGATTTATGATTTAAGGAAATTTTTAATTAATTTAATACTATTTAAAATTGGTGAATTATAATTTTGATGTGTTAGCTAGTGAACCCTAGAACTGTTGAGCCTAAAGACTAACCATGACCATGTGGACCTAACCATGTGATTAGAATGACTATTTACAACTTTTTAGGCTGAGGGTATTTTGGTCATTTTGTGACTTTTGAATTATTTAGGATTTTGATTAATTGGTGAATTTTAGATTATTTTAATAATATTTAAATTGATGTATTATGATTTTGGTCATTTTTCATATTTTAATATTTTGGGAAAATTTTATATTTTTAATATTGTTTTTATTGGATTTGCTTAGTCGGGTTTGAGTTTCGTCTCGTTCCGACTTGTATTGTGACCCGAGTAGCTTAAACTCTAGATGGGACCCAATATTAAGTTAAGCATGGCCCATAAAACCCAACATTTAAGTTAGTTAATTAAACTAATTTTTATCATGTTAGAATGGTTAAGTTAGAGACTCAAAACTAGATCATTTTGACCCAAAACTTGAACCTAGTCTAGACTTAACCATATGAGACTAGAGAGGGGCAATTAGGACATTTTCCATTAGCCCTAATGGACTCTTTATGGCAGCCACCTTTAGGGGAGAATGATTCATTTCATTCATTACAATCTTGTCTCTTTTATTTTCCTTTTGTTCTACCCTAATTTTAGAGAGCCTTCCCATTGATTTGATCTCCAAATCAAATCATTCCTTCACCAAACCTTCCCTCAATCATTCCCATTCTCCAAGGGAAGGGTGCTACCAAGGATTGGAAGAGGAGTGCAAGGAGGAGTGTCCACTTTGAGGGATCTTCGTATCGGAGCCGTGTCCTAAAGGATTTCATTGGGATTCCACTCCTAATAGGTAAAATCCATCCTCTAAATCGATTTCCTTTGCATATAAATTAGTTTTGAATCCGTAGGATCTATCCTCATGCATGTGTCCCATTTAGATTCAAATTTGAGGCCATTTGGAGCTCTCTTGAGGATTTTAGATATGTGTCTTGTGTCCTACTTGATAGATCCCAAATTAGGACACCCCATGTGTATGTACGTATGATAATAGTTTAAATAGATATTTAAATTCAGTTTTAGAATGGTTAGAGAGTGGATTGATCTTAGTTAGGATGGTTAGAATGAGTTTCATTTGGATACCTATGTTTGTATCCAAGTATCTTGGCCTATATGTGTTCTTTTGTCCATAACAACTCAAATTCGTCATAATATTCATCCATATTTTTATTAACCAAAGTAACTTAGAAATGTCATAACTTTTAGCTTAGAACTCCGATTTATCTCCCGTTTTTTTAAAAGAACCGTATCGAAGTTAGCTTTCCAAATATATATTTTAATAAGCCAAATTCTTTCTGTAACTTTCTGTAAAATTATTTGAGTGTCAGCTGTACGAAAGACGAACATGTTACGATATTTTCGCGATTTCGGGAGCTTCCGGACACGAAAATGCGATCCGTTTGAAGTTTCGGAAAGCTAACACGAAGGGCTACAACATACTTTAATCCTAGAATTTAGTAGAGGCCCAATTGGTACAGTATTGGTTTTTAAGTAGAAGAGTGACTATACGATATACGCATTTTGTGTAACCTATGAGCCTATGTAGTATGGATATTAAATGAATATAGAGTATGTAATACATGATATGTTAGATGAATGAAATGATTTATATATGATATATATCCTCTTTACATTAATGTATATATATGGTTGAATGCAAGCATGTAGGAATGCAATTAATATAATGTATGTAAGCAATGCATAAATGCATGAATGAAAGAATGTTATACAATGTATGCATGAAAGTATATAATGAATGCTAGATATGAATGCAAGGTATACATGTAATGATAGATATGAATATATAATATATAAATAATATAATACAATATATAATGATAGCATGTATGGTAATGTAGAATATATGATGCAAGCATGTATATGTCCACTGTTTTTCCATTTTCTTACATTTTCCTTCCCTTCCCTTTCCATTTCAGTTTTTTCTCCTTTTTTCCTCTTCTATTTTTACATGTTGTATACAATATATAATGTATAGATGCATGTAAGTATGTAATATGAATGAATGAATGTCATATATGAATGAATCAATCAATCAAAGGTATAAGTAAAATATAATGCATTGTAATGAACGTTAACATATATAATGTATAAAAGTATATATGTAAATGTGCATGAATGTATATATCTATGTAACTATGTAAATATGAATGATGTAACATATGCCTATATATATATATATATATATATATATATATATATATATATATATATATATATATATATATATATATATGTATGTATGTAATTCATGTTCTGCTCTCCTTTCAATAATATTGCTTTTCGTTAAAAAAAAAATATATGTATGTAATGTGGATATGCATGTATGTATGAAGGTATGTATTTATATATATTATCTATTTTATATTATGCATTGTTATGGTTCACATTGTCTTGTGATTGTGTGAATGCTAGCCTAGGCTTGGTTAGGCCTAGTGAGACTTGTTAGACTTGTTTGGGCTAGGACTTGACCTAGTTGACCTAATTTGACTAGTGTGGTCAACTAGAGTTGACCATGTGTTGACTTTAGTCTAGTTTGACCTAGACAGCATGCGGATGCATTGTACATTTCATTTATCATCTCTCGTATACATCTTGACCTGTGTTGCTCTTAATAGGACTCTGTGGCTTCAGTTTGGACCTCTATACCTATCAGCTATTCAGGTTATCAGACGAGTACATTCTTTGATCATTTTATAACTTGCTTAGAATTATATTCCTGCTCTAATTTACCTTATTTGATGCTGTCACGATATTATCACGGATTGGTACTATATGGATCCCTACATTGAGATGTTATCCCCCTCGGGAGCATCGGATACATCATGTCATGTGTTTCATGTACATCATGTATTCCTCGCTCTCATGTTATTCATGTTTCTTATGTGCTTCATACTCGTTCATGCATGCTCATGTGCTCTCATGTTCGGTCATGTTTCCCATGTATCTCATGTATAACCTATATTTCATGTGCACTCATTTATGAGCCTTCATATGAATTTCATGTGCACCCATTTATGGGCCCCCATGTGAACTTCATGTGCACTCATTTATGAGCTCTCATGTATACTTCATGTGCACCCATTTATGGGCTTCATGTGAAAACCATGTACGTAACATAACTTGTCTGGATCCTTGTGTATTGATTGGGGTATGG
Organism: Iris pallida; assembly: GCA_029216955.1. Classification (NCBI taxonomy): domain Eukaryota; kingdom Viridiplantae; phylum Streptophyta; class Magnoliopsida; order Asparagales; family Iridaceae; genus Iris; species Iris pallida. The sequence continues at coordinate 3,775,357 of JANAVB010042419.1, read as the reverse complement.
GGGAGTATAAATAGTCATGTGAACAATTCCAAAGTAGTATAGCCATGTACGCCTCTTTAGTATAGTCATGTGTAAATCAAGCCGTTCACATGTCGACTTTGTACTCTAAATCACTAGTCACTGGTAGCTCTCTACTTATAGTAGATATTTCTATTACAGTTCTCTCTCTGTTTACATCATGTACTTTCTTTTAGTTTCATGTATCGTATTCTCTTACATGTTTATATTCTCTAACCTGTTAATCTGTGTGAGATGTATTGTGCTCGCTCCCGTCCTGACTGGACCTGTTGATAAATTTTACAGATAGCTTGGAGGTTACCTTCTAGCCTAGAGGAGACACAGTAGAGGTTGTAGTAGATAGCTAGAGTTTTTCTTATTTTATTTTTTAGTTGTACTTATTTGCACTCTCTGGATAACTGTATTTGAGATTTGGGACATTTTCTGGATTTGTGATATCTTAGACACTTAGACTTCTATCTACTTGTATCTCTTTGTAGATTTCAGTTTTATCTATCTTTTTATCGTATTCCACCTTAGATGTGATTGAAACTGTATTCTGCTATGTCATCTCCATTCGGAGTGTATATACTGTACAGGTACCTTATATTGTTAGATGATTGACCTAGGACAGCGTTCTACCGTCGACACTGCGGCGTAGGCTGGGCGCTGTTACATACTCGTACCCTCACAGTGGGTGCGGGTCGTGACACCAAATAAATTGACAATATAAACAACATTAGCCCAGATCACAGTGACTGGAGTATCGAAGGATATCCAATCCAAAGTCCAGTCAATTGGCAATATAATTATATAAACAACATTAGCCCAGATCAATTCAAGGAGCCAAGGAGGACCAAGTTGCATAAAGTATAAACCTCAAGAGAGCTCGCTTTATCATTTGGGAATAAAATTATCAACTTGTTTGTTGACAGCTGCTCAAGAGAAATTAATCATAAATAATGCCGCAATATGGACATGGAGATTAACATTGTCCAATTCACATAATTTAGGCCACAATATATTACTGTAAAGCAAAAGATATAGAAAATTGGAAGTTTAGAAATAACCTGAGCTAGAAGCCTACAACACGAACATAATTTGAAGCTTCCATTGTTCCACGTTAATGCCATCTCATCATTGTCCAATTCACATTAAGCTGGAACAAGAGAAACTAGGGTTTGAAGTCTTTGAAGGCTCAGATAGGCATATTGTGCATCAACAGATGCAATGTAGTATCTGTCCACTACTAAATAATGCCATCTCATCATTGTCCTCTCTTCAGATTTGTTAATTCGGATGCATTGTAGTATAGAGAATAACTAGAAGCAATGCAAAATCAAGATACCTGAATTATCACAGGAAGTAACCATGAATTATCACAGGAAAGCAAGCAAGTTGCAAGTTGCAGCCCATAACAGAACCCGAAACCGATAATCGAAACCGGTTTATGATGAACTAATTAGTGTTCAACTGAGTCACCTCTAGCACCAACAAAAATCTAACTTTTTCAAACAAACAAAATCATATTATCATGATGAATCATCTGCATAGATAAACAAGTGGATTTGAAATATGAAAGTTCAGATTGGCAATTAGTCATAAATAGATGCATCGTAGTATCTGTTCACTACTTACTAATGTCATATCATCATCACAAATTTCTTCACATATTTGTTAGTAAACTTAATGAAAAAAAAGTGACTACAATACACAAAAACTACTAAAAGTCTAAAACTACAGTTCAGAAATAGCATGGGCTACTTATAAAGTGCAGTTATAACATGGGGTAAAGGGCTACATATAATGTGCAGTATTAAACATCAAAAATGAGGTCTGTAGTGCATTGTATAGTGCACACATAGCATATTACAGTCCATCGACTCCAACCAACATAATGAATCTGAAACAAAAACAAAATGTCCAGATTCTGTATACTGGACAGTGTAGACTATAGTGCACATCCACATTGCAGTGAGCCAATGATAGTCTAATGAGTGACATATAAATTTGTAATATGGTAATTAGTTAAAAATGACATAAAAATTACATGATAGTATAAAATTTTAACATTAAAAAATTATATGACAGACACTCAGACAGTATAAAATTAACATGACAGTATAAAATTTGTAATATGTTACATGAAATTTGCATAACAGCATATAAGTCTAATGGGTGACATACAAATTTGTAATATGTTACGTGTTGTATATGTATAAATTTCCGTGACAGTACAAATTTTGTAGTATGTTAATGTGTTAACAATCTAACATTTTAACAGTATAAAATTAACTAACAAACTACTACTAACAAATTACATGATAGTATAAAACGGAAACTCGGTAGACAGTACTAAAAATTCCATGACAGTAAAAGCTCCAGTACTAAAAATTACATGACATTAAAAAATTACATGACAGTACAAATTTGTTAACGGAGACTTCAAATCTTCAAGCTCCAGTACTAAAAATCATTACCAGAGACTTCAAATCTGGATGTAAAAGCTCCGATAAAAATTTTGCTAGATCCAAATCTCTTCCTCCCTCATTTTTCTGAACTTACTGCAAAAAAAAATAAAAATAACAACAGTAGCCAGTTAGTGTTCAATATTTTAACATAATTAGAAAAATATAACAAAAATTAAAAGGAAAAAATTAAAAATACTTACAAGCTAGTTAGACTTCAGATCTGGAGTGATTCAGAGTTTCAGAGGAGGGTGAGTGAGAAATGGAGGCGAACTTCAGAGTTCAGATCTAGGTTTTCTTTTTCCTCTCCAAATGAGTAGAGCACTCACAGAGGAATGGAGGCGGTGAAGAGGCTGAGAAGAGAGGCGGGGAGTCGCCGGGGACCGACAGAGTGAATCAGAGAGGAGAGAGTCAGATCTAGGGTTTTTCTCTCTCCGGATGAGAAATGAATGGAGGCGGCGATAGAAATGAGAGAGAGAGAGAGAGAGAGAGTTGATGAAAAATGAGTTGAGAGAGAGAGAGAGAGAAAAAAACGTTCGAAAAGAATATTTTATAGTTAGGGTAGAGATTAGGTGAGGGTACTTTCGTAATTGCACACCCTTATTCGGTTTTAAACCGAACCCGAACCCGTTAACCGAAACCGAACCCAAAAATTGGATTAATGGGTTTCTAAAACCGAAACCGAACTTTATTGGTTTTGACCTGATCCGAATAGCTTATTCGGTTCGGTTCGGTTTTCGGGTCAAAACCGATTAATGCTCACCCCTAAGTAGTATCTCTATATATACTTGGTATGTTGTAGAGATGTGCACATGGGGTGGTGACCCTAAGGAGGGAACCATGTGGGGTGGTTTTACTAGGAGGTAAGGATAAAGACTCCATGGTAAAGCTTAATGCTTTTTGCTCTTGGAAATTAATTTCCTTTGGATCTAAGCCCCTTAGCGACTCGGACTCGGACTCAGGCTCATGAGGCGTAATGTGGCATTTTATCTGTGCACGATTTGAGCGGCTGCTGAACATTCGGAGCAGTTTTTTCCACGTCTTGAACGTTCTGTATACCGAGCAGTTACTGGACGCACCTATATAAAGTCCCTCTCTTCTCTCTCAGGAAAAAGAACACAAATATTAGAATTCTCCTTACGAAATTCTCTAAGTTCAAAGCAGAGAAGAGAGGTCCTTTGAGAGCAGAGTCCGCGCGCCATCCGATGAGTCAGAAGAGCGGAGTGTTCCGAAGTTCTCCGTCGAACTTGCTGGTTTCTGGAAGCTATTCGTGTGGGGCGAATCAAGCTTTGAGCGCCGGTGATTATTCACCCCAGCAGGCCGTTCTATCCTTCCATTTGCTTCACCGTCTGTCATCCACTTCAACTCGTTCTGAACGAGAACAGTTCTGATCTAATTAGAAACTGTTAGTAGACAATCGCTGCTGCTGCTAACAATTCGTTTGTATCTTCTTTTTAGAAGTACAACATTCGTTTGCTACTATTACGAAATCTTTTTTAGATTTTCGTTACCCAGAATCCTTCAAGGATCTTTGTCGTGCACCTTCTTTGAAGTGTTGCTACGAAACGTTGTTTTTACAATCGTTTTATTTCTCAGTTTTCTATTGAAAAATTACATCCCAGGACTAACAATCTCAAAGCTTGATTTTCATAAGATTGAAAACTTCCATGCTGCACTCATCAATCCTAACTTCTGCAAGTTAGAACAATTTGATGGAGAGCATTATCAAGTCTGGAAGAGAAATGTTACACTTACTCTTCAACTTTCTCAAGTTGATCATGTTCTTTTTGAGAAAGAACCTACTGTTCCAGAAACCGGATCTGCAGCCGTAATTACTGCTGCTACTAAAAATCAGGCCAAATGGAGAAGAAAGAATAGCATTTGTAGGCTCTTAATCCTAAATGCTATGGAGGACTCCCTAGCGGAATCATATTCAAAGAAGACTATCGCCAGAGAATATGGGAGTCTCTGGAAAAATTTTATGAAGAAGACAAAAATAGGAGCAAGATATTTATCGTTGAGAAATATCATAAGTTGCTCTTTGAAGACGAGAAGCCAATGCTGCCACAGGTAAAGGAGTTTCTGAAGCTGCGACAGAAGTTGGAAGATGAGGCGATGCCCCTCTCCGATAAGTTTGTTGTTGGAGGGATCGTCTCGAAGCTCCCCGCTGGGTGAAGCAAGTTCCATGCAAACATGCATAGGAAGAAACTGGAGATCAGTCTCGAAGATCTTCTTCAAGAAATTTATGTTGAGGACCAGATGAGGGCTCAACTGAAGGTGGACGCTCTGTCCAAACAGCTGGCTAACGCCAATTTGGTTTACACCAAAAAATCAAAGGGAAAGCAGACGGCTTCCCACAACAAGAAGAAGGACCCCAATAATCTAAAAGTGAAGGGGACCTCCTTCAAGCATCAGAAGGCAAAGTCCCAGATGTCTTGTTTCAAGTGTGGCAAGAAGGGCCACTTCAAGAGTGAATACAAAGCGAAGACCAAGCAATCAGAACAAGGTGAGCCTAGCAAGGTTTCTATGATTATTGACGTTGTTGCAATGATTGCTCAGGTCACTGCTGTGGGGGCTGACTCTGACTGGCGGATAGACACTGGTGCCACCTGTCATGTCTGCTCAAGCAAAGAGTGGTTCACCACCTACATACTAACTTCTGAAGTTGTTATGGTGGTAAACCAAGCACAAGCTGAGGTGCAAGGGATCGGGACGGTGGTATTGAAGCTGACTTCCGGGAAGTCTCTGACGCTTCAAGGTGTGAAGCATGTACCTGCTATCGCAAAGAACCTGATCTCGGGAGGCCTACTCTGTAATGCAGGCCTAAGGATGGACATCAATGCTGGCCAGATGGTGATGTCCATAAAGGGAACATACTTCGGGAAAGTTTTTATACTGAAGGAATATTCAAAATTCAGCTTGTAAATCAGTCTAATGTTATTAATGCAATCACTCATTCTGCTTATACTCTTGAGTTGTGGCATAATAGAATAGGACATGTTCATTGTAAAAGAATAAACAGAATGTCTAGTCTAGGACTTATCTCTAAATGTGGGAGTAAGGTAGAGAAATGTGAAGTTTGTGCTCAAATGAAGATCTCAAGGAAACCCTTTCCTTGGGTTAATCGAAGCACAGATCTTCTGGAGTTGGTACACTCTGATATCTGTGACTTCAAACAATTCTCTACAAAGGCCGGGATGAAGTATTTCATAACCTTCATCAATGACTTCTTAAAGTATGCGTTCGTCTACCTGTTGAAGGCCAAAGACGAAGCATTCGAGAAGTTCAAAGAGTTCAGGGCCGAGGCTGAACGGTAAAATAGACAACAACTCAAAAGAATAAGAAGTAATCGAGGTCGAGAGTATCGGTCTCATGAATTCGCATCGTTCTGTAAAGAATATAAAATTGTCAACGAAACCACTGCTCCGTACTCTCCTCAATCAAACGGAGTAGCAGAGAGGAAGAACATAACGTTGACAGAAATGATTAACTCAATGTTGTTGACTGCGGGTCTTTCAAAATGCTACTGGAAAGAAGCTGCATTGACAGCCACTTTTATTCTAAATAGAGTGCCTCATGCAACTTCAGACATTACTCCTCATGAACTCTGGTTCAAGGTCAGACCTAACTTGAATGTCATTCGAGTGTGGGGGTGTCTGGCATATGTGAAGCTTCTAGATCTGAAGATTCAGAAGCTCGGGACAAGAACTACGAATACAATCTTCTTAGGTTATACCGAGAAGAGTGATGCTCGAAGATTTCTTGATATTAAATCAAATTATATCATCGAATCTCGCGATGTAGAATATTTTGGAGACAAATTTGCAAGGCACAAGACCATTGTTCTTGCAGATGTTCCGGAGAACAATGAGTGTGCGCAGGAAACTAAAGTTTTCAATGAGAATGTAGTCCAAGAAGATGTTGTTGTTGAAACAACGGTTGAACCGAAACTCGCTGAGCCGTCAACTAAGCGAGTGAGGAGGCCAAAGGACTTTAGAAATGACTTTCACCTATCATGTGAAAGCAGATCCACTTACCTATAATGAGGCGATGAAGACCAAAGACGCTATTTTCTGGAGGGAGGCGATAGACAATGAAATTGACTCCATCACCTCAAATAACACTTGGGTGTTGGTTGATCTTCCTGAAGGAACAAAATCCATCGGATGCAAATGGATCTTCAAGAAGAAGATGAAAGCAAATGGAACTATTGACAAGTTCAAGGCTAGGCTGGTAGCCAAGGAGTTTTCTCAGAAGCAGGGGATCGACTACTTTGACACGTATGCTCTAGTAGCCCGGATGACCACCATGAGAATATTAATTGCTCTCGCAGCAATACATAAGATGGTGATACATCAGATGGATATGAAAACGGCTTACCTAAATAGCGAGCTAACCGAAGAGATTTACATGCAACAGCCAGAGGGATTTGTCGTCAAGGATTTTGAAGACAAAGTCTGCAAGTTGGTAAAATCCTTGTACGGTCTTAAACAGGCTCCCAAGATGTGGCATGAGAATTTTACAAGGTTATAAGGTCAAATGGTTACAGGGTCAGCGAGACGGACAAGTGTGCTTATACAAAGTTTGCTGATGGAAGAGGTGTAATCGTTTGTCTGTACGTGGACAACATACTGATCCTAGGTACGGATATGGGTTGTGTCACGGAGACAAAGAAGTTTATCTCGAGCAAGTTCCGTATGAAGGACTTGGGGGAAGCTGATGTGATCTTGGGCATCAAGATTATCCGGACAGATACTGGACTGGCACTGTCACATTCTCATTATATTGAGAAGATGATCACACGCTACGGGTATCATGATCTTCCAGGGATCGATACGCCTTACAGGTGTGATCTGAAGCTGAAGCCTAATTCGAAGGAAAGCGTCATGCAACTGGAGTATGCAAGCGTCATCGGGAGTTTGATATATGCTACTACTACCACAAGGCCTGATATAGCTTTCGTCGTGGGAATGCTGAGTCGTTTCACGAGCAACCCAGGCATTGAGCACTGGAAAGCTGTGAAACGATTAATGAGATATCTTAAGAAGACTCAGACATATGCACTGTACTACAGTGGAGATCCGTCGGTAGTAGAAGGCTTCAGTGATGCCAGCTGGTGCTCATAATTGGAGAGCGAGAGGTCCATAGGTTGATTCATTTATCCAATGGGTGGAGTTGCTATATCGTGGAAGTCGAAGAAGCAGGCTATGCTCTCGCGGTCCTCCATGGAATCTAAGTTCTTTGCACTTGATACCGCAGCGGAGGAAGCAGAATGGCTTCGGGAGCTCATGTATGATCTTCTAGTGGTTGGGGCGTAAATACCGGCGATACCGATATACTGCGAAAACCAGGCGACTGTGGTTAATGCAGTGATTGATGTTCGGAGTCAGGAGAACCTAGCAGATCCGTTCACCAAGGGCCTCAAGCGCCAGCTGGTCGATGACACAGCAAGTAAAATAGGCTTGAAGGCATTCTGATATTATGTTATTACAATCCTACCATTAATTGAGAAATCTACTAGGCATCTAGCTTTTGGTTCAAAGGAGGACCATTAATTGAGAAAATATCAGGAACAGTGGGTACATGTCCTCTGTGGCATGGAGAGGTTACGGACCTACAACCACTGTTGTCTACTGTATATTTTCTGCAGAAAACGGATCCTGTGGTGAGGATGGCTTAAACGTCTTAATGAGTTCTCAGGCAGAGTGAATGCCTGGTGTGCTTTACAGAAAGCATGGTAGCACAGCACTACAAGGAGTGTAACTCCATGCTACAGTGGGATGACTCTACCATGAGGTTCCCGGTTAGGGGTAATGCCTCGGCTTTGCTAGCCAAGTCACAGCGGCGTAGCACCGCAAATAGGCAGGTAGCCTAATGCTGTATGATAAAATTAAAGAGGGGTAGAAAATACTACAAAGGGGAGGTGTTCCCTATGTTACAGTGGCACGACACCACGATGAGGTACCCTGATAGGGGTAAAGCCTCGACCTTGCAAGCCATGTCGTTACGGCGTAACACTGCAAGGGAGCCAAAGGCTTCATGTGTTGGCCCAATGATTGTATCATATTTTTGAATATAGTTAATATGTTAAGTTTAGCATTTCTTTATCACTAATCTTCATACTATCGCTATAGCATTTCTACTTATACTTATACCTTTGGTGATATGTGTCTATTGGTTTACATATCAGTGATATGAGCTTATTTATCTTAAATTTAATCGGGTTGCCAAAATCAAAACTATGTTTTTGATTTTGGTTATTCAATTAATTTTAATCATTATGATATTACTATCATTTATGCTATCACCTTAGCACTTATACTTAAACTCAGCATTGTCCTAATGTGCATTAAACTTATCATACTTGCTACTATGTATATTGCTTTGTTAGTCTAACATGTACATGCAGAAAAGCAATAAGCAAGATCAATGTGGACATATGCAATGAAGAAATCATGGTAGGCCAAAGACGACGGATCCCACAAGATTTCTCTGAACCACCCAACGACATCTCCGGAGCCACGCACTCGGAGGTTCCACTGCCCGGTCAGCGGACGAGGGTCGAGGGGGCAGCGCCCTTCGTCGGGGGTTCGGGGGCGAAGCCTCCGAAAGGTATTCAGTTTTCACAAACTGGATATATTTGGACAACTGCCGCCAAGAAAAAAAGCCAGCACCTATCAAAGGAAGAAGCCAAGTCATGCCATCTTCATTTTAGGACTCTGAAGAAGCCTGCACCTGCTATAGTATTTTTGGAGTCTGTAATGAGTCTTAGGAATATTTGTAAACACAAGAAATGGATGGCAAAATCGAAAGCTATGGTAGAAATTAGCCCAGGATTATTTTCGGTTGAAAACCGGCATACCGACGGTATACCGGTCTATACCAACGGCATACCGATTTTGTTCACAGAAAGTTTCTGTCTACAAAATCGGCATACCGACGGCATGCCGGTCCATACCGACGGTATGTCGATTCTGTAACGTTTGAAATTCCAACGGTCGAATTTCGAGCGTTTAATGATCCCAACGGCTATATTTCTAGCAGTTGTATTCCAGACCGGTATACCGACGGCATGTCGGTCCATACCGACGGTATACCGGTTCGCTGACTGAAAAGTTGCCTTTGGCTCTTTTCAATGCTTTGGTTATAAATAGCCTTGAACCCCTTCATTCAAGGTTGATGCTTTGTGCCTGAAAATTTCTAAACCACCAAAGCCTATCCACAAACAACTCTACAAAGCTTTCATTTGCCATCCACAAATTGTGTTAGAGTTATTGAGTTGAAAAGTAAGATCTTCATCTTATTGTATAAGGAGATCAAAACCTATTGTGAAAGGTTGAAGTTGGAGAGTCTTCGTATCCAAACTCTCGGTTGAAGTTGGAGAGTCATCATATCCAAACTCTCGGTTGAAGTCGAAGAGGCCTTCGTACTAAAGCTCTCGTGTAAGAAGTTGGCGAGTTCTTCGGATCCAAACTCGTGTGTAAATATTTACTCAAATAGTAGATTAAAGCCGGAGAGAGTTTCGGGACTAGAGTGCCTCTTGGGAGGATACCAGGATACATCGGGTGTCGGTATTGTTTTGCTTCTTCTCTTACACTTATATTTTTAAATTGTCCATTAGCTTGTGCTAAGTGCTTGATTAGTTAGCTTGACCCTATTCACCCCTCTCTAGGGTTACTACAATTGGTATCAGAGCAAGGACTCTATTGTTAGGCTTAACATCCTTAGAGTAGATCCTTGTTAATTTTTCTATGGCATCGTATTCCTCCTACTCCTCCGATAAAGAGGATTTTACTTCTAGTAGCATAGACAATCATGTTTCTTCTAAATGCAAGAAATGCTCTAAGTGGAAAGCCATGGCTAAACAATCCTTAGATATTCTTGACAACATTCATTCTACAAATGAAGAACTTTCTGAAAAGGTTATTCATTTAGAAGAAGCAAATGAGTTTTTGAGAAATGAAAACAATGATTTATTATCTAGACTTGATTCTCAAAACTCATCATGTGTTTCTTTAAAGAGTTTGAATGAGGCTTTAATCTTGAAAATCAAATCTCTTTCCTCATCTATAGAAGATCTTAAAAGTCAAACGCATGTGTTAACTTCTTTGCACGATACTTCTATTGATTCTTTACAGAAACAAAATGATGATTTTATTTCTAGAATTGCTTTATTTGAAAAAGAGAATTATGCTTTAAATGCTAGATTTGATTCTCTTACTTGTTTGTATGATGATTTGCTATTAGAACGTGATATTCTTAAAACCAAATCTTCTCATGCTCACTCTAGAGATATTCATCATTCTAGTATGTCACATGTTCATAACCATGCTCATTCTGATACATATGCACACACTAGCATTAGGTGCTTTTATTGCTCTCGTATTGGATATATGAGCTTTACATGCCCTATTCGTAGGACCCTTACAACCAATGCTAGAGTAAGTGCTATATGGGTCCCTAAAGCTAATAAATGTGGATCCAAGTTTATTTGGATACCAAAGTTTTCATCTAATGTTGTAGATGAAGCTTCTTGTATCGGGACATAGCACCGAGGAGCGTGTTGGTGGTTGCAAAGCTCAAAGGTCATCTTCCAAGCAATTGTACTAACACAAGCGTGGCCACTAGAGCCACTTTGGTAACATGCTAAACGATTCTCTTTAAATTGTTTATATTTGTAGAATCTAGCATATTTCTCTTAATGTCTTGCTACTAGCTCACATTGATATCCTTTAGTTATCTTTTATATAAATCAATGTGAGATTTAATACTAGCATGCTTAGTTAATTTTCTTATTAATTCTTTTATCTAGCATGACTAGTTGCTCAGCTTAAATGATTAGTTCACACTATATAGTTTATCACTCATTTTCTATTAGTGTGACACATTTATATATGCATGCTCGTTACTCTTAATCTTTATTTATAAAGCATGCATATCACTCTAGTCCATAGAAGCTTGGTTTTGATTTGAGTAATTTGATTTTAACTCTCCATCTTTAAAGTTTTGAGATAGTTACTTTTTTGTCGATTTATTTTTAATATGTCATATTTACATATTAATCGGTATTTGTGAATATATGTGTTTAGCACAAGCTTCTTATCACTTGACAAGTATACACTTATACTTCCTTTTTAACCTTGTGCTCACATAATATATTCATTATTGATTCTTAATTTTTGTTGTTCTTTAAACCTCTTATGAATCAATTATGTCTTTGCCTAATAAAGCTTATTTATATGTGTTTTGATTTTGTGATAGTTTTTCAAACAATCATTAAGGATACATGACTATATTTATTAAATTTCCATTTTCACGTAGATCATGTAATTCTTATGTTGATATATATTTTTGTATAAATATCTTTATGTAGGCATATGAGTTAAGCTAAAGTTTATATTGACTTGAAGAGTATTTAATTATACTTGTTACCTTCAAATTTGTGCTTATCTCATACTTTAGCTATTGATTCCTTTGACCAAATTTGTGCTTCTTGAATCAATTAGCTTCTTCCTTAAAGTCTTCTTTTGATGATATCTTCTTGACTTTTTGGTTGGCATTATGGATACATGTTCTTAATTGATTTTTATTCTTTTCATGTATACTTATTCGTGATATATATAGTTTCATATATATAAATGATTCCTAACTTTTGATATTTATTTGCTTTATACCTTTAAGTTAGGATGTTGAGAGTAAATGTTTATTAATGTCTTATTCATGACTAATTATAGATGTTCTATTAAGGACACTACTAAAATATGCTAAAATAGCGACGTATATTAGCGACGGCAGAAATACCCGTCGCTGATAATTGTCGATAGCGACTTCTTGTGCTACACGTCGCTGTGTAGCGACGTTCAGCGACGTAGTATAAGTTACGTCGCTGATGGGCGACATTTTACGACGGACGTCCATTTTACGTCGTTGTATTGCGACGTTTAGCGACGTATAATTTATGCGTCGCTGTTGTATTTCATATAGGGTTCCTGGCCCGGTCGAAATCACAAAATTTTCAACCAAAATTTTTCTTCCCGCTCTCCCTTCTCCCCCTGGCGAACCCTCCCCTCCGGCGACCCCTCCCTCCGGCGACACCCTCTCCCTTCTCCCCCCAGCGACCCCGCTCGCCCGTTGACCCCTCCCTCCGGCGACCAGCCTCCCTCCTCCGACGAAGGAGCCTTCCTCGCTGCCTTCCTCCGACGACGAAGCCACCCTCCTCGCCGCCTCCATCCTCCGACGAAGCCACCCTCCTCAGGTAAACCCTAACCCTAGCTCTAGCTATCTAGACACAGATACGGACACGAGACCCTAACCCTAGCTGTCGAGGGGGGAGAGAGGGGTGGGGGTGGGTGCAGGGGGTGGAGGGTCTTACTGTCGAGGGGTGGAGGGAGGAGTGGGGGTACCCGGGGGCAGGGGAGGGTTGGGGTGGGTGCAGGGGTAGGGGGAGGGGGGCAAGGGAGGGAGGAGGGGGGCAGGGGAGGGTTGGGGTGGGTGCAGGGGTAGGGGGAGGGAGGCAGGGGAGGGTTGGGGTGGGTGCAGGGGTAGGGGGAGGGGGGCAGGGGAGGATGCAGGGGTGGGTGCAGGGGTATGGAGAAGGGGACAGGGGAGGGGGGGAGGGGGGGCAGGGGAGGGTTGGGGTGGGTGCAGGGGTAGGGGAGGGGGGGCAGGGGAGGGGGGCAGGGAAGGGTTTGGGGGCAGGGGTAGGGGGAGTGGGGCAGGGGAGGGTTAGGGTGGGTGCAGGGGTAGGGGGAGGGGGGCAGGGGACGGTGCAGGAATCGGTATCGGACTATATGTATATACATGTATATATACTCACACACTTACATACACACACAAATACATATATACTCACACACTTACATACACACACAAATACATATGTATACATGTATATATATATACTCACACACTTACATACACACACAAATACATTTATAAATATATATGTATACAATGTATATACACCAAGGTTCACAATATCGGTATCGGAATCGGTATCGGACTATTCCTATGAGTATTGGTATCGGCGATATCGGTAGTATCGGCGGTATCGTATCGGAGTATCAGACTTTGGTATCGGAAAACAAATAATTATTAATAAATTATTTATATTTATAAACATATATTTTATACATTTAGGCATAATTTTAAGTATTTCAGCGTTATTTCTTAGTAGTTTTGAAATTATATGAAATAGTAGTCACCCTTACCGATTGGTTTTGCCGAATTGACCGAAACAAAGACCCCCAATGTCGGTATCGATCAATATTTGGTATCGGTCGGTATCGGATCGGAACTTGCCAAACCGTCTCGGTATCGGCCGTATCGGATCGGTATCGGCCGATACTTTAAACCATGATATACACACAAATACACATATATATACAATCCACAATCCATTTGAAATTCATTTTAAGAATCTGAAATGTTGACGATATATACCCAAGGTTCACAATATCGGTATCGGAATCGGTATCGGACTATTCCTATGAGTATTGGTATCGACGATATCGGTAGTATCGGCGGTATCGTATCGGAGTATCGGACTTTGGTATCGAAAAACAAATAATTATTAATAAACTATTTACATTTAAAAACATATATTTTATACATTTAGGCATAATTTTAAGTATTTCAGCGTTATTTCTTAGTAGTTTTGAAATTATATGAAATAGTAGTCACCCTTACCGATTGGTTTTGCCGAATTGACCGGAACAAAGACCCCCAATGTCGGTATCGGTCAATATTTGGTATCGGTCTGTATCGGATCGGAACATGCCAAACCGTATCGGTATCGGCCGTAGGTTGACTAAGGTTGACTATTTTGACTGAAAGTCAAAGTAGAGTCAACATCTAACCTAGATAGGACTAAGAGTTGACAAAGTCAACTGTAGGTCAACCCTTGACCTAGTTTGACCTTGTTTGACTTAGCTTGACCTTGTTTGACTTTGTTTGACTTAGTACAACTTAGTTTGACCTAGATTGCATATCATTGTTATTAGTAACTGTCCGCTACTAATGTGTGTCCCATAATAAGACATAATATACGAATTTGTGCCTGTTGGATAATGTGTGTCCATCTTTGCAGAATTATTTCCAAATAGATATAAATTACTACTTGCGGAATCGTTCATGGATGTACAATCGTCGTCCTGATGATATGTGTGGTGTGCGGGATGAATACATAGCGGGAGTAGAGCAGTTCCTGCAGTTTGCTAAGGTGTTCCCTCAGTACATGGACGGCACCAAAATTAAGTGTCCGTGTGTGAAATGTCATAACGTGAAATATTATCCAGAAGTGGAAGTGACATATCATTTATACTCGAGGGATTTCACGCCTAATTACTATCAGTGGACCGCACACGGAGAACTTGTGTCTTTAGCATCAGAGATGGAGCCTTACGTTGAGCCGTATATGCATGCGGGACCTAATTTTGTTTCAGATAATCATGCATATGACGACGGGTGCGTGAACATGGTTTTCGACGCTGCGGGGCCTAGTTTCGTTCATGATGCAATGGATCGAGGGCCAATTTTCTGCCGTCGCAGCCAAGCTCATCCGTGATGCGATCGACGACCAGAAGCGTCGTGATCGCTCCGGACAGCCGATCCAGGGTTGGATTACGCCAGAGCAGTAGACTGCGATGAAGGCTAGATTCAGCGAGCGCAGGTACCAGGAGCGGTCTGAGAAGGCCAAGGTGGCGCGGTCGAGCGCCGGTAAGTGGTGTGGTGGCTCCATTCCGATGACGGAGCATTTTCGTCGTCTGGTACGTTTCCTATGACGGACATTAATTTATATATAGTTCGATATAGAATGTTTAATACTAATAATAGATAATATATTTTAACAGGTAAAAAAGGGTGAGGACCCGAACATGGTGACCGTCTTCCTGGTCACACATCGGAGGGCTGGGGAGTTCATTGACGAGAGGGCGACGCAGGCATATGTACGTTCTATTCTTTATATTAATTTACTATAACTTAGAAAACATGAAAATAGATATCAATATAGACTTTAGCAAACACTTACACGTTAGCAAACATGTTCTAGGCCGAGTTTGTTCGGCTACAGCAGGAGGCGGCTGCTGCTGCTAGTGCGCCAGCAGAGGGAGGGGCTGGTAGTTCCTTCCAGCCGCCTACAGCTCCATCGCAGGACAAGCTCTGGATGACCGCCGTTGGCGGTCTTCAGAAGGGTACGTACTACGGTACGGGATCCTACGGCGCGTATTTGGCTACGGAGTCATCCCTGGTCCCCTCTGTCAGTGCGCAGTCTCCGGCTTCGCAGGCGTCGTCACGAGTTGGGGATATCCTTCGTCAGATCGAGGAGCTGCATCGCGAGTTGCAGCAGCAGATTTCTGATGCGGTCGAGCGACGATCCGACCCTCCGATCGTCACCGGACGATTTGATGCGGTCGAGTGCAGTATACAAGAGCTGATGACTCTGCATCAGGCTACAGCTGCCAGCTTGCAGACGCTCACCGAGTCTACGCAGCGCACAGAGCGTAGACAGGTCGAGCTGGAGGGATCGCAGAGGAGCATGTCTGCCTCACTCACTCAGGTTTCGGCTTCGCTTGAGGCGAGTACTGAGAGGGTGGTGAGTACCCTTGCTACGCATGGTGAGCGACTGCGAGAGCTGGAGCAGATACGTCCTTCCGGTCCATCGACGGCGCCGACTCCAGACACTGCACTGCCTCCGGCGCCGACTCCAGACATTGTACTACCTCCTACTGCCCCTACGGTACAGCTCACCCAGCAGTAGTATGACTACATTCTATCCCAGTTGCGCGGCAGGGGTCCGCAGTGATTTTATTGGTTTTTTTATGACTTGTATGTATTGGCCCTATGGGCAAATTGTTTATTCATACAACTGTTGTTTATACACTTTGTGGGAGACTTTTTATCATCTTCCATTTTTATTTGACTCTATTGGATGTTTGTGAGGATTTGAGTCTGTGATATTTACTTTGCACTGCCTCCTGTTTTTATTGTGATATTTACTTTGTGATATCTGCGACGGGGATGACAAATATACCTACGCTGGGCTATAAGCGATGATCTGATATACAAAGGAGGTGCTGCCGAAATTTAAAAAAAAATATATTGTGTATTTTTGTTATGATGTGTGTATGTATTTACAGTGAATGTGAAATGCAGTGTTCGGAACCATCGACAGTTTCGATTACTGTTGTATGTGTTATCTTGGATAGAAATAGCAACAGTTCAGGGTGCACTTCTGAGAGGTTCATTTTCACGTCCTTCACTTTCTCGGGACGTCGTAAAGGTTCCCGAGAAGGTGAAGGACGTGAAGAGGAAGCTCTGAGAAGTGCACCATAAACTGTTGCTCTTTCTATCCAAGATAAAACATAGAACAGTAAGCGAAACTGTCGATGGTTCGAACACTGCACTTCACACACACTGTAAACACAGACACACAGCATAACAAAAATACGAATTATATTTTTTTAAATTTTTTTATAATATCTGCGACGTATAGCGACGTTCTGCGACGTCCTGCGACGGAAAGTAGAAGTCGCTATACGTCGCTAAATAGTGACATCACGTCACTAGACGTCGCTAATATACGTCGCTAATCTGTCGGTAGCCGTCGCTAAGTTGCCCACGTGGCTGCCATTCCATGTCATCATATATAAATTATACAGCGTCGCAAGTGGTCGCTTTACGTCGCAACGTTGGCGACGTAGTGATACGTCGCTATCTGTCGCTCATTTTAGCGACGTCTAGCGACAATGAACGCCGCGTCGCCAATAGCGACGTTCGGCGACTAAATTGCCATTTGCGACTTGCATATAAGCGACGTCCGTTTTTCGTCGCTAAATACGTCGTAAATAGATTTTAGCGACGTATTTTCCATTTTTAGCGACGTCTCCTGACGTCGCTAAAATGGGTTATTTTAGTAGTGGGATCACATAGTTCTGTGCTTTACCTTGCATGTTAAATTTATCTCCTTAATTAGTGCATATTTTTGAGTCTGTATCTTTATAATTTACTATGGTGCACTATGAAAGCTCATTGAAAAATGTACTTCTTGATATCTTTAGCATTTAGCCTTCTTGATCTTAATGATCTTTCTTTTCTCATTCCTTGGATTTATGCTTCTTTTTGAATTATTGTTGTCCAGTGGTTTTTGTAGCACATAAGAATACATGTAATTGATACATCATATTTCTTATGACTTTAGCTACTATGGTTTGAGCTTTTGTGTTGAGATTTTCCATTTCTAGAGAATACACTTATTTCATAATGGCTATAATATTTTGCATTCTCTAGATCGATCATATATTTTATTATCTTGGATTAATCTCATTACTTGGCAAAGAGATTTGTTTTATTGTGTTTTCTTGAACATCTCTTTTGTCCTTTACTTGATAAGAGTCTAATTCATTTATTTGTTATCTTATGCTCTTATTCTTGCTTAGTAAAGAGTCTATAAATTATTTTGTTCATTCAAAATGTATTACCCTCTTTGTGAACTCTATGCTTAAGCAAGTATCTTTAGTATTAGTGACTTAAGATTAAATGAGCACATTTATCTTGTTAATGGCTTATCTCATTAATCTTAATTAGTTATGTAGCTTGCTTACTTATGATATATTGTTAAGCTATATAATTTGGTTCACTTTCACTCATCTAGCTATTGTTTTTCTTTTCAATCTATATAAGATATGCTAGTTTACATAAACAAGATCTGTGATTCTTCTAAATATAATTTGTATCCTATTTTAGATACATATGTTTGTTCTCTAAAACTAGTTTTACAAAGTTTTGATTAGATCTTGTTTCTCTTGGAGGTTTGTGATTTCTTTCTTTAAGTCTCCTTCCTTATTAGTCATTAGCATGTATCTCTTAAATTTCTCTCACTTTTGAGTTATGATTTCATCGTATTATCATTTACATCTCTTTTTGATTATATTTGCAATCATTTAAATGAGAATGACTTTTTTTCCATATTTTTTATTGATTTATGAGATTTTATCATAAATATGGGTTTGGGATTTTCTTTATGAGATTTGTTGGATCATGTTTAACTTGTTTATTTTTATTGATAAAAGATCATAATGGTTGAGTAGTCCTATATTATCTTATTATGTGATTATCAAACTAATTTATTACTCTACTTTAACTACTCATGGATTGTCACATATGGGCCTTTTCTATTTGAACTTTATGGTTTATTATTTACCATTAGCAAGGTTTGAATTTTATCCGTTGATGGGTACATATATGGTGAAACATACCTAGTCCATGTAAAGTAATAAATTGGTTGATTTTTTCTTAATTACATAATCATGGACATGATGTTTGAGTTCTATTTTTTATTTTATTTTTGAGCTATATTCTGTCTATCATCATGATTGTTCTTAATTGACTTTATTCTTTTTCATGATGACATTTTCTCAAAGGATAACATACATTGATCTATCATATTTAAATATGAGATCCTTATATATAGATTAATGTATGCCATCTTTTGATTATACGTGCTTAATTAGGAATATTTTTTTGATTTTTCACCTTTAGCGGCTATTAATTGGATATCTCTTCTTGACTAAAGATAATATTATTCGTCTTTTGACGATATTGTAGCCTTATATGCATTGACCAAATGGGAGAAATCCATAGTTGATTTACCCACGAAATCCGTTAGTTAGATATTTTATGCTATAAGTGCTTTGGAACTAGACGCATATTTTGAGGGGGAGCAAATTAATTGATTCAATTCATTTATACCCTGTAATATGTCGTATACCTAGTTCATCATGAACCCATATTTTCTTCTATTTTCATATCCTATTGATTGAGGTCATGATATTTTTATTTGTGAAGGACTTATGAGAGTGTATGCAATTGTCTTCATCATATTATCTCTCTTTTATATGGGTTAACTAAGTCATCTTGTTAATATTAACTTTCATATCTTATCTTGATGACTATTGTGCTTTCATTGTTTTGGCTTTCCTTATATGCTTAATTGATTTGGCTTTTCTTATTGAGGACTTACCTAAAATTCTTGTTTATCTATATTGGTAATACTTTGAGGGGGAGCATTCAAGTCGACTGAATTTTTCTTTCTCAAGTATTTTTCTCCTTTACCTTCATGTTTATCTAAAAGGGTATTCATATAGCATGATAAGGTAATTGAGTTCAAATGCATGAACTTGGATAAGCATATAGATTTTGCAAATAATGAGATTATTCTATATCAATTACTTTGCAATTATCTAATCCTCATGGGCTTTTGACTGAAATTCTTGATTAAAATCTTTTATTTCAATTGGTATATCGCTTCCTTCCAAAACTAGAATTTTAATTCATATAATATTATGTTTTGGAGTTTCTTTCTTGGATTTCAAGTTGGTAAAACTAATTTTTGACTGTTTATCAATTTTATTTGTTTTACTAACTATATTGTGCTTTGACATGCTTCTTTTAAAAATTTTATGTTCTACACTAGCACTGTAGCTTTATAAACTTGCCATTACACCCTTCTCCTATTGTTTTTCATAAGTATATCTTGACCATGATTGTCTATGCCTTCCTCATGCTCTGATTTATGTACCTAAGATTGATTTTCTTTTATATCTTAGTACGGGGGAGCCTATTTTTGATCATGTCAAAGGGGGAGAAGTAAGTTTAAGTATGTATTTATAAGTAATCTAAGTAGTATGCTTTTCGTGATATTGCTTATATTTATTGTAAATTAGTGATACATGCATCTATTGTATCCATACTAAACTTAACCGATTTGCCATAATCAAAAAAGGGGAGATTGTTGGCCCAATAATTGTATCATATTTTTGAATATGGTTAATATGTTAAGTTTAGCATTTCTTTATCACTAATCTTCATACTATCGCTATAGCATTTCTACTTATACTTATAACTTTGGTGATATGTGCCTATTGGTTTACATATCAGTGATATGAGCTTATTTATCTTAAATTTAATCGGATTGCCAAAATCAAAACTATGTTTTTGATTTTGGTTATTCAATTAATTTTAATCATTATGATATCACTATCATTTATGCTATTACCTTAGCACTTATACTTAAACTCAGCATTGTCCTAATGTGCATTAAATTTATCATACTTGCTACTATATATATTGCTTTGTTAGTCTAACATGTACATGCAGAAAAGCAATAAGCAAGATCAATGTGGACATATGCAATGAAGAAATCATGGTGGGCCAAAAACGACGGATCCCACAAGATTTCTCTGAACCACCCGACGACATCTCCGGAGCCACGCACTCGGGGATTCCACTGCCCGGTCAGCGGACGGGGGTCGAGGGGGCAGCGCCCCTCGTCGGGGGTTCGGGGGCGAAGCCCCCGAAAGGTATTCAGTTTTCACAAACTAGATATCTTTGGACAGCTGCCGCCAAGGGAAAAAGCCAGCACCTATCAAAGGAAGAAGCCAAGCCATGCCATCTTTATTTCAAGACTCTAAAGAAGCCTGCACCTGCTACAGTTTTTTTGGAGTCTGTAATGAGTCTTAGAAATATTTGTAAACATAAGAAATGGATGGCAAAATCGAAAGCTAGGGTAGAAATTAGCCCATGATCATTTTCGGTTGAAAACCGGCATACCGACGGTATACCGATCTATACCGACAGCATACCGATTTTGTTCACAGAAAGTTTCTGTCTACAAAATCGGTATATCGACGGTATGCCGGTCCATACCGATGGTATGCCGATTTTGTAACTTTTGAAATTCCAACGGTCGAATTTCGAGCGTTTAATGATCCCAACGGCTATATTTCTAGCCGTTGCATTCCAGGTCGGTATACCGACGGCATGACGGTCCATACCGATGGTATACCGGTTCGCTGACTGAAAAGTTGTCTTTGGCTCTTTTCAATGCTTTGGTTATAAATAGCATTGAACCCCTTCATTCAAGGTTGATGCTTTGTGCCTAAAAATTTCTAAACCACCAAAGCCTATCCACAAACAACTCTACAAAGCTTTCATTTGCCATCCATAAATTGTGTTAGAGTTATTGAGTTGAAAAGTGAGATCTTCATCTTATTGTATAAGGAGATCAAAACCTATTGTGAAAGGTTGAAGTTGGAGAGTCTTCGTATCCAAACTCTCGGTTGAAGTAGGAGAGGCCTTCGTACTAAAGCACTCGTGTAAGAAGTTGGCGAGTTCTTCGGATCCAAACTCGTGTGTAACTATTTATTCAAATAGTGGATTAAAGTCGGAGAGAGTTTCGGGACTGGAGTGCCTCTTGAGAGGATACCAGGATACATCGGGTGTCGGTATTGTTTTGCTTCTTCTCTTGCACTTATATTTTTAAATTGCCCAATTAGCTTGTGCTAAGTGCTTGATTAGTTAGCTTGACCCTATTCACCTCCCCTCTAGGGTTACTACATCATGCTGGGTAGTATGGCACTATAAAGAGGCAGTGATATCATGCTACAGTAGTATGACACTACGATGAGGTTCCCGGTAGGGGCAATGCCTCGGCTTTAGGCTATGCCATAGCGGCATAGCACCGCAAGGAAAGCGCAAGGTTTTATGCCATGTCTCTTTAATAAAGAACTCATCTATAGTGTATGGACAGAGATAGCAGGCCGTCTCTTGAGGGTAAACTTGTAGACGTCCAAAATTATACACTGAAACCAGGCTGGTACAGGGCCTTTAATGTGCAGCCAGAAGCACATGTAACTACATTGTGTGAGTGGAAAGAATTTCAGCTATGATGTAGAATTCAAGGCTTAGTCTATTCTTGTATTATAGTCTGTTGTTTGACCCATGCGAGAAGATTCAAGTCGTCAGCGACATCTCTCCTAATGCATGATGGACAGTTACTGTGGGGAACACTCATTCCATATATCGAGATATGTGAGAGATTGTTGGAGCTTTTCCTTTAACATGTGAAGAGAGCTTGCTCTCAACACATGCCTAGTAAAGTTTAGTCCCACATTGGAAAAGCACCATGAGTAGTATCTCCATATATACTTGGTATGTTGTAGAGATGTGCACATAGGATGATGACCCTAAGGAGAAAACTATATGGGGTGTTTTACTAGGAGGTAAGGATAAAGACTCCATGGTAAAGCTTAATGCTTTTTGCTCTTGGGAATTAATTTCCTTTGAAGCTAAGCCCCGTAGGGGCTTAGCGACTCGGACTCGGATTCGGACTCATGAGGCGTAATGTGGCATTTTGTTGGCGCACTTTGTACTTAGCACGACAGCATCGTCGCTAGGCGCATAGTGCGCTTAGGTTGCGCGAGCCTCTGCGCAGCCGATTACACGCCCGTTCGCGTGGCCCGATCGTACGGCCAGATGGTGCGTCCAATTGGCGCTGCCCAATGGCACGCCCAGTGGCGCGCCAGTTGGCACTGCCTGTTAGCGCGGCCTAATGGCGCTGCCAGATGGCACACAGTTGGCGCGCAGTGCGCATGTGCGCAGTTGGCGCAGCGATGTGCGATTGCGCGCGCTGTACGCCGTTCGCGCGCGCTATGCGCTAATTGGCGTGCACTGTGCCCCAGTTGGCTCAATTGTGTTTGTGTACGATTTGAGCGGTTGCTGAACATTTGGAGCGGTTTTTTCCACGTCCTGAACGTTCTGTATATCGAGCAATTACTGAACGAACCTATATAAAGTCTCTCTCTTCTCTCTCAGGAAAAAGAACACAAGTATCAGAATTCTCCTTACGAAATTCTCTGAGTTCAGAGCAAAGAAGAGAGGTCCTTTGAGATCAGAGTCCGCACGCCATCCGAGAAGTCAGAAGAGCGGAGTGTTCCGAAGTTCTCCGTCGAACTTGCTGGTTCTGGAAGCTATTCCTGTGGGGCGAATCAAGCTTTGAGTGCCGGTGATTATTCACCCCAGCAGACCGTTCTATCCTTCCATTTGCTTCACCGCCTGTCATCCACTTCAACTCGTTCTGAACGAGAACAGTTCTGATCTAATCAGAAACTGTTAGTGGACAATCGCTGTTGCTGCTAACAATTCGTTTGTACCTTCTTTTTAGAAGTACTACATTCGTTTGCTACTGTTACAAAATCTTTTTAGATTTTCGTTACCCAGAATCCTCCAAGGATCTCTGTCGTGCACCTTCTTTGAAGTGTTGCTACGAAACGTTGTTTTTATAATCGTTTCATTTCTCAGTTTTCCATCGAAAAATTACGCCCCGGGACTAACAATTTGATCACTTGAAATTGGCCGCTAAGTTGCACGTTTATAACTGTTTTATTTTTGACAGTTTCAGGACGTCAACTTCACATATTTATTTCTCCCTCGTCGTAGCTCCGTTCAACGAGACATCAATGCCTTTGCACAACAGGTATAACCACCTTTTTGCTTATTAAATTTCATCCCATTATTCTATCGTTTGACCAGTTGAATTCGACGTCAAAGTTGGTCGTTCGAAATCGTATTTTTCACGAAATCATTCAAAACGAAATTCCATTTTTGAACCCGAGACTTTATATCATGAATCCGACACCACAGTTGGACTCGTGGCGTCATTTTATCTAAATATGACATAATTTATTGATTTTGGATAGCTTTATTCTGGCACGTTTTTCAGTGCAACGTCGGACCTCGTTTTGATCTGAAACTGTCATTTTTGTCCATGTGGGCTTATGTGTAGACTTTTCTGACTATCTTACCCATTTCGGACACGTTGGTGATATTTATTTCAGCATCTGGAGTTGTCCATTCTGCTTCCACTTGTTGTGCTACTCCTAATTTGACGAGTTCGCAGCCAAAACCTCGTCACAACTCCATTTCAACACTAGGCAGGTATACCTATTGTATTTACTGATTTTATTTATATTCCAGCATATTATACTAATTATGTACATGCTTGTGATTACTATTTATATAAAACTGTGCATCCGAGCTAGACTTGGGTGCGATTGGTGGTGTTTGTCGATTTACTTGTTACATGTTCATTTTATACATTTCGGCCTAGTTTTTAGTAGACTACCATATTTTTGTGGGATATTCTCATATCTCCATGACCTTGATACGCACATGACACAATATATGATATTCATGATAGGACACGATTCATTGTATCCGACTGATCATCGATACGTACGAAACGTGTGACAGTTAGAAACACAACTGCTATAATTAGTGCGTTAAAGACGCAAGCAGTTACAAACTGGATATATTGTGGATACGACTTGGTCAGTGTGAGAATTGATGGGGAGGACAATTACTAGGCGTATGAACTACCCAAATCGATAAACCATAGTGTCCAATGGAACTATGGGATTGATGACCCCATTATTACCGATACCCTCTGCCGATCGCCGATCATTATGGAAGTTTTCATATTACTAGTATATATATATATATATATATATATATATATATATATATATATATATATATATATATATATATACCACTAGCCTTGAGCTACGTGGATATTCTATTTTAGTCTATGCCTGCCCATGCGTTGAAAGTTGTCCTCTAAATTTGCACGTAGGAGGTTAGAAACACTCTTATGCATTATTTATATTTCGGTATTTATAGCATGTTGTTTATATCTTGCTACGTCTCTCTGAAGACTTGGTTTCCTTCCAGGTTGGTTGAGTTATTTTTGCAGAGTTCTCCTGATGGATTGTGGATTATTATCTCTCCTTTACAGGTATTTGTTCTTCTGTAATGTATATTTATTCTGTTATTTATATCTGTTTGATAGCCTAGTATTTGTAGACTCATATTGTTCATGCGACTCTATTTGGACAAGTATGTTTATTGGGCTGCAGACTAGTATTCATATTGTCCATTCTTTATATTTTATATGTGGATTGAGTTATAGAGAGATGTTATGACTTGAGAGCTAATTACACCTTTTTCGACAACATATACGTATTGAGTTGGGCTGGAGTCCACTTGATACGTAGCTGGCCATTGCCACGTATCCTGGTCCTACGTGTTTTGGGGGTGGGACGTGACAATAAGATCTTAGGTACTGCTGAAGAGCTTGAATTTCTCTAATTAGACATGGGCTTGTTGCCACACACATAGGTGTGGTGACAACTTCCTTAAGGCTGAGTTGAGGTTCTCTGGAGGTAGCAACAATGAATGTAGGAAGAGTTAGATGAGATAAAAGTAAAGGTATTCACCAAATCTAGCGGATAGCAAGGGTAGAGTGACGCAAGGAAGGAGGATCTTTAGTAGCAGGAACAAGGATACTGTATCTCATCTACAGAGTCTGTGGGAACAAGGGATGTAGTATCAGTAGTGAAACTGGAGAGATCAAGATACCGATAGACATCAATAATAGGAGGCCTGGATGTATGTGGATCTTTCTACAAAACTAAGTTTCAACCGTTTTGGCAAATTCTAAATATTTGGAAAAAATCATAATATTTTATAGACTCACACTTTGTTTAGTTTTGTTAGCATATTGTTCATCTCCTTTACTATTACTTGTTATTCTTGTATTGCTACTTCTTTTAGTGCCATAAAGTTTTTGCCCTTCTGTCTTGAACAATGA
This sequence comes from Iris pallida, assembly GCA_029216955.1. NCBI lineage: Eukaryota > Viridiplantae > Streptophyta > Magnoliopsida > Asparagales > Iridaceae > Iris > Iris pallida. The sequence goes on along the minus strand of JANAVB010042419.1, from coordinate 3,749,404 downwards.
ATAAAATGTGTCCCACCAACCCGTGACATGGATTCTTTTCTCATTGACCTCATATTCAAACTTACAGGTCACATAGACAACCTTGTATGTCGAGCACCGAATAATTATGCCTAAAACCCATTGAACCCGTTTTGGTACAAGCCTCCGATCCGGGGTGTATTTTCGATCCGAATTATAATGGCACTCGATCTGGATCGTTAAATTTGACGATTCAAATCAATCAGTGAAGCCTTAATGTAAATTTTGCTTTTGCAAGAGATTCTCTCATACAAAGAAACTTGGAAAAGACTTTAAGATTTTTTTGTCATTAGGTTTCAATAGCTACGCATTTCTTATAAGATTTGACTTTGTAGTCTATACATTTTTGCCTCTTTATTGTTTATGAGTCACCACTCCGTTTTGCAAGTTACTCGTGCAAAGAGAATATGCTTATCAGATTTTGTGATGCTTATCTTATTTTGTACCAAGGTATAAGTCATTTATCATTTATTTTATTTTATTTTATTTTATGGTTTACTTACATGTCTTGATTTGACACAATTATATCTTTTATTTTGAATATTGTTTTCCAAACCAATGTATGAATAATAAAAGTCAACTTATATATCTTTAATTTGAAGTAAAGTAATGAGTTTGAATTTTTCTTATATTTTATAAAAGGTTTTCTTTCTATATGTGACACAATTATCCAGTCAAATTTGAACAAATAACTAGTAACATCCCAATTAGTACTTTAAACCGTATGGCAAACTGAATTGGCGAACAAATTCATCCTACCTCCTCCGTACTTAAAAATAAAGACAAGTAGTGTATCCCATTTCCGAATCTGTACCATAACCTAAGTCGTGCCGTGTTTCAAGTAACTATGCTCAAGAGTAAGGAATCTTAGAAATGTGGACCAAGTTGTGCAGGCCAGGAGCTTTTGCCTGGTCCAAATGTGGAAGGGCAAGACAGCAACGGGCACCAATGGCATTTTCCCAATTCCATTCATGAGCTGGTCATCCGGCAAGTAAAGTAAAATAAAAGAAGAAATATGGATGTCATAATTATAAACTGGTTTATGCTTTAAAGAAGTTAGAACCATGACAACCAGGTCAAAGTGATTTTTTGTGTTAACTTTAGTTCTATAGATTCTGGAGGAAAAGGTAGAAGAGTTATATGCAAATCTTGAGGTTGCTGTCAATATGTGCAAGGTCATAATAAGAAGACACAAAGAAGACAACAGAAAATAAAACATAATACTAAGACACTTCTGAGGATTGAGTAAACGCATTTAGAGACTACAGACTTCTTCTTCTCAATTTTGAGCTGTTCTGTGACCTATATACATATATATTATGCTACACCAGTTTTGAAGCTTAATTTTGCAACTCTCTCTTCTGCTTAATTGCTCTCTCACCATGTTGAACAAGAATGTGACCTTCGGCAAGAAAGGAAATTTCGGCCTTCAGGTCAGTTAACTAAATAACTTCAAGTCACCATGTTTTATTAATCAGTACAAGCATGCAGTTTGTTTTTGAGATTTTTCTTATGTTGTAGTGTATTCTGATGGGTTTGCTGCTGGTGATTGCCTCTGAGTTATGTATGAGTCAATGATCTACTAGTGATTTCTCTGTGTTTAGCTTAGGTATAGCAGATCAAGATGTAAACACTAGTCTCGGACTCGCATCAACTGATGGATGGATTCTAGCTACGACAAGCTCTTATGACTACTCACAAGATCCTTCTGTTTCTGTTCTGATTTGAGTTTTTTCTTCTTCTTTTTCCTTTTGCTTTTGAGTTTATAAATTTACTAGTGAATTCTCTTCAATCAGCAAAAGGCAAGCTTGTAGAAAACAAAGAAGGATATACCTTGTAAAATTCACATGTTGTCCCTGCTAATTTTTCTATCTTGTTACAACCTTATGGTACTTTTCTTCTCTTGTAAAAGTTCCTTGACCAAGATAGTATGTGTTCAAACAATAGGACATAACAGTGTGATACTGTTAAAACAAGTAGTTTTTTTTTGGGCATATAAGTACCCCAGATCTTGCTTACTTTTAATAAAATTTCTCAAATCATATGAATTGCATATAAGTCTACCAAACCATGGAAGTACCCCAGATGTTGCTTACTTTTAATAAAATTTCTCAAATCTTATGAATTGCATATAAGTCTACCAAACCATGGATAACTGGAGTCATGAGCCCCTCTTGTTAACTTAACCCATCATGAATAACTGGAGTTATGAGTCCCTCTTGTCAACTAAATGCCCTAGAAGAAAACCATAGAATTATGGAGGAAAAAAAAAGCTTCCAAAGTAAGTGAGCAAATTTAATTATTATTATCAAAACATAGTAAGAACCTGAAATTTTAGAGTAGTCATTCAAAATCTAACAAGATCATGCAATATAAAGCACATGCATAAGTGAAATAGAAAACATGAGACATGAGTTGTGACTTGTCCTGCACGTTTTTACTCACTATACTTTCCTTTTAGCTAGTTTTGGTTTTTCTGGTTTTGTATGAGAGAGATGGATGTTTATACCAATTTGTGGTATCTTGGTGTAGTAGAACAAGTTGGATCCCAGCCACTTCCTCTAAAAAGAAAAAAGAATGCGCCATAAGCTTGCAATCATCTCTCTTTCTCCATTTTCGCAATATAAAGCACCAGCCTAACTTATTGCAACTTTTAGATGTTTGCTGAGTTGCACGACATGAAAATGGTGTCTGTATCCGTACGTGTCTATACCTGTACCTCTGTCCATACTTTTGCAACATAGATGACTATATAGTACATATCTGAAAATATTTGCATCCCATATATGTACCGTTTCCTTATCCATGTTTGTGTCCGTATTCGTGTAAGATAGATTGCCAGAAAACACTTATTAGAACTTTGAAGGGTGCTCATACCGCTTACCCACTGGGTGTGTTCAAATTGGTGAAGAATAAACTTTATATGAGATTAATAGATCGATCTAGAGTGCAACCTCATTATTTTGTTGAGAGTTATTATTGTTATTTATCTTATGAGGGTACAATAATAATTTTCAACATGTTAGTATACGATTTCAGATTCATGTGCAGAAACTTTCTAAAAGTGGTATCTTGTAAGAATTGTCATCTGTCTATATATTTGCAGAACGGAATGCCTGAAGATTATGAAGGATTCGGTTCTAAACGACGCCCGGCTATCATAGGCACTTCGAAGCTACTTCTATCCGACTTTCTGGCAAAATCATTCTCATTTGAAGGAACAGTCGTTCCTGATGACCGTTATGCTACTGAATCAATCATCGAAAGTTCAGACGTTTCAATCCAAGCAGCAACTTCTTCGATGGGAGACTCAAGTTATGCTTCAAGTAAATCTTCAACCTCATATGAGGAAATCTACGTCGGTCCTCCTGTATTGCCTCCGTATGATGACGCTGAAGAGGAATTTCTAGAAGACCATGAGAGTTATTTTATGCACCTGTCGGTCGATAATGTGCGTAAGGATCAATACCCGATGCTTGAACAACGAGAATTAGTGTACTTAGACTATGCGACATGCCCGCTTTACTCAATAGTTCAGGTATATATAGATATATATAAATAGCCCCTCTTAAGTGGTAAATAATATATTTAACATACCTTGAAATATCTTGCTATATAAGTGACTTTATCACTATAAGATAACCTTGTAAAGTTAGGATCTTGACACTTTTGAAGTTCAGATATATAGATGTTGTCCCTCTTAAGTGGCAATTGGTATATGTGACATTACCTTCTATTTTCATACAACACTGAATAATTTCAATCTTTACCTTGTAATATTTTGCTTGTTCTGGTATTAGTTACTTTGTAACTATAATATAACCTTGTAAACTTAGGATCTCATAGCACTAGTTGAGGATTATGGTCTTCTCATATTTTCAGGTGGAACGACATATGAAATTCCTACTCGAAGAAGTCGAATCCTATATAGGGTCGGACTTCATCATTGACAAACAATACGCACCACAGAACAGCTACATTCGTACTACCTATGAACACATACTGAATATCCTGAACACAACTGCAGAAGAGTACTCCATAATATTCACGCCTGATCTTTCGGCCGCTTATAACCTCTTTGTTGAGATGTACCACTTACTGAAAGGAAGTCTTGTTCTAGGCAGCCATGATCATGAAAACTTCGTGAGTTGTATGGTTCATTCATCAGCCCAATCCTATGTGAAAGTAGGCGGCATAACCGCTGAAGAATAAGGATTTTTGTGTCAACGGGAAAGATATGCACAACCTACTAAGGAGACAGGGTTGGAGTGGCCACGGATGTGGGCTGCTGGTAATGCCTGTGCAATCCTTCTCAACAGGAATATGCTATTCCCTGAATTGGGTTGTGGGTGCGCAACAGAACGGATGGAAAGTCCTCTTAGATGTTTCCTGTGGCCTTCCTGTGGTCAATGTCGATCTCTTCCTTTGTCAACCTGATTTTCTGATAGGTTCTCTGCACCAAGTGCTCGGTTATCCTTCGGATATCGGATTTCTACTAGTTAGAAGGAGTACTCATTCAATATGTATGGATAAAGGCTCGAGTAGATTGAGATTTGCTGAAATTCCTGAGAATGGACAGGCTGTTCATGTTATAGCGAGTGGGGGGAGACTGAATATACACACCTATGCAGCTCTGAATTTTGGATTTGAGCATCTGGAGAGCATTGGCATTGTGGCTATCCAGAACCGGGCACGTAGTTTGTGTTCTTGGTTAATCAAGACGCTGAACTCGTTAAAGCACAAGTCGAGCGGGAAGCATTTGTTACAGGTAGGTTCATGCTATGATGATCTCCTCTATATTACCAGTCACTTGTAACCTCTTTCTCGATTAAGTTGATTATATATTGTTGAAAATCAATAAGGGACTTTTAGTCCCACATCGGAATTTGTAGTATGTAGAGGAGCTAGACTCCCTATAAGTAGTGAAGTAGTCCATCAATAAAATTACACCAACTATTATTTTCTACATGGTATCAGAGCCATAACTCTCTCTCTCTCTCTCCACACAAAAAAAAAAAAAAAAATTAACTCTCTCTCCCCCCCCCCCCCCCCCCCCCGGAGCAGCAGCCCCCCCCCCCCCCCCCCCCCCCCCCCCCCCCCCCCCCGCGGAGCAGCCCCCCGACCCCCCCCCCCCCGGAGCAGCCCCCCGACCCCCCCCCCCCCCGGAGCAACCCCCCCCCCACCCGACCCCCCCCTCCCGGAGCAGTACCCCCCCCTACCTCCCTCTCCCACTCTCGACATGGAAACCCTAACCCTAGCCCTAGCAGCCCCCATCAAAACCCTAACCCTAACCCTATCCGCCAAAAAAAGAAAAATAAGAAAAATAAAAATCAGTACCTTCTTTTAGAAGATCTACTGCAGTTGCCTTCGAGAATCAGTACCTTCTTTTTAGAAGCTCTACTGTTGTTGCCTTCGAGACTCAGTATCTTCTCTTTAGAAGACCTACTGCTACGCATACGAAATCTCTTTAGATTTTCGTCTTGCTTCTGTTACGGAATCTCTTTAGATTTTCGTACACTCAGAATCCTTCTAGGATTTCTGTTGCGGCGTGCTGCATACTTCGCCATGCAAGGAGGCACAACTAAGTTTGGGCTGTCCGAACACGTCATAATGACGCGGTTCTAGTTGGTCGCATACACTCCAACATATCAGTGAGGAAGCTAGTTTGTTGTTTTCCCCCCCTGATCTCTATCTCAACTGTCAGAATATACAGTTGACGAAGACGCTACCTGAGATCAGGATTCACAGCAGATTGCTGACTAAGACGAAGACGAAGCAAACGACGACGACTCAGGAAACAACAAAACCTCACTGATTACAGTTGCAGAAACCATGGATTCCATCTATGGGAAGTTGACAGCAGAAGAGATAAAGGCCCTGGTCGAGGATCTCCTGACCAAGAGATTACCGGAGGCAACCTCACGCGTGACCCATACTGATGTGGATCCATCACCGTATAGAATGGGGAAGTTGGACAAACTGGAGACGAAGCTGGAAGGCACGACCAACTACTTAAAATGGTCGCGGCAGGCGATGCGGACGCTGAAGGGACGTGGCTTGGTTGGCTATGTAGATGGCCACACCAAGGCCCCGGTCGATCACTCCTCGAAGGAGTTTGCTGTATGGGAGATTGTCAACAATGTCGTGGCTGGTTGGTTGACAGCCTCTTTAACCGATCAAGTGTCGGGTAATGTTGAAGCAATGGAGGGAGCTGCTGATATCTGGAGAACATTGAAAGATATGTACTCCGGTTCAGGTAACCCAATACGAGTCTTCCAACTGCAGGATGAACTCGAGCGGGTAGTCCAAGACGATCGTACCATATCTGAGTACGCCGCCTTGTTGAAGAAGTACTGGTCTGATCTTGACCATTATGATCCTCTTGGAATGGAGGATGCTCAGGTTGAACCGTCCTTCGCAAAATATTTCCAAAAATTTCTGGATTATACCTCGCGGCAACGGATGATGAAGTTTTTGAAGGGGCTCAACCCTGCATTTGAGCAACGGAGGAATGTACTTCTTGCGCAACCGAAGCTGCCGACCTTAGAGGATGCCATAGCTGCCATGGCACAAGAAAAAGCACGGTTGAAGCTGATGCCCACCAGGGGCATCTCCCAGGGGGAGCAAGTCGGAGTTGCCACATCTGCTCTTGCTGCTTTCAACCAGCCTCCTTCTGCGGGAGGCATTTGCCACAACTGTGGTGACACAGGGCATTACATCCGCTTTTGCCCAAAACCAGCACGGAGTTCCTCGCGTGGTCGGGGTGGACGACGAGGTGGTCGAGGCAGCTACACTGGTGGAAGGGGCACTTACTCTGGAGGCAACACGGCGAATCTGGCGGATGAAGGCCGGGACAATCAGCTGGCGGACATAACTCCATTTGAGAGAGAAGTTCTTGAGAAACTGCGGGCTCAAAGTTGGTTCTGGTGACCGACAAGTCAATTCTGAGGTGCCGCCCACCTCAGGAGATTATTGCACTTACTTTTTCCAAACCAGTGACGGTATACCTCCGCGTGCTCTTGCATCTGTCTCTCAGCCAGTCTGGATTATGGACTCTGGGGCATCCCGCCATGTCACGGGATCCCGAGGTGAGTTCCGGGAATACTCTAACCTAACGCCGCCAGAAAGCATTCAGACTGCTGATGGTACCTCCAGGCCTGTTATGGGTAAAGGCACTATTGATTGCACTCCTTCCATCACTCTATCTAATGTCTTACATGCTCCTCCTTTCCTGTCAATCTTATATCCATTAGCGCCATTATCCTTGATCTAAACTGTACTGTTTCCTTTGATATTCCTAAGGTAATCTTTCAGGAGAAGGGAACGGGGAGACGACTGGGCACTGGCACATAGCATAAGGGTCTATGGTACTTGGACAGGAACGGTCTGGACATAGCACTGACATCATTGGTTGCAGACACACAACCAGAAGTCCGAAGTCGAAGTGTCGAAGCCGAGCTACTCCTACACCATCAGCGTGTAGGACATTCTTCCTTTTCTGTTATTAGTCGCATGTTTCCATCCTTATATCAAAAAGCGAATAAAGAGTTGTTAGTTTGTGATGCTTGTGAGTTGGGAAAACATACCAGAAGCTCCTATGTGAGTTCTGGGCATCGATGTACTGCTGCTTTTGATATGATTCATTCAGATGTGTGGGGTCCTTGTCCTACAACCGGTGTTAACGGTTATAGATGGTTTGTCACTTTTATTGACTGCTCTACCCGCGTAACGTGGGTCTACCTACTGAAGAATAAAAGTGACGTTTTTGAAGCATTTCAGAGCTTCCATCAACGCGTAAAGACACAATATAATGCTCGTGTTAAGTGTTTCCGGTCGGATAATGGGACGGAATATACCCATACGAGATTTGCTGCATATTTATCCTCTCATGGCATACTGCATCAAACCTCTTGTGCATATACACCGGCTCAAAATGGTGTTACAGAACGAAAGAACAGGCACCTGCTGGAAGTAGCTCGGACGATGATGCTAGCTATGAATGTGCCTAAATACTTGTGGGGGCAGGCTGTCTTGACAGCCTCTTATCTCATCAACAGGATGCCCTCTCAATTGCTGGACTGGAAGACGCCGTTGGAAATGCTCACGGGGACAACTGCATACACCGTTCCTCCGAAAGTATTTGGATGTGTATGCTTTGTCCATGATAACAGACCTGGAGTTGGTAAGCTGGATCCTAGAGCAGTTAAGTGTGTCTTTGTTGGGTACACCGGGACACAGAAGGGGTATGTATGCTGGAGCCCGGTGGAACGGAAGCTGTTTGTAAGCATGGACGTTACATTCAGAGAGGTGGAACCATATTATGGTTCAGATGAGGGCTCCGCGTTTGGAAACACACCTAACACAGCGGGTGTTAGCCGTGAGGGGGAGATAATACGTCCAAGCGTGGTCGTCGGATCGGTACCTTGTCCTGTTGTTGCAAATTGGAAGGAAAGAGGAGAAAGCATCAGTAATACCGATACGGAGGATGAAGAAGACGATACATATATTACGCAGGGGGAGAAGCAGACAAGGAAAAAAGAGCTCCAAGTGTACAGAAGACGACAGCAGAGGTCCAGTACTGTGCCGTGCCCTGTGCCAAATGTGCCAAGTCCCTCGTCTACTCCTGCCCCAACTCCTGAAGATGTTACTCCCGTACCGGATCACTCGGATTCGGAAGCGGGTCTCTCCGACTCGGATGGTATGCTTTCCCCACCTCCCATTGCTCCCTTAAGGAGGTCTTCTCGCATTAATGCAGAAAAGGCTCCTATTCGTTATCGAGATTATGAACATGATATCGCCAACTACTTGTCTTATTCTAATATCTCTCCGACTTATCAAGCCTTTCTCACTTCGTTAGACTCCACTTCTTTACCTAAGAATTGGCAGGAAGCAAAGAAGGACCTAAGATGGAAAGCTGCAATGATGGAAGAACTTGGGACACTAGAAAAAAATAAGACATGGGAGCTGGTGCCATTACCTGAAGGGAAGAAAGCTGTGGGATGCAAATGGGTTTACACAGTGAAGGAGACACCAGAAGGAAAAGTTGAACGATACAAGGCGAGACTGGTTGCAAAAGGCTATACCCAGACATATGGTATCGACTATGATGAGACTTTTGCCCCAGTAACGAAGATGAGTACCGTAAGAACGCTGGTCTCCATTGCAGCAAACTATGGATGGAAGCTACACCAGTTAGACGTAAAGAACGCATTTCTTCATGGAGACCTACAAGAAGAAGTATACATGGAGACTCCTCCGGGGTGCTACTCTGTGTCAGATTCAGGTGAAGGAACGTCACATGGAAAAATGTGCAAACTGAAGAAGTCGCTGTACGGGCTGAAGCAATCTCCTCGAGCCTGGTTTGACAGATTCAGAAAGGCTGTCACTGGCATGGGATACCATCAGACAAATGCAGATCACACGGTCTTCCTCCAGCATGCAAGAGGTCACATAACTATACTTGCTGTATATGTTGATGATATAGTGATCACAGGTGATGATGCTGATGAGATCACTAAGCTGAAGTCGAAACTCGCTAAGGAGTTTGAGGTGAAGGACTTAGGACAGATGAGATACTTTTTAGGTATCGAGGTGTGTGATGGTGAACAAGAAATTGTTCTCACACAAAGGAAATATGTACTAGATCTACTGAAGGAGACAGGGATGCTGGGATGCCGAGCAGCAGTCACTCCAGTTGACCAGAAGTGCAAGATGGGAGCAGAAGCAAGAGAGTCTGTTGATCGCGAAAGGTATCAAAGGCTAGTAGGCAGACTGATTTATCTAGGGCATACTCGTCCTGATATCTCATTTGCAGTAAGCGTTGTAAGCCGCTATATGCATGATCCAAGAACGGATCATATGGATGCAGTATTTCAGATCCTAAGATATCTGAAAGGGACGCCGGGAAAAGGACTGTGGTTCAAGAAGAATGGATGTACAGATATTGAGAGATACTGTGATGCAGACTGGGCAAGCTGCATAGACGACAGAAGGTCTACCACGGGGTACTGTGTTTTTGTAGGAGGAAACCTGGTTTCATGGAGAAGCAAGAAACAGTTAGTGGTAGCACGGTCGACAGCTGAAGCAGAATACAGAGCAATGGCTCTAGGGGTGTCAGAACTACTATGGGTGAAAGCACTGCTGACAGAGTTGAAGTTGGATAAGGGGACACCGTTGCATCTTCTGAGCGACAGTCAAGCCGCAATAAGTATAGCGAATAATCCGGTTCAGCACGACAGAACGAAGCACATCGAAATCGATCGATTCTTTATCAAGGAGAAGCTGGAGCAAGGGATACTGAAGATTGGCCATGTCCGCTCAGAAGAACAAGTGGCAGACTGTCTGACTAAGGGTCTTAGTTCATTAAGTCTGTCGAAGCTATGTAACAAGATGGGGATGATCAATATCTATCGTCCATCTTGAGGGGGAGTGTTGAGAATCAATAAGGGACTTTTAGTCCCACATCGGAATTTGTAGTATGTAGAGGAGCTAGACTCCCTATAAGTAGTGAAGTAGTCCATCAATAAAATTACATCAACTATTATTTTCTACATATATCTTCATGAATCATATGCTTTATATGTACCTTTGTTTAAAAATTGATGCAGAAAGATGCTAAATTTCATAAACATATTTCTTCTGTTTGTTTAACTAGAAGTTGATCAACCATGTCACTTTGCAGATCTAAAGGGAAAATTAGCCATAGTCTTGGTAAAAGTATATGGCACCACCAAGTTCCTTTGAGACTTGGTTAAAGGCCCCAACAACAATACAACCATTTGTGTACCCTATTTATACACTCAACTTCTAAGTTGCACAGGCACAAAAAATAGTGGTCGTATCCCTATCGTGTTCGTATCCGTAACTCTGTACTCGTGCAATATATGTGACTATATTGTGCCTATCTAAAAATTTCTCTATCTCGTATCCATGTTGTGTCCTTAATAGTACCTGTGCCAACATTCATGAAACATAGCTCAAGTTCCTTTCCTTTTTACCTTTAAGATTGAGTTGTTCCAATGCTCCAGACTTACAGATAAATTATAGCGTGATTGATATGAAATAACAAGCATGGTATTATGTAGATATAAACATGGCTTTAGTTTCAAAGAATCAAACAGAGAGGCATTCATCCCTATGAAATCACTTGCTTTGACTATCTTGTTAAATAAAATTAATGAAATTGGTTAAATTTTATCATGTAGGTAAGGAATTGTTACAGGTAGACTGAATAAAGGTTTAAATTTGATCTTAAACTATGTTGCACGAATATAAATACGGATAAGAACACGATCCAGGTACGGGATCCAGACATTTCCTAATAGGTACAATATAGTTACATATGTTGAACATGGATACGATACGGATACGGAAACGTATACGTATACGATTTTCCCACGTTCGTGCAACATAGATCTTAAAATTTGTTTACTTGACACCATTAATTGTTCGTTTTCATTTTTTTTCTTTTTTGAGATAATGGATGAGATCAAGAAGATCCATACCAAATTTTATTAATCTAGATCATAAAATAAAACATTGAGTTACAGATAGTAATTACGAGTATTGATAAAGGTAGTTCAATGTAAACTTCAAAACAAATGAAAAAGATAAAGAAATTTCTTGAGATTCTGCATGTAGAAGATATAATAGGGTGACTTCATGATAAGTCCATGAAGAATTTCGAAGAGAATCGTTAGGCATTTAGTATAAGGTTGACAAGAATCCCATCATTGGTGTTCCATTTCGTGTACTTCTTAGATTTCGAGGCTTCACCCATCCAAAAGCGGAATAAGTAGTCAAACTTCTTGATAAGAACATCACGAACAACAAAAATAACATTAAAAATCAGGTTTATCTCTTCCCAAATGCACCAAACTAAAATCTTGATAGCACAGGAACTTTCCATCTTCCTTTCAGCTAAATGACATATGACTCTTAATAGTTTCCAAGAATCATAGAGATTGTTAGCAGGGCAATTATCCCCAGTCACTTCATATACATAAGTCCAAAGTTGAGAAGTGAATATGCAACCAATAAAATTATGTTAAATGAACTCCTCATTGCTTAGACATAACGAACATATACTAAAAAGAGAATCCCCTTTTTTTAAGATTATCACAAGTGAGCAATTTGTTTTATAAAGTGAGCCATACAATTTACCTTCACCTCCAAGGTGTAGAAGATCTCCAGTTAATTTAGCAGTAGGCCACAAAATTTCACTACTGTTTAGTTTTCTGTTCATGGACTTAACTGAATGTTCTACTAAGAATTTTATCTCCATTTTCTTTCATTTTGATAGTGCCTCTTGAAAATCTGATACAGTATAAAGTTTTCAAGTTCCTCACTGACTTCATATATTATAGCTCTACTAAAACATTTATGCCACTACCATATATTGTTGTCCCGAAGGCCTTGAGTTCATGTAATAGCATCTTGGTCTGAGGTTAAGCTGAAGAGATGAGGATATATATCCGCAAAACAATCATTGCCAACCCATGGATCCTTCCAGAATTTGATAGTAGTGTCATCCCCATATTTTAATGAAGTACCTTGTGCAATAAATTGATTAGTTTGAACACCACCCTTCCGAAAAATGAGAACTTGCATTTGAGAGTATGAGTAGAAAAATCCCAAGAAGATCTTGTATAGTAGTTCCCCAAGACTAATATGATTCATGATGCCTTTACAATCATTTAGTAATTTCCATATCTATTTACCTACCTATTCAAATTGTAGTGTTTTAGATTTAGAATACCAATGCCACATTCTTTCTTACTCTTGCAAACATATTTCCAAATTCCAATTAACAAGATACTTGAAAGATGATGTGGCGTCAGATCCATTCCACAAGAAAGATCTTCTAAGTGAATCAATTTTTCTAATAATCCACTTTTTCGTTCTTATTTTCTTGTACTAATTATTTGTAAGCACCTTCACTTGTTAGATTAACCATAGTTTTCTTTTGTATTATTCAGTTATATGGATCTCTTGACCCGAAACACAGAGGCTCTATACTCACATTCAACATCTTAGATCCTACTGGAAGCATATTTCCTGCCAAACTCGTTCGGCAACTGGCAGAGAGGAGCAACATACTCTTGGGCATCAGCAGGCTCTTGAGTCAGAACATTGCAGACTGTTCGGTTAACCAGGCAGACACTTCGATTCTCTACGGGTCTGTATGTAGTGTCGAGGTGGTCTGCGTATCACTAGGTATCGTGTCCACTTTTAGCGACGTATACAGGCTAGCACAGTTCTTGTCTCGCTTCAGGGACGAGGATTACATGTCTTCCGAAGCTGATGTATACGCGAAAGATCTTGCGTATCAGTGTTGTTATTAGTCGACAAGGTTTGGATAATACAGATATCTAACCCTCAACCCTCGTCACAAACTACTATTGACAGAGATTCACAGTTCCTAGCAAGAACTTGACTAATATAGAACTCTTGTAACATCAGTACTTACCACTGTGAAAGGTCTTCTTATGTTCCATGACAATTAGCTTGATTAAATGTGTATAAACATACAAGCATTCATTTTCCTATTTGGTAAAAGTCCAAATTAGCAATAGGCGTACATCTGTCGGCAAATTTTTTTCTGATGAACATCTTGATTTAACTTTTGTATTCAGTATAAAATAGGATTATTTTGTATAACTAACTAGACTTTGGGTACGGGATTTATCCGTTGGATTTGCCCGTTTTAGACTTTGGATACTCGAACTTTTTAGTGACACATTTTAGTGACGAACATCCATCATTAAAGACCAATTTTATCGAAAGTCCAATACCGTTGCTAAAATATGTCACTAAGAAATTCTTAGTACCTAAAGTCTAAAAATGGACAAATCCAGTACCCAAAATGTAATTCGGTTTAAACCTGATATCCTTGTACAAAATAATCCATACAAAATATCCAATGCATACGAACCAAGAAATTTGGTCTAGTAATACAAGTTATTGTCGATGGACATACCGTTCACAAAGAACTCTACAAATATATTATTGTACACCACCAGGTGTTCCATAAGAATCAGTAACAATCGTGGTGTCGAATTAGATTTATCAAAAAAGTTCATGATTTTTTTCTTGTGCAAATTAGCTCGAATGCACAACTGATCCGTAAATCCAAATCTGGGCCAACAATCAAGTTTAGGTTGTGTTTGGTTCATTACAATTGTAATGTAATCGTAATGGAATTGGATTTGTAATGTAATCGAGTCTATAATGTAATGGAATTACAATTCCATTAGTATGTTTGGTTGAAACATGTAATCAAACCATGTAATGTAATGTTAATTGCATTCATATGTTTGGTTTACCATGTAATATAATTGAGTTTCTAATTTAATATTTTTTAAATACAACAAAAAAAAAAGTAGATCAATAAAAATTTCAAAAAAAAAAATTAAAAAACTAAAATTAAAATTAAAATTAAATAATAAATAAATAAAGAGGAAAAAAAAATCGTTTGTCCTCCTGCAAAAAAAGACCAAAAAAGACCAAAAACGACAAAAAATGACAAAAAAAGAAAAAAATGACCAAAAATGACAAACGAAAAAAGCAACCAACAACAAAAAAGGGATAAAGAATGGAAAACGACAAAAAATTCAAAAATGACAAAAAAGGGAAAAAAAATCAAAAGTGACGAAAAAACGACCAAAAATAAAAATTGACAAAATAACGACAAAAAATGAAAAAAAAAATCTAAAAACGAAAAAAAAGACTAAAAACAAAAAATGACAAAAACGAGCAAAACGACAAAAAAGGACAAAAACAGGACAAAAACAGGACAAAAAGCAACCAAAACATAAAAAGTACCAAAAAGGATAAAAACGACAAAAAAAAAAAACAAAAACAAGAAAGGATGACAAATGACAAAAACAATAAAAACTGACCAAAAAGACAAAAACGATAAAAAAAACAAAAACCAACCCAAAACGATTAAAAAAAGAGCAAAAATGACAAAACGAAAAAAGACCAAAAACAAGAAAGGATCAAAACGAACAAAAACAACAAAAAAGGTAACGACAAAAAAACAAACCAAAATGACCAAAAACAATTAAAAAAATGCAAAAACGAACAGAAACGACCAAAAATGACCAAAAAGGCAAAAAAAAGTGCAAAATCGAACAAAATGATAAAATTCGACCAAAAACGTGCAAAAACGAGAAAAATGAGCAAAAATCGAAAAAGAGCAAAAACAAGCAAAAAAGAAGCAAAAATGAAAAATAAATAAATAAACAAAACCTATCAAAAATTTAAAACGTCGAAAAACGACCCAAAATGAGAAAAAGGGCAAAAAACAAGCAACAACGCCAAAAACGACCAAAATGTGTAGAAGCGATAAAAAAGTGCAAAAAGGACAAACGAAAAAAATGTGTAAAATCGACCAAGAATGATAAGAAAGTGAAGAAACGGCAAAAAAAAAACGTACAAAATCGACTAAAAATGATAACAAATGTGCAAAATCGACTAAAAAGATATAAAATGTGGAAAAACAGTCAAAAGCGACCAAAAACGATAAAAAATTTGGAAAAACAGCCAAAAGCAACAAAAAAAGATAAAAATGGCAAAATTTGTCAAAACGTACAAAATCGACAAAAAAGATAAAAATAACGTGAAAACTGCAAAAAAAGAAACGTGCAAAATCGACAAAAATGATAAAAAGCGTGCAACAAAATGGCAAAAAACGTGCGAAAACAACAACAAAAAAAATAAAAAACGTGAAAAAAACAGCCAAAAACGATCAAAAATAATAATAAAATGTGTAGAAATGGTCAAAAACGTACAAAATCGACAAAAATGATAAAAAAAAGTTGACAAAACTGCAAAAAAGTGCAAAATAGACCAAAAATGATAAAAACGAGCAAAAACGCCCAAAACGGCAAAAAATAATAAAAAAATATGTAAAAATGGTCAAAAATGTACAAAATAAAAAAAACGATAAAAACCTGAAGAATCCGCAAAAAACGTGCAAAATTGACAAAAAAAAAACGTGCAAAAACGGACCAAAATGGCAAAAAACGTACAAAATCGACCAAAATCGAAAAAAAAAAAAAATTCAAAAGCGACAAAAAAAGGCCAAGAATATGCAAAAACGACCAAAAATTGGAAGGAAAAAAACAGAAAAAAGGCCCAAAACGAACAAAAGGGGCTAAAATACGAACAAAAATGACAAAAAAATAAACAAAAACGACCAAAAATGACCAAAAAAGAACAAAACGACCAAATTATAGCATATCAGCCTTCCATTTAAGTTGTAATGTAATCGCGATTACATAAGTTTTTTTATGTAATTGAGTTTAGAAGAAACTGATGTAATGTAATCAAACTTGTAATCGCGATTACATTACATCTATTTTTTTTTGTTCAACCAAATATCCGAGTTAGATTGACAACGTAATGCCAATTACATTACGTTGTCCAATCCTGCAAACCAAACGGACCCTTAATCTGACCGAGTCAGAGTTCGGAAATGCAAAATCCATCTCAAATCGATCAAAATCTGAACTTAAATAGGTTCGAGATTTGACCGGATCGGCCCTTTTGTTCACGGATTCGGTCCGATCCGTCTTGATTTCTGGCTTGAAATAACTTAGCCATGAGTCCAACAATAAAACATGAAATCTCTCTCTCTCTCTCTCTCTCTCTCTCTCTCTCTCTCTCTCTCTATATATATATATATATATATATATATATATATATATTTTATATATATATATATGTCAACATGTACGTGTTTTGCATGTATTTTAATTAGAATACCATAGGTCAGCTGTCGTCTTTTCGTCTTTTCCAGGTGACTATTCATGTGTGTGTGCTTTCTTTTTACAATGCCAAGGGATTCGAAGTACGAATTTTGTTCCTTTTTTAATTTTCTATTGAGAATAATAACCATTAAAAAATGGTAAGGACAAAAAAAAATTATTACCATTACTTGAAGAGTTGTATGGAAAAAAAAAAACTTCATAGCATACAAACTTTATTACTTTGACTCTTAAACATAAATGACATGCAAGTTGACATAATAATACCATGTTTATAAAATATTCAAGGGTATTTTAGGAATTCAAAAGTTTCACCAACAAGTTTTCCTATATATATATATATATATATATATATATATATGAAAAATTCTTCAATACATCCCATGTAAAAATTTGTATCGATACATCCTAAATCTGAACCATTGGATGTTGATCCAATGGTTCAGATTAAAGCCGAAGTCAAAGTAACAGGACAAGTCAAATTCAAAGTAAACACCTTTCACAATTTTCAATGCAACTGTTTGGGATGTATTGATACATCCTATGTATTGTAAGTCCTATGGGAGCCTTGCCAGGGCGTAAGATTACGAAGGACCATATATATATATATATATATATATATATATATATATATATATATATATATAACGATTCGATAGGCGCGGGCGAAGGCGACCTAGGGCTTCTGCGATCGAGCCAGCGGGGGGCTCCGCCCTGGGACCCCGGCGCTGACGGAGGCGGCGGCGGCCTGGCCGGGGGCCGGCCGGTCCAGGGCGGAGCGGCGAGCGGTGAAGACGGCGGCGGCGGTTCTGGTAGCAGGCATGATGGGGACGGCCGCGGAAAGACAAGCGTTGTTGGGGGCGGCACGGCCAGGGGCGGTCTGGCCGGGGGCAGGCCGCCTCAGGGCAGAACGGTGAGCGGCGGAGACGGCGCCGGCGGCTTCGGGAACGGACGCGGTGGATATGGACGCGGGAAGGCCGCGCTGCTGCGTGGCCGAAGCAGTGACGCGGTCAGCGGCCATGTTGGTGGTCAAGTCGGTGGTCAGGCGGTGGAAGTTCTGGAAGGATCCGACGATGAAAGCGTGTTCCCGGGGTTCTAATCTGGGTCTGGGCCTAGTACTCAGGCGGGTCAGGCGGAGGGACGTGGATGGACGACGGTCTCGAGACGTCGGGGGAGCAAGACGGGAGGCAAGGTAGGGGGCCCGCAGATCCTCCAAAAGTCGCGTCCCTTGGCAGGAAGAAGGCCGGGGGAGGGAATGAGTCACAGAACATTGTCCCGAGGACCTGTGGCGCCTACTGGGAGATTAGTGGGCTGGCGTCCTAAGCCGTCCGCGGTGGAAAAAGGAAAGGGTAAGTGGTGGACACGGGAGGCCAGGGTACTGGGGTTTCCAGCCCTGTAACTGGAGCTGCCCAGGGAACTGCCCCTCGGCCAGCGGGACGTTCCTGGGCAGATGTCTGTAAACCGGTGGAAACGAAAAGCCCTACATCTATGGAGTATGTACCGCCGAAGAAGGTAGGGTGTCACGCCCCAGTACCGAAATACTGGGACGGACTAGGCCAGCTACTCCGTATGAGGTATAAAACGTCATACGGCGATCGTGGCTGTCAATCTTGCTGGGTATCCTAGCATGCAAGCAGTCTATGGTCTAAAACCGATCTCTTATCCACAGGCAATAATCAATGAAATATCGACAAGAGAGATAAATCATATGAAAAATAGGAAATACTCATATGATAATCAGAGAGTCTACAATAAGAAATAATGTAGACAAGAATACCTTCCCACACAGTTCCCTCAAGGTCAGGAACTAAAGCACGTCCTCCAAGTCAAGTCTGGAAGATCCACATGGTCGGTCACAGGCAATCTGGGAACAATCCAGGGTTGGTCAGGCCAACCGTAGCAAGTACCAGAAAGGAAGGCTCAAGGACGGGCGAAGAAAACCAGCATGATATAATATAACAGAAATAGTATCTAAAAACAGTAAATGAGGTAAGGGATCGTGCGGTACCAACGCACGATAACAATCCAACAACTAAAAGTATTCTGGTCGTAACCTCGGTCGATAGCCTATCGTAGCACAATAACCAACCCAACAATCAAACAAGAACATGGGTTGGATCATGCACCACGATAGTCCATGTTCCTCAGTTATTCCCAAAAGTAACTCAACAATCATCACAATCATCCTAACATACACTAATGCCTGCATCGCTAACTGGAGATCGTAGTCGGTCATCGGAAACAGTGACCCATCCCTACATCAAACAAGAACAAGGGAATGAATTACTGCACCGGGACAGCGTTACGTGCCAGCCAGCTTAGCAAGCAACAAGCCAAACAATTATGTAAATAAGCGGCCACTCAAATGTCTACGGCTGTCTATGTGGTGGTTGGGTTACCCCAATAATGCAATATAGGAATCCTCAGATCGTGCTATATCCCGCAAGGGCTAGCGAGGCCAAATAACACATAGCAGGTAGGTATGCACGGTCCCTCGGAAGGCCACCGTGCTAAGCAGGAGTACATATAGTAGTCGGATACTGCCATATCCGTGGCGGCCAACCCGACGTGCCAGGACGAGCCTGTGGCGGCCGGTAATGCACGATCTCGGGATTCCGTTCCCTCCCAATGCTTCTACCATTTTTAGTTGCCTAGATTAACCCTACATTTATCCGGAATCACATGCCGTGGTCACATGCTCATCCTCCTAGATGTCGTACCTCAGTACGAGAACGCTAAGTAAGAATCAGCCTCGGCACCTATAGTCCCAGTTGTGATCCATCCTTAGTGTTATGCAACAAGCAAGCAAGCAATCCTAACCACGCTAAAACGATAGGCCAACTACCAGGTACCCGTGCAGGTAATCATATAACATAGCCAGAATATCAAGATGGCATCACAATGCCATATAATCATGGAAGTAGCACCTCAAAGTGCCAATAGACAAAGGGCACCGCAGTGCAAGGTCAGGGCCAGTACCTCACAGGATAAGCTGGACTTATAGCACGGATACAGGTAGTCAGGTCTGGGACAAGGACAACTCTGTCAGTCACAAGAAGTCATCTGTCCACATCGTGGCATGGATATCAGGTCAAGTACAAGATCAGAACCTCTACTATAATTAACATCTCAAGTATATATGGGAGCCTAGAGCTCCAATCATCCCGTCGGTCTATCCACCAGATCAATCTAGCAAGAGTCTCCCATCCATGATGGGGTGAATATCACGTCAATAAAGACAACCACCAAATACCAAGCTCATCCCCCTAGCAATGCTAGGCCCTCTAGCTCACAAGAATCCTCCGAGTCAATGATCACAGGCTATCAGCAACTAAGTCTCCCAACTACCGGGATACAGCAAAGGTACTAGGTTTGGGCGTTTGGGAAGTCGAGTAAAAATCATATATTGATATCCTCGATATTCTATTCGTTCCGCGAGATACTCGCACCAATATCAAAATCCAAGAGTCCTCAAGACATATCTGATCAAATTAGAACATCACCAAAGAACTAGTAACACTATCTAAGAATCCACTTAGTCTACCATAACCACTATCTCAATATCATATCTCCTCATAGTCAATCCTCGAATAAGATCATAATCCCAACACATGGGTCAACACTAATCAACGCCGTCGGAAAATGGCAGGGATTGCGTGAACCACTCTGGATCAGATCCACAACCCTTAAACCAAACAAGGACCAGGTTTGCAGACCTTCACCCGAGTAGAACCGCTCTCCTTACACAATCCGGCGGACAGGACAGATAATGGGATAACAACTAAACTAGAACACCTAAAAAGAAGGGTCACAGGTCAAGAGTCCAATGGGTGATACCGTCGAAAAGGCAAGGATTGCGTGAACCACTCTGGATCAGATCCACAACCCTTAAACCAAACAAGGACCAGGGTTGCAGACCTTCACCCGAGTAGAACCGCTCTCCTTACACAATCCGGCGGACAAGACAAGTCAAGACGCTAGGCGACTAATCTAGTCGGGAGTCTACCTAGCAGGCAATGAGATCATGGATGCTATACCAAGAAGAACATGCATGAGTTCAGTCCCGCAAACCAAAGGAATGGCACTGCCCAATCCTTCGAACCAAATTCCCAACCGGGAATTCTGGAAAAATCTGGCAGAGTCTCCTTTGTATTCTGGACGGGAGCACCCTACGAATTGGAGCTAAAATCCACTCGGCACAACCCGCCGCAGAATCGCAATTCGAGAACACTAAGTCTCGACCTCCAGTAGCACTACGATGCGTACTGGGCACCAACCCTAGCCGAGAACACTAAGTCTCGGCCTCCAGCAGCACTACAATGCGTACTGGGCGCCAAACCAACACATGCAGCAAGAATCGCCATGCAGGGCGCACCAAGACCCACAGTCATATCCAAACCACAAACAAAGTCATAGAAACAATTAGCTAAAGCCGTTACCCGACCGCGAGTCGGACACGGGGCATATGGGGACAATCCATACATGTGAGTCGTGCTCGTGTCCTCGGAGGTGTGGATGACCCATCCGAGTTGTCCGATACGGTCTACCCCGGTATCGGACCAAGCTAATCTAGGTTTTCATCATGGCAGTTCTACTAGTAGGCTACACTAATCATGATTATACAATTTACAAGTACAAATTAATTAAATACAATAAAAATCCAGGAGAGAGGGCAAGAGCCGTCGATGAGCAAGGGATACTTGCCTAGAGGGCTCGGCTAGGTAAGCAAGTCTTCGGCGATCTGGATCCAAGCTAGCACGTCCATCGAGGTCCTCAAAACATATAATAAACAATCATTAGAATTAATAATAAAATAATAACAGGAAGCACGGAGGATGGCAGGAGGCTATACCGTGCGGGTCCCGCAAGCAGCGCAGGGATCTGGCACGGAAACTGAGGCACGCAGACCGATACGAGCACGCAACCCGAGACGTGCACGTAAATCGAGACGCGCACGAGAATCGAGGAAATCACGAATATCGGGATGGCACACGAATCAACGCGACACGCAAATCGAGACGTGCAAGCGAATCGAGACGGAGCGAGATTCAAGGAAGCACGCAAATCAATGCGGCATACAAGTCGACGTATGCACGCAAATCGATGCGGTGCGGAGTCCAAAGTGATACACAAACCAAGGCGGCACGTAAATCCGTACGTACACACAAATCAAGATGGCACAAAGTCCAAGGTGGCACATATACCAAGGCGGCACGCAAATCGGTGCGTGCACGGGTCACGAGGTAGGCACAAAGGCCGAGACACGAGGATCGAGGCAACACACAAACCGAGGTGGCACGGTGCCCGAGACAGCGCGGGACTCGAGGCGTCCCGCTGCCCAAGGCAGCACGTGGATCGGGGTGCACGAAAACTGGGACAGCACGCACACCAAGGTACGCGCAACCCGAGACGACACAAAATCAAGGGGCACGAAGTACGGGACGACACGGACACCGAGGTGCACGCATCCCGAGGGGTTCGCACCCCAAGGCAGCACGTAAACCGAAGAAGCGCACGCTGCACGAGTGCACACTGCTCGAGGCAGCACACTGCACAAAGTAGCGCGCTGCTCGAGACAACACGTGCCCCGAGGCACGGAGATCGAGGAAGAGAGGCAGGCGGAGGGGCTCACCGGGGTGCTCGGCCAGACGAGGCTGGTCGCCGCCGGCGGAGAAGACAGGGAGGGGGAGATCGGGGCTCACCGGGGTCGGTCGGGCTCCGGCGGAGGGGACAGCAGCAGCAGCGGTGGTGGTGCTGGGGGTGATGGTGGCGGTGGTGGCCGGAGCTGGCCGGGGACGACGAGAGAGAGAGGGGGAGAGGGGGTTCTGCTCCAGTAGGGGGGGAGAGTGGAGTGCTGAGAGAAAGGGGGAGGGGGTTCGGTTGAGTGAGTGAGAGGGTTAGGTTAGAGAGAGAGGGGGGGTAGATATTTACGTTAATAAAATTAATAATAATAATAATGATAATAATAATAAGGATGATGACATTAATAATAATAGAAACATTTTAATAAAAGCTAACCATGTTAACCCCAATAATAATAATAAAATAATATTAATAACAATTCAATGGGAACAATAATCAAATGTCAGGCTTAAACAAGTAAGGCCAGCACAAGTCCAGAAAAATAAATATAACTTTAAACAAATACGAAATTTAAAAACAACCCATATACGATCATATACCTATTATCGAAATAGGGATATGACATCCTACCCACCTTACAAAAATTTCGTCCTCGAAATTTCGAAATCATGTAATATAGGATTTTCAAAACTAGTACATATAGGTACCATAAAAACTCTACCCACCTTACAGAAATCAAGTAATACAATAAGAAACGAACAAAATCTCAATATGAAAACATCAAAGAGAAAATGTCTAGCTACACAAATCAACTCATGAAGTAAATCCAAAACACCAAATAGGACCTCGAAAATCAAAGCCCCATAGATCAAAACAAGTACGAAATATCGAAAACAATATCAAAAACCTGAAATCCCCACTGCATGAAAATCATCAAAATCATAAAATAAAGGATACATGTCTCAAACCGGCGACCGTAGTTCCTAATATCCGAAAATGTGTCATGATCTTTCCTTGCCACGCCATCCGGAATGGCTGCAAAAGATGCATCAGGACACTATAATCGAGCGGCTGCAACTTTCGTTACCACGCCGTCATGGTATACTAGGGTCACCCGGTACTTTGACAAATACCCAAAACGAATCAAATCCATAACCCAAACATCCGAATCACTAAAATCACAAAATCTCTAACAATATAACAAGTCCTAGAAAACCATCAAAATCCAAAATCCAAGTGAATCGTAACACACATCCAAAAATATTTTCAATAATAACCACAAGATAGCTTTTCTAGGAAAATACTCCATATCCGTAGGAAAATACTCCAAATCAAGAATCCATATCAAAATATAATGTATAGCAAGTATATCAAAAAAATAATAATATCTGAAACAGATAATCATGAGTGCGGAACTGTCCGGAATCAAGGAAGCCGAATTGATACGAGAATATCCCTCGGATACTCAACAAATGTTAAAATATCCAACCTCAGAGTCCAGATGGAATCTTCATTCCGCAGCAATCCAGCCAACGCTCGAAGAGGGCGATAATGATACTAAGTCAACACGAAGTCAACGCACGAAAGGGATAACAAGAAATCAACCAAGGTGAAACACCGGTAGAGAGTACAGAACCCAAGACAGATAATCAAGTAACCCAATGATGGAGATAAGATGACATCTTATCGGATAAAACGATCGACATGACCAACTATAGGATCATATCTATCAAACAAGGATCAGGGGTAGATAACAACAAATGAGACAGGGCAAAGCAAAATAGGTCCAGGTAGAGATGAGGACCAATTCACAAGTTCAAGGGAGCGAAGGGCAAGTGTAGCAAGTTAGAATCCCAAGGAATAGTGGACTGAGATCAACAATCATGATATACCCAACAATATCTCAAAACGAGACCTGCATGGGCCACCACTAAAACCTTGTCACGCCCCAATACCGAAATACTGGGACGGACTAGGCCAGCTACTCCGTATGAGGTATAAAACGTCATACGGCGATCGTGGCTGTCAATCTTGCTGGGTATCCTAGCATGCAAGCAGTCTATGGCCTAAAACCGATCTCTTATCCACAGGCAATAATCAATGAAATATCGACAAGAGAGATAAATCATATGAGTATTTTTCATATGATTTATCTCTCTTGTCGATATTTCATTGATTATTGCCTGTGGATAAGAGATTGGTTTTAGGCCATAGACTGCTTGCATGCTAGGATACCCAGCAAGATTGACAGCCACGATCGCCGTATGACGTTTTATACCTCATACGGAGTAGCTGGCCTAGTCCGTCCCAGTATTTCGGTACTGGGGCGTGACATAGGGAGTGGCTTCAGGGCTTCTTTTTCGGCTGAGGAGATTGAGAAGGTGTCTGCCTTATGGGAGAACATACTGGTCATGTACGTACTGGGGAGCAAGCCGTTCTTCGGACAGATCCGCGGATATGCGGCGCGAGTCTGGCAGCCAAAAGGCAGCATGGAGTTTTTTGCTAGAGAAAATGGATTATTCTATGTGAAGTTTGGGCTCGCTGAAGATGTCACTAGGATTCTGCAAGGTGGCCCGTGAACGTTTGATGGTAGACTGATCATTCTGAAAGAGTGGATTCCATATCTAAGATGTGAGCGGAAAGTCCTGAATGCCATCCCCGTTTGGATTTGCTTCCCGGAGTTCCCCGTTCGCTTTAGAGTATTCCTCTGTTGATGCAACTGGCCAGTTTGGTCAGCACCCCGATCAAGGCTGATGAAGCTACAGCCTTTCGATCGAGGTTGATGTATGCCCGAATTTTCGTCGAGATTCGGGCTGGAGGGGAGTTACCGAGTCTTCTGGAGTATGAGGTGCCTTCTGGAGAGGTTCTAACCCAGAAGGTCGAGTATGAATGGGTTCCTCCTGCGTGTTCGAAGTGTGCTTAATTTGGACATCTAGACAGCACACGCCCGTCCAGAGGAGCACAGTCGGGGCCGATTACGCCCCCTATTGAGGAGACGGACCCTTCTCGGGTGAGGGAGCCTCCTTTCGGGGAAGGGAGAACGGAGGATTATATGCAGGAGGGTGACCGACCGGGGGAGGAGGCCGGGGGACTGAGTCTCACTATCCCGTCTCAACCGATCTCCCCTTGTGGGACTATGATCACCTTCTCGGCACAAAGGAGTATGGTTACTAGAGGCATGGCAGCCTTGGAGAGAGAGGAGAGGGACGTTGGCGGGTCTTCAGAGGAGCAGGAATATAGTAGGAAGAGACGAGCAGGACCACTACGTGAGAGCACTCCAAGTGAGGCTCTGTGTGGAGAACCCGGCATGGGCGCTTGTGCTCTCTCAGACAGCTCCCCACCTAGACCCCTCTGCAGGGAGGGAGGAGGATATGATAGTGACGGATGTGGTACTGTCCCCAGGTACCAGTCCAGGTGATGTCCAGGGGTCCCTTTCCAGAAATAATTAATGGCGGTCATCGTCTGGAATGTGAGGGAGGCGTGTTCGTTAGGGAGATGGAGGGAGATTTGTGCGGTTTTGCACAGAGAGGTGCGATATTTCTATCCTGCTGGAGACCAAGATTAAAGGGAAGAAGACTCTTACCCGCCGGACCCCATCTCACTGGGTCCAACTCCACAACTTGGCCATCTGTAACATGGCTCGGATCTGGGTCAGATGGAATGCCAAGTCTTGGGATGGAGACTTGATCTTAATGACGGAGCAGTTGATAGCCATCTCCTTCACTAATAAGGGTGGCTTTCGGTTCTTATTAGGAGCGGTGTATGGTCACAACGACAGACGGCGGCGGGAGACCTTGTGGAGCGATATTTCCAGGGTTGCTACTGCTGCTGATGCCTCACACCTGCCGCTTCTGCTGATGGGCGACTTCAATGCCTTGCTTCACAGAGGGGAGAAGATGGGAGGCAGACTGTAATGTCTGTGGTTCGTATTACGTATTTCTTGGAATACGTGTACGTATTTTATTCTTGTATTGCATGATTTCCTTCTTGGCTTGGTTTATTCCTGGTTCGGGTTGGTTGGTTCGGCTTGGCTTGGTTTTGATTGGGTTCATGATGAACCCAAGGTGAACCCCCTACCTACCACCACCTTGGTATTTATTAGCCCTCTTCATTCTCTCTCTTCATTTATCATCTTCTTCTTCCTCATTTACTTCCTTACCTACCAGAGTGAGGAGAGAGAGGTCTAGGCAAGTAAAACTTGCTTCATGGAGGAACTCCAATTTTTATTGCTTCATTCTCTTCCTTATTGCATTCTAAAGCACTTTAGTACTTGACATTTTTAATTTCTATGGCTAGATTCTCGTAGATCTAAGTTTATTTCATTTTCGAATTTCTTGGGTTTTGATATACTTAATCTTGTTATTTCTATGTTTTGATGGTTCCATGTTGTAGAGAATCTCGTTCTACCCCCATTTTGACCTAAGGAAGTTCGGATTTAGGATCTGGATGATGGAGTTATGGAGCTTGAGGACTTGGCTCTCATGGTGTTCTTCTTCTCTGAAATTTTGGAGAAGATGAACAGTGCCTGACTTGACCGCATGAATATTCATGCGGCAAGTGTTCTATCCAGCCGCATGACTGGAAGTTCTTGAGCCGCATGAGGGTCGGACTCACTTAGCTGCATGACTCGCCCTAATTCCCAGCCGCATAAGTTCTGAATTTCCTGAGCCGCATGGGCTCATTCCCCATCGGCTGCATATGTGCCCATCTCCTTGAGCCGCATGAACTCTAGCACTTGTGGACCGCATAGGCCCTGATCCTTGAGCCGCATGAGCGTGCAGTTCCGGCCGCATGAGCCTGTATTGACCTAGCCGCATGAGCACTCTTTCCTTCTGAGCTGCATAGACTCCAATGCTCCTGGCCGCATAGGCTCGGTTTTCCTTCAGCCGCATACGCCCCTTGCCCTTGCAGTCGCACATGCGCCCACCACATCGAGCCGCATGGAACTCCACTTGCCCGGTCGTATATACCTGAGTGTTAGCCAGCCGCATGAGTCCCAGTCCTTCCTGGCCGCATGGATTTCCAGCAACCCTGAGCCACATGCGCCTTGGGCTTTCTTCTAGCCGTATGAAGCCGCGCGCCTGCTCCATGTTGAACCCAAACCCTTGGCCGCATGGAACCACTGATTCAGCCGCATGGGCTGTTCTCTTCTAGCCGCATGAGTCTACTCTTTCCTGACCGCATAGGCCTTAGCCGCATGGCTCTTCTATAGCCCTGAATATTGATATTTTATTAGATATTTTATGTCCATTTTATATCCTTACGCCTTTTGTCCTGAACTTGAAAAATCATGAATTCATTTGATATGTTTGGAATTGATAATGGAGCACGACCTGACAGTGACCCGTAGTGGTGCACTCCTGACAAGTAACCTGACATGACCTGATAGTGGCCCGTCGTGGCGCACTCCTGACTAGTACACTTGACATGATAACCCGACATGATTATCTCGAATAGCTGTTGCGACGGCTACCTGACATGACATGACTTGTATAAGTAACCTGGACACCGTGGGCGATTGTGCTTGTACTGATAATCCAGTCCTGTCTTGCATCATGTCTAGGAGGGGACTCCTGAGTACCACGGTCAGGAGTACCTACTGAAATGGACTAAGGTTAATGACTAGTATAATTCATTAGACATGAAGAGATGTTCCCAGTTACAGGCAATCCCGTTATCCCGGCCGCAAATGTTTGGACTTGTAGCCTGCCGACGAGTAGGGCACATTTCCAGCCCACTGTTATGTGGGGCACTCTTGATTGTCACTTTAAATGATTGAACTCTATTGTCACTCTAATGCATTGTACTCTCTAAATTGTCACTATAATGATTGCCTGGATAACCTGGATAGCTGCAGGGCCTGTGACTATTTGGAGCATCTCATTGCATCTTGCTAATAACTAGGATTGTGATAACCCTAGTTAGTTAATGTAGAAAGCCGTAGGCAATGATTGGCCGTGATTGCTTGGATGGAGTCTAGTCCAGTATAGTATTGTCTAGAATTGATTAATTGTAAGATTGTACCAGAATGATTGAATGATTGTCACTCCAGATTGTCACTATAATTATCACTCCAGAATGTTACTTGACCTGATTTCTTATATTTATCTTGCCGATAAATGGTGAGAGAAACCAAGTTTCATTCAGACGAATGGTTACAACCCCGGTCCTTGTTTGGTTTACGGGTTGTGACCTGGCTATCTGAATAGTCCCATGGTTATCTCATCGTATATCATCCTGTCATGCTTTCTTTCCATATGTCCTGTCTTTTAGTGATTCTATACAAGATTGTCATTTATAATTACCCATCATGCTTTTCTTAAGCTACTGCCTTTTATTATGTAATTATACTCTTGTGCTAATTGCTGGTTTTAGTTCTTAAGTGAAGCCTCCTTTGTGGCACTTGCTCTTTCTGGGGTCTGACCCAGCTGGTTTTGTATGGCCAGATACCGGAGCAGCAGCAAGGGATCTACCTGTCTTCCAGCCCGATGGTGACCACCAGGCGTAACCAGGGCAACGAGTGGGTTTATTTTTGCTCTCCCACTCTATTGTAAAATTATTCTTTTGAGGCGTTTAGCCGCCGAGCAAGTGTTAGCTCGATTGTACTTACTTACTGTCTGCCTACGGGCTGTAGCATGATTGACAAGCCCCGGGGGTTGATCATGTATGACTGAACTCTTGCTAGTCCTCACAATTTGTAACGACTAGCTTCAGGATCATCTGGATATGTAATGTTTGGGACACCTTACAATTGTATATTTGGTGATATGATATCTTGTGATTATTATTAGTTGGTTGAGATTGAGACAATAGGCTATTTTATGACCTTAAGAGACTGATGGATTGTAGTGAAGTCCTCACATATCTAGACAGCCGTGACCGTATAGCGGGGTGGATCCCATTCCGTCATACGTAGCTGGCTATGTCTGCCCCCGCTCTCCAGTATTCTGGTTCTGGGGCGTGACACAGACCGGTCCCAGATTCGATCCTTTGTGACTTTCAGAGATGTCTTCTTCAGGCGAGGCTCAAGGGACTGTCTCGCTCGGGGTTCTTATGGACCTGACATAACAAAGCAATCTGCAACAGGGTTGCGTGCCAGCTGGATAGAGCCCTAGGCAACGGGGAATGGTTCAGGCATTTCCCCAATTCGTCGACTGAGGGCCTGGCTGCTGGGACGAGTGACCATTCCGCCAGGTACAACAACAGTTGGTATCTTTCGGAGGGTTACTTGGAGGCTGTTACGGAGGGGCTCACTGGCCATCAGGAGGGGATGGCCCAATATCGCATGGCTCATCGGCTCAAGACTACGAAGAAGGCTCTTCGAAGCTGGGTGAAGGGTCTGCCCAAGTCTACATTAGAAGATAAGGAGGCGGAGCTTCGGACCATCCAACAGGACATACAATCTGATATGCTGAACGGAGACCTGGCGGCGAGAGAGGAGCTGATCGGAGAAGTCAACATCTTGCGTCTGCAGAAGGAGATTAGCACGGCCCAGCGTGCTAAATGCTCCTGGCTTAAGGATGGTGACCGATGTTCCAAGTTCTTCTATGACGTCAACCGAACCAAGCAGCATAGGAACCATATTTTTCAGCTTCTTGATGTGGATGGCAACCTGGTGGGAGAGCCGGCTAAGATACAAGGCGAGGCAGTCAGGTACTACTCTGAGTTATATTTTCAGACTGACTACCTGTCTGTGTTCCCAGATATAGTTACGAAGAGAGTGGTGACTCCGTATGGGAATAGCCTTCTACTTGCCCCAGTTACTATGGAGGAGGTGGAATCTATTGTCAAGACGGCGGATCCCAACAAGGCTACTGGGCCGGATGGGTTTAGCAGTGGATTCTACAAATGCCACTGGGATACTCTGAAGTTTCAGGTCCTTGAGGTGGTGCAGGAGTTCTTCTCCAAAGGGAAACTGCTGAAGGAGCTGAACCACACCTTCCTGACTCTTGTGCCAAAGAAGGAGGGAGCGACATCGCTGGCGGATTTCAGGCCTATTGCATGCTGCAATTATCTTTACAAGATAATTACACACCTTATGTGCCGACGGATGGAGGGGATCATGCAGGACTTAGTCTCTCCGAACCAGGCGGCTTTCATCAAGGGGAGGTCGATCGCGGAGCACAGCCTTTTGGCGCATGAGATGGTGAGGGGATTCAGTAAACCTGACGGGGAGAAAGCTTGTGTGAAGTTAGATTTGAGGAAGGCTTATGACATGGTTAATAGGAATTTCCTCTGTCATATGATGACTGCTATGGGATTCGAGGACCGTTGGGTAGCGAGGATCCGGAAGTGTATCATGTCTCCCACTTTCTCTGTCCTCATCCAGGGCACCCCATATGGGTATTTCCAGAGCAACCGTGGGCTTAGGCAAGGTGACCCTCTGTCACCTTACCTATTCACGCTTGTTATGGAATGCTTCACATGCTTGATGGATATAGCAGTGCATCGAGGGCGACTGGTTCCATTGTTCAGGCGGGTTGACCCCCCGGTTATCCACCTCATCTATGCAGATGATCTCTTGGTGTTCATCCAGCCATCTACTGAGGGTATGCACACGATTGCCGAGATTATGGGAGAGCTGGAGTCCCTCTCAGGCCTTCAGATGAACAGAGAGAAGAACATGGTGTATTTCAGCTCCCTCTTCCCCTAGAAGGAGGAGCGGGCTGAAGCGCTAGGAGTTGAGAGGAGTGAGCTCCCGGTGAAGTATCTAGAGGTTTCTCTCACAGTCAACTATGCGCGGGACCAGGACTGCCATAGTCTGGTGGAGTATGTCCAGCGGAGGGTTGAAGGCTGGCAAGCCGTCGGGTTATCATTTGGAGACCGTATTGAGCTGGTTAGATCGGTGATATCGACGGTGGCCCATTTCTGGCTGCAATCCATCCTTCTTCCTATCGCTACTATCAAGAAAGTTGAACGGATGTGTGCAGACTTCATATGGAGGGGTGGTATGCAGGCGATCTCCTGGGAGCAGCTCTGTAGACCCAGGAGTGAGGGAGGAGTGGGGTTAAGGCCGTTGCTAGAGATCAGGGAGGCCTCTGCGCTGAAGCTGGCATGAAGATTCATCAATAGGGGGTCCCTCTGGGCTGACTGGATGCATAGCAGATATGTGAAACAGGGCAATTTCTGGACCTGTACTTTTGACAACAACCATTCAGTCTCTTTCAAGATTGTCTTGAGATGCAGGAGAGTTCTCAAATCTGCTATCCGGAGGGTCATGAAGGATCGGTCTGGCACGGACCTCTGGCGGGATCCTTGGATAGATCGTCAATCTCTATTAGATATCAGGGGAGCACCGCCGAATCAGAAGGATAGTCGGGGACTGACTTGTCGTCGTATTATACATGATGGAGAGTGGAGGCCTGAGTCCTATCATTATACTGCGGAGATGGATGAGAGTATCAGTTCTGTAGTCATTGATCCCGGTCTGCCTGCTGATCGGTGGATATGGGAGCCGCCAGAAGATGCTCCGGGGTCTGGAATCTTTCAGTTTCGGAGCAGCTACAACCTCATTCGGCGCACTTATCCTCAGAGTACAGACTATGAATTCATATGGTGCAAGGGACTTGCCCGGAAGATATAACTTTGTGTTTACAAGCTTCTTCTGGGCCGCCTTTTGACGAGGGACCGACTTAATGCTTTTGGGGTGCCAGTTCCAGACCCTAAGTGTGTGCTATACAGTGTAGAGAATGAATCTATAGGGCACATTTTCTTTGAGTGTGCCATGTCTTGGCAGATCTGGGCTGAACAAAGTAGGGTGCTGGGTGGTTGTGACTCCGGAAAGGGGATTGAAGACATCTATCACTGGGCTCCGGGATAGCAGAGGAAGAGGGCAGGACTGGTTCCGGACCGCTCGAGTTTGACTGGCAGCCGATGTATGGCATATATGGAGGGAACGGAACCGTCGCATCTTTGAGGGTCTAGTCACTCCTCCGATAGGCATCCTCCATAACATCGAGTTTGATTTAAATGCTATGGGGATCTGATGAGTGGGAGTCCCACTCTGATTGTATGTTGTAAGATTATTGCGTTGCTTTTGGAATAAAATTTACCCTTTATATATATATATATATATATATATATATATATATATATATATATATATATATATATATATATATATCGTCCTATTACAGGAGAGGGTGTGGCACACTGCCTCGCGTCGAGAGGGGAGGTGGTTTGCGGATGAGATCATTGCCCAAAAGTTGACAAAGAGGGGAGGAAGGATAGATGGGAATGGGAAGGCTCGGGTAGCGGAGAGTTCTCGACATGAGTAGTGTATGAGCATATCAGAGAAACACGCACTAAGGTAGGGTGGGCGGACATTGTATGGTCAAAAGGAACAGCAACAAAAATGAAATTATGTGCTTACAAGGTCATTCGGAATCGACTCCTTACTAAAGTATGATAGCGAACTTTGGCATTCAGATTCCGACACTATTTTGTGTCTTGTGTGGGAGAGAGACTAGCATTGAGACAGGGGATCACTTATTTTTCCAATGCCCGGTGTCAGGTACCATTTGGCAGAAATATAGAGGGTCGTTGGGCATTCCTAGGCGTGGGCAGGATGGACTGCAAGACATATTCGAGGAGGTTTCGGAGCTAAAGGTGCAAGGGACAGACATTTACAGAAGAGCCAGAATCAGACTGCTCAGTGCGATTTGGCATGTATGGCGAAAAAGGAATAGAAGAATTTTTGAAGGGCAAGATGTCTACTGTTCATAACATTATACATGGAATTGAATATGATGTAAGGTGCCTAGAGAATAATTAAAGTGAGTGCGGAGAGGATCAAGGATATCTAGAGAGTTGTACAGTATTATTGGAGAGCAATCTCCCATTATTTGAAATAAGAAGTACCCTTCTCTTCAAAGGTAATTTTTATTCTGGCCCGAAGTCAAAGTAACAGGAAAAGTCAAATTCAAATTAAACACCTTTCACAATTTTCAATGTATTTTCAATGCAATTGTTTGGGATGTATTGATACATCCCATGTATTGTAGAAGGACCATATATATATATATATATATATATATATATATATATATATGAGTATATGAGTCTGGATCGGAAGCCCCCAGCGGGAGCCCCCCAAAAGCCCCTCTTACTGCACCGTTGGATCGAGGGGACGTGCCCGCGGGACCCACGCAGCCCGCTCGTGCACTAGGGGGGGGCTTTCGGGGGGCTCCCGTTGAGGGACTTTTGATCCGGATTATATATATATATATATATATGGAAGAAGGTAATTTTTATTCTGGTCCGAAGACCTCACAAACTCTGCCCGAAGGCTACATCCTGACCCGAAGGCCATATCTTGGCCCAAGGCCTCCTCCACCTGCATCGCACCGCAGCGCATTTGCACTGCACCCGCGCGCAGCTGGGCCGCATCGCACCTATCCATACCTCATCCCGTCCGCTTCATACTGCACCGCACCCACCTCACTTTAATTCTAACATCAAAGAATTTAAAGTGCTCCCTCCGTTGTTCGAACCTGCAACCTTTGGGGGGAATATGTCTTGTTCTAACCACTTGAACTAGAGGTCCTCTCTCTCTCTCTCTCTCTCTCTCTCTCTCTATATATATATATATATATATAGAGGTCCTCTCTCTCTCTCTCTCTCTCTCTCTCTCTCTCTCTATATATATATATATATATATATAATACAAAAATAAGAAGTTTTGAAAAATTACAAATCAAGAAACTTTCGGCAAGAGGTGCTTTCCACTGTCTTGTGGAAACAAGAGTTTATATATACAATAATAATTTATGGGTTTGTTTTTGTGTTTGGTTTGTTTCTTTTACTTGTCTGTTTTAATTTTTAGTTTGGTTTCTTTGTTTTCAATTGTGTGCTTTGTTTGGGAATATGTAAACACTGGGATATCAGTTCAAAATTTATTATTATCCATAAGCAAAAATAATTTAATTTAAATAACATAGATTATAATAGATAATTTGAAAATTATTTTATTATTTAAAGAAAAATCAAATAAATAATTCTATATATACAAATTTTATAAGTGACTAAATTTTTTATATATACAAATTGTATATATTAGTTCATTTAAATTTGACAAATATAATTATCAAATATTTAAAAAAATAACAAATAGATAATACCACATTTGTTATCATCCAAAATATATTTGTCTAAAGACCGATGTGAAATTTACTATGGATAATTTGGATGATTATAGATGTAGATAATTTTCCAAATACAGATTTCTTTTGAAATAACAAATTATCTATATAGATAACAAATACTGAATAAAAAAACTATTTGTTATATATATATATATATATATATATATATATATATATATATATATATATATATATATATAGTTTTTTTTTAAATTAAATAATTAATAATTTAGCTACTAGTGATATCACAAAAAAAAATATAATATGGATAATAGCAAATGAAAAATAATTATTTAAAATTTTAAATTAAAGATTTTTAAATGATACCAAAATTTAAATAAATAAAACACCCAATTGCCTGGGAGGATTCGAGAACCCAGGACCTACTCGTGGGAGGCCCCCTGCATCACCCTTAGGCCAGTACCTTTATATATATATATATATATATATATATATATATATATATATATATAAGGGAATATATATATATATACTGTATATATATATATATATATATATATTCCCTTAGGCCAGTATATATATATATAGTTCAAATAAATTTTTTATTTGTGTGCATGTTTATATATAAATATATATAGTATATTCTTAGATAATTCAAGGTGTAATACAAGTTTTAGACTTGTCTAGGTGCGTTTTATTAAGTATACTTTCAGCCTAGAAAAGTGGTGCTAGTGGCTAGTGTAGGCCACTCAAACCCAATCAAATCAACTCCGATCAAGCCCAAAATTGATCCACACTTGCACAAGATGTAGCTTACTTGACCCATGTGGTGCACACACAAGTGTGCAGACAACATACAACTTTAGTCTACATGTATTTTCGGATTTAAGTGGTGACCATCACTTTTATGCCAAAACCACCACCCACTACCCCATTTCTCCGAAAACTTTGCCACAACCTTCCCCCCTCAACCCCTTACAGCCCTATGAGCCATTTTTTCCTCATTACATTCATTTCCTATCCCAAAACTCCCACACAAACTCGTTGGACTGAAGATGATTTCAGAATAGGATTGCTGGATAGTGCTGACTTCAACAACGTTTTGTACCACGAAACCGATAGGTACGAGCCTCGAGCCCTTTACGAAAAATATTTCTCTATCTCTTACCTTTCATTTCCATATTTGTACATAATTTTTCATAGAGTTTTGACCCCTCAAACCTCTGTCGCACGACGATGTGTCCAGAACAGAGTGTTGTCCGCGAATTATGTGCAAAGAATTGGGTGTGCACACCAAACCATTTGGTAAAACTTTCCCAAACCTTTTCCATCTCATAGCTCTTCGAATTACCTTCAATTTGATATATAATTAGCTATGGTTTCTTGTTGGCTACCCTTCCGTAGAGACGTTTTTCGAATAAGTGTCCCTAACTTAGGGTACAACTAGATACATTGATCCTTTAGGTAGAAACCATAATTAAAATATGGAAAACCAATTTATACGAATATGAGTTTTAAATTGTAGTTTCAGTTTTGTACACTTCGGTTTGTACGTCTATTTACACATGTTATACTCACTTTTTGTGCACAAAACCTTCAGAAATATGTAACCATGTTACCCCTTAACTTATCCTATAATTATTTCATGTTAAAAATGTGTTTAGGTAGTAGGAAACCTTTTATTTTGTCTCATTTTACATAAATTCCAAAACAACGACATATTTTTATGTGCGATATTTTATGTGTAAAAAATTATTATTTCTGACCGAAACTTTCACAATTAGAAAATGTCAATTTCACTTTCGAACGTATGCCATGACATGTGTTAGATTATATTTTATTTTGTACTCTTTAATATGTCAACATGTTATAATGATGTATTATTAGTAAGAAACCTATAGGAGAGTTCACATACACTACACCAAAATAGACAATTAGGAACAGTTTTTTAATGTAGATAATATTTTTAGGAACATATCAAAACTGTTCCTAAAAGTGCCGTTGCAATTTTTGGAACATGTATAAAGTGTGGCAAATATTAGTTTGGAACGGTTAGAAGGTGTTCCTAAATTAGATTTTGGAACACACATAATGTGTTCCTATAATATATTTGGGACGTCTATAAAGTGTTTCTAACATTCACTTTTGAAACACATACAATACGTTCCTAAAGTATTTTTTGGGACATCTTTGAAATGTTTCTAAATGTCATTCTGAAACATTTTGCATCAGTTCCAATATATAATTTGCAACGATTTTTAAATTATTTGTGTGGCTAAATTTAAAACACTTTATTAACATTCAAGTATATTTTTCTAATTTCAATTTTGTAGCCAAATTTTTTATTTTGAACCACAAATATAATTCATAAAATATACATAAAAACACATAATAAATGGTGCAATATTTTTATACATTGCCTCAACCAACATCCAAGAGCCATTAAATTAACAAAAGCTATCAACTTAATATGAATTAAACAATCAATAACATATCCCAAAAGTTAAATTTTTACAAAACATCATCAAGAGTATATATAATGTAAGTTACAAATACAATATAAATCTAGCTCGATTATAAAAGATATATGTTTACAAAATTTAGATAATTCCAAAAGTTTTTATCCAACAGAATGATAGAGATTTGAACAACGCTAGCGGCAACTGACAACACTTGCATGCAACATTAAAACAAGTTTAAGTTAAAATCAGGATATCTATAATATAAAGCACAGTGGGTTTTTGGTCCGACTCATGTGCTTTGGTTCAACGATAATGAAAGGACTAAATTGCCCCTCTCTATAAGAGAGGAGGAGGTCCCATGTTGGGTGCGGAGCAACCGGTTGTTCCAACGGCACCCCCACCTCCAGCTCCTCTTGCACCGCCCCTCCCTCCGCCGCCTCCGCTCCATCCTCGCCCACGCCGTCGTCGACGGCCTCTTCCGCAACCCTTTCGCCGCAAGCAACCTCCTCCACCGCGCCGCCGACGCCGACCCTTCCTTCGCCGCCTCCCTCTTCTCCACCATGCCCAACCCCAACCCCTTCTCCTTCAACACCGCCATCGCCATCTCCGCCGACCCACTCTCCATCTACTCCCAAATGATCCGCCGACGCGTCCCTCCCGACTCCCACACCTTCTCTTCCTTGCTCAACACCACCGCTGCCGCCGCCGCCACCAGGTCGCTCCACGCACACGTCCTCCTCCTCGGATTCCGGCCCGACCTCTTCGTGCAGGCCGTCCTGCTCACCGCCTACTCCCGACGCGGCTCCGTCGACCACGCCCTGCGGGTGTTCGACGGAATGCCGCACAGGGACGTCGTCTCCTGGACCGCCGCCGTCTCGGACCTCGCCGCCCTCGGACGCCCTGCGACGGCCCTGCGCGTCTTCGCCTCTATGAGGCCCCACGCCGCTCCGAACGCCGTCACCGTGGTCTTTGTCGTGTCCGCCTCCGTCGTGCTCGGGTCGAGAAGGCTGGGTTCTTGTCCGTGCCATTATGGCACAGGTTATCCACTAGTTGGATAATAAAAGACTAAGATATATCTAATTGTCCTAATTAATTAACTAAAAATGCATTGTGGGTTAAATAATTAGCAATGTGCATTGTGGAAAAAGATAGCAATGTGCATTGTGTGTTAAATAATTCAACAATGTTAAATATTGTTCTATTTAAAACTAGTGGAAAAAGATAAATAATACATAAGATTATGCCTAAATGTATAAATACATTTATAGTTTTCCAATAATTTCTTTTGGGCCTTTCTGAAATAAAAAACCTCCAAAATTTGATCCAAAAATGCTGAAACTATCGATACTAATACTCGTTAGAAGGTTCGAAAATGTTAATATGAACCTTGTTCCATATTCAGTTTATGTTGCACTGATAGTCTGGCAAGATGTTACTACTTAAAAAACAAAGCGATTTTGAGAATAGAATGATACATGCATATGGGAAACAAATGTATGGACATATATGATAAACAAATCATATAAATTTATGATGGTCCCATAGCTGGATCTATCTATTAAAAAATAGAACATATAAAGATGAATTCTTAATATTAATTAAGCCCCATTATGTGCTAAAACTATCATCATAGTATCTTCTAATCATCGATATCAATGACATGAAAGTTACAAGTTTCAAATACATCATTTATGCCTGAGATAAAATTAGTATTATAAAATTTATTATATAAGGTTTACCCGACCCAACAACGTATCCCCAAATACTGGTGTCGAAGTGTCTATTATCCAACATGACCAAAACACCTATATTGAAGTGTCCTTGCACATAATACTTAATGTTCATATTAAGTTCACTTTATCTGGTTGAAGTATATAAACCCTAAACAGTGTGCACGTTGTAGTCAATTTATCAGCCTATCCTTATGCGAGGGCGCAGTTAGCTATGTAATGCAATGTACCGGGGTATCTCTTTTGTGCACTGATCTTTATGTCGAGAATTTAGCATTTCATCTTAGACTTCAAGCTTGCAAAAACTGTTTCATTTGAAAAAGGTCACTACAACAACAATGACGATGAGAACAAGAACAACAAAGCCTTGTCAAAGAGAAAATTATACTTGGATTAAAAGCCTTGTCAAAGAGAAATTTATACTTGGATTACTTTTTGTTTAAACTTCTTTTTTTTTATATAAGTAAATTGTTTTTGCAGATGTAGTAAAAATACTTGGCTAGGTTTGAGATGGTAGTGCAGAGGCATATATACCGAAACCAAAACTACCTAAACGAATCGATTCAAAAAACCACTGAAATCCTCAGAAACTCCCCGAAACCGCACTGAAATTGCCAACTAAGAAGGGCCCAATACTGATTCTAATAAGGGTACTTTGAATAATGGTTAGAGGTCAAGTTGGCCATATTGCTTAGTTTCCTTTGTGTGGTTTCTAGCAAGCAAATAACTTTTTTAGTATGGGAAAACCTACTTTCTCTAGTTTCTAGAAACTAAAAAGAATCTAAGTATCAGACTTTCATATAGTGTTTGATTGCCAAACAGGCCCTAAATGTTTAATAAGAACCATGCGAGCATTACATATGACTGCAATATCTAGACTGCATATAAAAAAATCTGCTGCAGTAATTCAAATTACCTGAGGCACTTATTCATAAAACTACATGCTACCAGATTCTCGCATGTCATTTGAGAAAAGCTGTTTCAGCAAAAAAAAAAAAAAAAAAAAAACCCTCCAGTCAATATAGTCAGGACAAGTAAATATAAATTACATGTACTATATACAATTCATATTGCCTTGTAGAAAAATGGGCTTTTTGCAGCTAAAATTGCTGAACTATGTATATCACCTTGACCCTCAAACAGGAAAGAAATCCATACTCCAAGATGAATCGCCGCTATGGGAAGGCTCATCACCTACATAACAAATAAAACATTTCAGCGAAGAAACAGAAATGACAAAATTTGAAATAGTTGACCAAAGAAGGAGATTCAATTTGACAATGCTAGTAATAGCAGTCTGAAGCCGTTATACATCCAGAGCCATATATCTAGGAGACTTTGTGAATCAGTCGTGCATTATTATACTAATGTTTGAGCAATTGAAATGAGCCAGCAATCTAAATATATATGCAACAAAGTCATTCCCCAACATCAACTTTGTACCATGATAAAAAAGCCATCAGTGACAACAAACTCACTAAACTTTCTCTATCCCTGTTATGCATATTGCAGCTATTTGGGTATGTCTGGAATGTCCCATTTTTATTCTTTCCTCACCGTATGCAATAAAAATTCAGAGAACTTATCAAGTAAAGAACCGAAGAACAATGTCAATTATTTCAACTCGGCATGTCACAAGAATATTAATATAATCCACAATAAAAATTAAGGACTCCAATCTGAAAAACAGGCAATCAAAAAATGTTACTGATGCTAGGTATATTGCAGTTGGATCTGAACAACATAACTTGTGGATGTAAAAAATTGATTAAGTATAATAAAAATATATCTACAAGAGATTTCCATCAACCTCCAAAGATGTCCTTTTGAATATATTCTATCACCTAATGAACTACATAGAGCATATACAGCAATGAATTGATTGTACTAACTAAAGTAGCACCTGATGGAGATTCTTCGATCATCGCAACAGCTTCACCATAAGGGTTTTCATGTGCCACACCATCGTCTGTATCAGGCTGGTTAGCATCTAAAATACCCTCTGTATTGTAGACTGCAAACTCGGTAGCTATGATGTAGAAGAATCCAAGATGAGTACACATGGTATGCACGTAAAAGCTACAAGAAAATTTATGCTTAAATAAGCAGGTATATCAATAAAAAAAAATGTAAACTTACCATGACATGCATTTGAAAACAAAAATATACAAATATTAGGGGGGAATAGTGTTCCATTATTTGTGGGGGACCTTATAAAGTCCTTTTTGTTGAAAGGTGAGAACAAGTAAATTAGTTTATCCAAAAATTTCACGTGTGGTTAGGACCGTTGGATTATTCAATATATAAGAACTTCCGCATGGGACATTGATTATGAGTTACATTACAAGAACTCAAATTACATGCACCCATAAAAATGGCTTGGAAAAGGAAGAGAACATTATGTACTTCATCTAGGTAATAACATCTAAAACAGTGTCCAAAAAATGCTTTAAGAAGCATTAGAGATCGTAAAAACGCGTGATTCATCAGAATATCTAAACACTTCAACCCAAGAAAGGATAAGTACGATGCTTTAGAAAGGATAAACAAAAAAGTAACATGGCCTAAATTTTCATTTTCATGTGAATCTGCTAAGATAAGTTGTGAAGATACATTACTTTCAAGGTCTATAATTGTTAAATGATTTTAAGTTCTAAGACTATATTGATAGTACACATAGCAAACAAAAAGAGATGCACAACTGTCATCTAACAATTTCAAGGTTATATCAAAATGTACCAATTACCAAAACCAACTAATATAAACATCAAAACTATAGCAAGTAAAAGAATCACATCATCCAAGCCTCTTCCATCCAAAAACCTACAATTGACAACAACACTAAAAATGATGAGACCTCGGGTAAGAATATAGAGTTTGGTAAGGGATATTTTGGCAGAAGTATGCAACAGAATAAAAGAGACATCCTAATATAAATATATAGCCAACTTCAACTGAATAACTTGAATGAGCACAAAAGCCAAGAAATAATACAGATACCGCAGTATAACACCACTGTTCCAGCGTGTCCATGTATCAGGCACTGATAGAGCACACTGACTAAAACAGATTTGTTTGTGGCCAACCTGCCATCAGTAGACTAAAATTTCAACTCTACAACATTTGG
Organism: Iris pallida; assembly: GCA_029216955.1. Classification (NCBI taxonomy): domain Eukaryota; kingdom Viridiplantae; phylum Streptophyta; class Magnoliopsida; order Asparagales; family Iridaceae; genus Iris; species Iris pallida. Next base: position 3,707,608 of record JANAVB010042419.1, on the reverse strand, counting down.
TCCCTTGCTGCCCATCCTCCAACCAATTAAAATTGTCCCAAATTACTAAGCAATACTTCGCTCATCAGTCATTCACTCTGATGGAGTCGGTTACACAGCTAAATTTGATCTTTATCTATCATTTTTCCCTTCTAGTTCTCCCTTCATTTCTCCTGTTTGCTCATAACAAAACCAACAACTGTCCCGTAATCTTGACATACTTTATTCCTTTCTTTTTATATCGTCTTCATTTTTGCATTCTGTGTTTCTCTTGTTCTCCAGCTGCAAGAACCTCTTGTCTCATGATTCTCATCTATAAATCCATCTCAAACATTAGTTACACCCATGTTGTTACTCGAAAACTAAAACTTGCAAAACAGTACATCACATATTTTCAGGGAAAATCTCGATCTAATCATCACTCTTTCGACCGATTTCACCTAGATGTTACATTTACACTATCTTCATTAGCATAGGTTTTAAGGTGCCCAGAGGCACAAAGGATGTTCAGGACTGAAGCGCGATACGCAAGACAAAAGCTTCATGAAGGTGAAGACTGCACTTATTCAAGATTATATAAATTTTATCTATAAATCATATATATGTAATAAATATTACTTTTAAGCAAGTGACCATTAAATGGTTTATAGTTTTCTTCTTTACACAATAATGTAAGTAATTTACTTTTCAATATTTTGTTCACGTGAGCAATAGGCAATAGCATACTAACACTATAATAGGGTAGCAAGAATCCAAATTAGAAGGAAGATAAATTTAAGTACTTATGCCGGTAAAAAGTAGAATATATATGAGATGAGCCTAAAATAGGCTTGAGCCTCACCAAGAGACGTTGTGAGATGTGGACACCATGAAGGGAGCCTTGCTCCTGAGGCGCGCCTGATTCACAACTATGTTCATTATTAGTGTATTAAGTGATTGTATGCAATGGGAAGCATTCCTCTAATTCTATTGATATAATTAGCTTTTGAACATAGTTAATAGAGCACACTAGACGAGAAGCTAAGCGCTAAGCGCCAATGAAGAATGTGTCTCGCTTCAGCAAGGCATTGTTTGCTTTTAATAATCTTTCTACAATAAGCCTTGTGACCCTTCATGATAACTAAAACAATGATGACTTTGCCTGAACAACTACATATAGCATTGCTGTGTGTGACAATGTGTGAGCATGAACAATGGATCCGATATGATGCTTATCATCTCATCTTCCCTTATGATTGCTTATGATATATTTAATATGTTTCTTTAATGTCCCAGTCAGGTAGCCGGAAGCAACCATAAAACTTCGTCTCTTTGTACGTAATGAATCCAAAACAATAAATCAAGAGCAAAGCTTCACATTCATAGCACCAGGTGCAACGTTGAATGGGAAGGAAGGGTTACCAAGGTGTCGCACATAAGTGACAAGTTGCATACTTCCCACCTAGATTCACTAACTAAAGAGCAAGGGTCATATAGGGTGTGCCCCAAACGAGGTAGTGTGACACTGTGGCCTAAATGTGGTGATAAACAGGCAATAATTTTAGGTTATAACAGGTAAGGTGCTAAGGATGTAGAATATGGGAGTACGATCAGATTACTTACTTGGGACTCAAAAACTAATGCATAAGGGAATAAACTTAGAGGGTGCTTGATTGCTCTGTGGAAGTTCAGTCATTTCACTGCTTGGATATTTGTGAGTGTACACAATACTAAAACAAATGTTGCAAGACTCCTCCAAACAATTTTAAGTTGCGACCAAAATGACAGCAAAGCCATGTACAACATTTTTTGCATGAGATATCAATAAATGCAGTATCACATCATCAAGTAGCAACATTTGTTGCATCCTTCCCTCATTGCATGTTTTCAAAATCTCGATCAAACAACAATTTCTCTACTTACAGCAGACAAAAAAAATTACAATTGAGGATACCAATTACAGTTATCCAACATTGATTTATGAATACAAGTACAACATCTTCACTCGCAATGAACCAAAAACGGAACACTGGATTTGCAACACCACTTACAACGTTGCATGCCAATTCTATTTACAGACAACCAAAAAAAAGTTGATACACTGATTACAAGAAAGGTATATAGCTTATTTATGAGAAACAATGTGGATAGGTGAAAAATCAAGAGAGAAGTATTTGTAGATAGAACTTTTAGCGGCCTGACACCAAGAAATGTTTGTTGCATGCAACATTTGTTACGGTAAGTGGGGTTACAAATAAAACATTTGGTTCGGATGCACAGGTGTTGTGGGATTTACAAATCAAGTGTTTTTACAATGTAATTAGGATTCTCAGTTGCAACTTTAACAGCAGCATTTTGCCCACAACAAAATCTGTGGTATTTGGGGAGTTGTTGCAACTTGCAACTCTTGTTGTGGTAATTGGTAATACTTACAGCAGACCAGACCAAACACCAGATATAAATGCTAAAACATTATATGAAGAACCATAGATATCACAATAAAACTCTAGATATCACAATAACACCAGATATAAACCCTAGATATCACAATAAAACCCAAACCATTATATGAACCATAAATATATTGAATCTGGGAACGGCAGGCCAAGAGGCTGAAACAGATCAGAAACGGCCGCATCAGGGAGGGGGGACGGAGGGAGGGGATGGGGGCGGAGGGAGGGAGGGAGGGATTAGTCGAAGACGGAGAAAGGGAGAGGGAGAGGAAGAGGATTACTAACCAGTTGAGAGTCGATGTCGACGAACTCTCCCGAGAGAGAGAGAGAGAGACAATAGAGAGAATTTGGGAGAATATATGACGGAGCTGTGGAACACTTTTCTTAACCTCACGTGAGAAGTGGACGTTTGTTGAACATAAATAAGAACACCTCCAAAGTGTTCCACAAAATATAATAAATATAGTGTAAAGCAAAGAAATAACGATAAAAAAATTAGAAGAAATTGTTTCTTCATTCACTTGTCTCAATCATCTTGAGAAGAGCCATTTATATATGCTTACAATGGAGGTTAACATCATGATGATAATTAAAAGAAAAATGTCAAAAGGCATATGTTATGGATAACCATAAGTCATAGGTTATGGATAACCAAGAGACATATGTTATGTAGGCCAACTAATTATGTGAACTATCCATATTTACAACACTCCCCCTTGAATATTCACCATTAATTAGTTGGTGGTGTATGCACATTTGTTGCCTCGTTAAAACCTTACTAAGAAAAACCCAGTGGAAAAAAAAAAATCTTAGTCAAGGAAAAAGAGTACAACGCGCAAAACTCAAAAATATTCTTCATGAGTCATACTCCCCCTCGATATAATGGATTTGCTTGACATCGATCACTTTTGTCCTTTGGAGCATATGTATAAAACACTTTTGGAGGAAGGTGCTTATTCGATCTCCTTTGATGAATCATTCTCGAACATGCATAATGCAAGTCGCATTGTCTTTGAATATTATTGTATGCTCATCTGTAACTATGAGTAGTTGACAATTAATTACTCGTATATGATGAATGATCGATCGCAACCACACACTTTCTCTTATTGCTTCTTGTAATGTAATTAATTCTGCTTGGTTAGAGAAAATTTCTATTGAACCTTGTTTTGTTGATCGTCAAGATATAGCTGCATGGTTATTAATAAACACATAACCCGTTTGGAACAACCTTTATGAAGGTCAGAAATATATTTGAGTATGCACAACCAACTAGACAAGAATCGTTAGTGGAATCATATAAATAAAATAATCTCATGCCAGTTGTTCCACAAAAATATCTCGATATGTGTTTAACTATATTCAATATGTAAGTAGAGGTGCAGAACTATATCTAGATAATAAATTAACAGAAAATGCAATATCTGGTCTTGTGCATTGGCTAGATATAGTAATGCTCCAATAGCACTTAAATACGACATTTCTGGACCAAGAACTTTTTCATATTCTCTCTTTGGTCGTAATGGACATTTATCCAAATCCAACCTGCATACAACCATCGGTCTACTTAGTGGATGTACTTTATCCATTATGAATCAGTTCAAATTTTTTCAATATATCGGAAATGATGCACTAATATCCTACTGGAACTTCGTTCTATTTGCAAACCGCGAGCAAGTTTTGTCTTTTTTTAAGTCTTCATTTCAACTCATTCTTCAAATAGTTTGCAGTTTTCTCCAATTCTGTAGGAGACCTGATCAGGTTTTATATTATCCATATATACTGCTACTATTGAGAATTCATTTTCGAATTTCTTAATGAAGACACATGTGTAAATTTGACTATTTTGTATCATTCCTTAGTCAAATATATGATAAGACGATTATACCACATTCTTATGGATTATTTCAACCCATATAATGCTCGTCTAAGTTTAATTAAACACATTCTCTTTGACTTAGTCTCTGGCATTGTAAATTCTTATGGAATTTTCATATAGATGTCAATATCTAAGTCTCCATAGAAATATGCAGTTACAATATCCATAAATCTTATATCAAATTTTTTAGAAACTGCGAGACTAATTAGATATCTAAAAGTAATGACATCCATAACTAGAGAGTATGTCTCAACATAGTCAATTCCAGGTCTTTGAGAGAAACCTTGTGCTATAAGTCGGGCTTTATATCTTTCAACTTTGTTCCTCTCACTTCGTTTCCTCACGAAACACCCATTTAAAACCAACATGGTTTATGCCCATTGGTGTTTCCACTATAGGTCCAAATACACCACATTTTTTTTAAAGATTTAATTCTGCTTGAATAACATCTTTCCAGATTAGCCAATCTTTTATTTGTCGACATTCATTTATACTACGTGGTTTATTTTCACAGTCATCATTGTCCTTTGATATTTTAGTAGCTACTGCATAGTTAAATATGTCATCGATGACAAGTGTTTTTCTATTCCATAATTCACCTGAACATGCATGGAATATCGAGATCTCTTCATTTTCAGGTACCTGTGCCTCTCTAGAGGCATCCAGAGGCATTTCAGTGAATTTTGAAACATGCACATATTCATTATTTGTTTTCGGAGCTCTAGTCACTATTAGGCTTTTATCAGGATAAGATGTTTCATTAGCTCTCCTCTTTCTAGGAGAACTATCCTTGGAACCTATAGGCCTACCACGCTTTTGAGTGTAGTAGTGGATTCATTTGCCGCCTTGTTTGAATTTTGTCCAATTGGAACAATGATTATGGCTGGCACATATGATATAGTTACCTTTACATCATCATTAAATGCATCAGGTAATTGATTTGCAATTTCTTGCAAATGTATCATTCTTTTTATCTCATAATCACATTGTGGAGTTCTTGTAACTTAATGAGATCGATAGAGTAGGCGTACAACATGTCAATTCATGTCGTTAATTAGCAATAGTTTGTTCTATATGAACAATTTGTTGCTTATACCTCCCCCTAACGGTGGGAAGACTCTATCATCAAATTGGCAATCATCAAATCTTGTAGTAAAGACATTACCAGTCATTGATTTTAAATATTTTATTATGGAAGAAAACTCAAAACTAATATATATTTTTCAAACATCATTGGGGACCCATCTTAGTTCTTTTGGAAGATGGAACTGGGACATATACTGTATATCCAAACTTTCTCAAATATAAAATATTTGGTTGTTTACCACTAACAAGTTGTATATATAAAATAATATGGTAGGCAATGGGTCTAAATTTAACTAAAGATGCAACATGTAAAATATCATGTCTCAAGCCACAATTTTCACACTAGATTGTACTAGTAGAGGTCTAGCTATAAGTTGAAGATGTTTAATAAATGACTCAGCTAACCCATTTTGTGTGTGCACTGGGGAACATGATGTCCTATCTCAGTCTCTAATGATGTACAATAATTATAAAAAACTTGTGAAATAAATTATGCGGCATTATCAAGACTAATTAATATAGTCTTGTGATTAGGAAACTGAGATCTAAGTTTAATAATTTGGGCTAAAAGACGAGAAAATACGAGATTTCTAGTAGACAATAGACAAACATATGACCACTTAATAGATGCATCTATGAGTACCATAAAATATCTTAAAAAGAACTACTACCAGGGTGAATATGACCACAAATGTCTCTTTATGTTCTTTACAAGAAAGTAGGAGACTCATTCTTAACTTTTAGAAAAGATGATCTAGTTATAATCTTCCCTTGTAAACAAGGAACATATAGTTGATTCTTCGATAAGACAATATCGTCATTTTTCAATAAATATCCACAAATATTATCAATGATCCGATTGAACATAGTATGTCCCGGATGACCCAAAGGGTTATGCCAAATGTTATATAAGACATGGTCATTGATTTTATATTTTGCCACATCCATATTAGATTCAATTATGCCAATGGTGGTGAAATACAAACCCACCGAAAAACAAGATAACTCTTCTAATGTGAGCCTTTTGCTCCCAACATTAGATGTGCAACATAATGACTCTTTGTTCTTATCATTTCGAGTTTCAATACGGTACCTATTTTGTGTATATCCTTGAAACTTAACAAATTCTTTTACGGAACTACTTGAATATAACACATTCTGCAAATAGGTTTGAGTACCATTAGGTAATATGATGTGTGCTCTTCCAAAGCCCTCAATTATATGGCTGGCCCAGCTATTATTGGCACTTTATGCATGTCAAATACTAACTTTGGCAAAAACTTTGATTCTTCAAATTCATGTGTGTTGTAGTACTATCTACCAAACACACATCTAAGTCATCTTTCTTAGATTCTTTCAATCTCTCAATCCTTTTTTTTTGAGTAGCTCGACATTGCTAAATCAATGTCTATCTTTGTCATATTTACGACAAGCATGCATTACTACTCCATGAAGCAAAATAAAAATATTATGAACTTATATATTCTAGCTAGCATAAGTACAATAAGAAAAATTAAGCATTTCAAATGATAATATCATATTATAGAAATGTAACTCCAATTTTATAATATATATATTTTTTCAATAAAACAAAAGTCTCATGGCCTAGACATTCCATGATGGAAATCAAAAGTATGACTTCAAATATAAATAGTTTATAAATACTTGAAATAAACATATATTGACCGAGTGCTCATTCAAAAAATAAAAATTGCATTAGCATCTTCTCAAACTGTTCATTTGTAACTTGATTCCCTTTGTTAGAGGGCGTTGTCCACTTGTTCATTTATTCTTTCATGAACCATTGTTTCAACCTTTGTAAGGTTGATAACCATGACATATCTTCCAATTTTTTTTTCATTCCCTCTTCCACGTCCTCCACCATGACCTCTGCTAATTCCAAAATTAGCATTTGCCTCAGGAATTGCCATTGACCCAGTTGGTCTAGAGTTGTGGTTTTATGAGAACGTTACTATTTGCCTTTGCTACACTGAGATAGTCACCAGTTCAGAGTAATTTATGAATTTTCTTTCACGATATTATTGCTACAAAAGCACATTACTTGCATGAAAAATGAAGAGTATTTTCTCAATCATTTGAGTCTATGTTACTTTTTTTTTCTGTGCAATCTAAGGCGGGGAACAATATTAAACAGAGCACAATTATATTATTTAAAATTTTTACAGTCATGGTATCTTAAATTCAACCATTCAGTTTGAGCAGTCATAAGGATTACCATCCTTTGGCGGTCAAATCTATCATTTAGAGATGTCCACAAATTCAATGGATCATCCTCACATAGATATCATGTCTTTAGACTATCATAGATATGATGTCGTAGAAAAATCAAATCAAAGTCTTGACCTTGGCTTTAGAACTTTTTTTATTTTTCTTCTTAATAGTACCATCAAGCTTGTTGGACTGCAACTACAACTTTGCATCCATTGTCATGATAAATAATTATCTCTGCTCACATCAAGAGCTTTGAATTCAAACTTTACAAGATTCGACATCTACATGACATAAAATAATTATATTAGATATAAATTAATAATAAAATTGATAAGCGCTTTAAAGGTTACAAAATTTCACATATGCCACAATGTGATAAAACACATAAAAAATACTCCCACATGGAACCCACATGGCACCCATGTGCCACACCTCATGTGTATCACATATACAACAATGTGGTAGAACACTATCAAAGAAGTATCACATATACAACAATGTGATAAAACGTTATCAAAGAATATTATGTCTTATGTGTATCACATATACAACAATGTGATAAAATGCTACTAAAGAATGTTATATTGCTATCAAAGAATATTATGTCTTATGTGTATCACATATACAACAATGTGATCATTATATAATAATATATTTTTGGTACTTTTTTTAATATAATTTGATTCACATATACAACAATGTGAAGTAGTACACTATAGAATTCAAATATATAAAATAATAGAAATAACCAATTCACATGAACTAATTTAATGAAATTAACTAACTCCAAATGAGTGAAGAAAATTTTAAGATATTCTAGATTAATTTCATAGTTCATACGAAAACATATAGAAATAGAATTTATACATAATCTTAAATAGATTATCATAAATTTTCTATTTTGAATGAAATTGTGAACATGTTCAATACATATTTAGATCTAAAACTAATAGAAAACGTAGATCTAGAAAACTTACGTTCTAATCGATCTATAAACACATAAATCAAATATGTATTTAATTTTACTAAAACATGCATATATCCAAGTATACAAGATTAGACCTACCTCTTCAATATAAGTGACTTCTACCTTTCTTTTCTTAAGAGAACTCTTTCTCCCTTATGTGAAATATTTTTTTCTTCTTCTATTTCCTAGAGCATCGTGCTGATAACATATTGTAAAGTAAAGAAATGGAGATAAAAAATGGAGAAAATTGTTTCTTCATTCACTTGTCTCAATCATCTTGAGAAGAGCCCTTTATATAGGCTTACAATGGAGGTTAACATCATGATGATAATTAAAAGAAAAATGCCAAAAGACATATGTTATGGATAACCATAAGTCATAGGTTATGGATAACCAAGAGACATAGGTTATGTAGGCCAACTAATTATGTGAATTATCCATATTTACAACAAAATATTTATTTTTGGCTATTTATAAGGGCACATGATAAGTTTATCAGGGCTAGCCAGGATTGGGGCTAGCCAATGTTTGAGAAAAATTTACTGGGGCTATCCAAATTTTTTATTCATGGGCCGGGGCTGTCCAAACCCCACACCCCCAAAGCCCAAATTTCACTCTCATTTCTAAATTTCACTCTCTCTTCTAAAATCCTTCTTCTTCTTCTTCTTCTTCTTCTTCTTCTATACATCTTCTTCTTCTTCTTCTTCTTCTTCTCACATCTCCATCAAAACCCTAGTTTTCTTCTCTTCTTCTTCTTCTTCTTCTTCTACACCATTTCCATCATTACTATCTCCATCAAAACCTTAGTTTCCTTTTCATTCCCAATTTTGATGGCACCCAAAAAATTAAATAAACCCTAAAATGTATGGAAATAAAGCTTAAATAAACTAGGGTTTGGAGAAAGAGATATGAGAAATTAGAAGAGAGCAAAAAATCAAAATAAACTAGGTTTGAAAAAATTGATGTTCTTGTTGTTCTTGTTCTTCTTCTTTTTCTTCTTCTTCTTCTTCTTCTTCTTCTTCTTGTGAGGAAAGAGGGAAGAGCAAAAAAAAAGTTGACTTATATACTCACATGTTGGCTAGTCCTGAGTAATTTTTTCAATGGCAAACTTATAAATAAATCAAAATTTGCTTTCGGCTAGCCCTGATCAACTTTTCATGTGCCCTTATATATAGCCTTATTTTTAGACAAATATAATTTTAGGAACATTTAATACTTTTGGAACGGATAACATGTGTGCCAACAGCTAGGAATGTTACTATACCGTTTCAAAACTAAAAATACTTAATGTTTCAAGTTGTCTATTTTGGTATAGTGATAGGGTTGATACTTTCAAAATTGTAAGTTGTAGACGTTGTCGTTCACAAGAACACATGTAGACAACCTGACAAGTTGTAGGATTGAACGTAGCCAAACCTATCTATTTTTATGTCACATTTCATGTGTTAGAATGATTAGGATCAATATTAGTATGATTTGCGACATTAGTTGCTTAGTTGGCGACTTGAGATTATAATCATTATAGTGTCACACCTGTAGTGTCCCGTCCCGCTTAGTCAATTGGAGGAATCGAAACGACGATGGCGTTCGGACTTAGCCATGCAATGGCTTGCTCGAAGACCCGTTCGGTCGAGGCGACTCCTCGCTCAGGTAGGTGGCTTCGATAAACTTGCCTCAGCTTGGCCTTCGTACTAATAAAACGAAAGTTTTCAATGCACCGTAGGCTTGATAATAAAAGAGACGAATCCACATAGCTAAGGGAATAATCCTAAGTTGGGTCGATTCAGTTAGAACATAGAAAAAGGTCCCACGGTCGGCTTAGAAACGATGCAAGATGGCTTTCAAAATGACACTCGGTCCTTCATCCCATGGCTTGAGAGAAGAAAAAGTTCATCTTCGCCACAAAGCTAAGAATTTGCCTAAGTCATAGGCGTCGCCCGCATAAACGTTTGATAAAGCGTGCACGGTCCCATCGTCCAAGGCTTGGCATAGCCTTTGCTTGCCCCATGGGTTAAGTTGCATTGCATGGCTTGTGGCATAACTCTAGGCACCCAAATAGCTTGGTTATTAAAGTTGAACGAGTGCATGGCACATTCCTGCGATGCGAGGCTTGACGCTGTAGACACACACAAAAAAGAAGAAAAAAATGTTGTCTTTTCTTTTATTGGCGCAAGGCACCACAAATCGAGTACGCCTGAGAGATCCTGCGCTGAGGATCCCCGAGTACAAAAAAGAATTCTGGGAAATGGGACAATGGATATCGAGTGGCAGTTGCTCCTTTACTCCGTTGACACTCCGATTATAAAAGTAGAAGAAAACCTAAGAAAATTGCTAACTCTCGGCTCACTGGCAAGAAGTACAGCAATTTGGCTCTTGAAAATGCTCTTCGTTCTGTGTTTTGGAGAGGGATGAGGCCCCCCTTTTATAGTCGTTCTTGAGCTGGAATGATGTTATGCGCCCACATGAGGAAACACGCTAGTTTTTATGTGGGCGCATAGTCCTGCTTTGGGCGCATAGGATGTAGGTGCATACAGGTTACGAGATCGTGGGTTGGTCGTGGTATTGACGTGGCCGCATGCTTCAGTGCACGACTGCTCGTGGAGACTGACGTGGTCGTGTGCTTCGGTGCATGTTTTGATCATGGCTTTGACTAAGTCAGGCTTGGGCCCATAGCCAAGTCTCAGGCTATGCACCCTCCTTTCGGGGGAGCTAGTCTTGGGCGCATGAAGCTTCACTGACTGGGTGCATGGATCTACACTGACTGGGCGCATGGAGCTCCACTGACTGGGCGCATGGAGCTATACTGACTGGGCACATGGAGCTTCACTGACAGGGCGCATGGAGCTACACTGACTTGGGCGCATGGGGCTTCATTTGCTGAAAAATTTTCATGCTTCTATAAGACCCCCTTCAAAGTTTTTGATACTTGAACAAGTTCGAAATACTTTGAAAGAAGCATGGATCGTCTTCTCGTGAGGCAATGGGCGCATAGCACGGCTCTCTCCTTGGGCGCATAGTATTTGGCCAGCTTGTCAGGGAGATACGACTGTTGAGATTTTCCTCGAAATTCGAACTGACAGATTCATCGGAACGGAATTTGAAGCGGTCCATCCTTCATACGTCGTCTACGTCAGCAAGGTACAGTCGCATAGTATGCAGAGAGCTGATACTTCACGTGGGCGTATAGGCTGTAGTGGGCGCATACAACATAATGGGCGCATACAGTAGGTGGGCGCATAGGAAGTGGCCCGTGCCTATAAATAGACCCTGGAGGAGAGAGAAAGTTCATTATTCCTTTCTCTTTTGAATTTTTTAGAAAACTCTTCGTCTTCTTTATTTGAGAACCATGTCTTCCAAGGTCACCAAGAGATCCGCGAAGGGCAAGGGGGCTGCGCCGAGTGACTCTCCTCCTGCGACAGCGTCCTCGGCAGTCCAGGACCCGATTCTTGGTGAGGGCATGCTTCAAAAAAAACAAAGTCTCGAGCGTTAATTTGCGATGCTCGGACTTTTCTTCTGCCCGGGCGCTTGCGCCTAAGGCAACATACTTCTGTGAGCATTACTATGCGCACACAGAAGTCATGTGCCAACACTGTGGTGTGCTATGCGCCCACGTGTTGCCATGTTATGCGCCCTTTAAGCTGTGGCATGTTATGCACCCATGTACTGTCCGTGTGTTATGCGCCCACATGTCTTATTTTGGGCGCATATCCCTTTGGGCGCATAGAAGCCCCTAAGAACATAGTTTTTCCTGCGGTTTTCTAAGTCTGACTGTCTTTCTGCCCCTTTTCATATTCTGTAGGGATCTGGCTAGCAAATTTCTCCAGGATCGGTATCGGCGATTCTGGACATGGTGAAGATGCAACACTTGACATCCACATCAGAGAGCTCAGGACTCTTCGTGTTTTGGAAGGGTTTTTCTCAGATGGTAGGAAGAACCTTTATACATCGAAGAGTCGGACGGTAGTTGGGCATTACCGTAAAAGTTTTGCTTTTACGTTTCTTCAAGTAGGCAAAAACAACTCTAGAGATATTGTTTTGAAGGTATGGTCTCTTGAAGAAATGGGCCCACGACGTCCGCAATATGGAGGAGAGGAGATAACCATTTGTTTTTAGCATGCTATATTTTTCCTCCTTCGTGTAGCCTCTCGAAGGTTCAACAGCCTTGTTTGCTTGCTCAACAGTAAAACATGACCTACTTCGACGAAAGCGTGGTGCTGCCAAGCTGACCAAGCTATGTGTTGCTGATGAGTAGCGGATTCTCCCTTCTTTTTGGGCATCAATATGTAATCCTCTACTTCTTGCTCAGATGAAGAGATGGAAAACTTTTTGTTTTGCTCATGGGATGTAGTCCTGTGAATGTAACTGATTTTGAATAGACAGAGTACATTCGCTCCATTCTCTGCTTGTGGTATCTGTGGTGCTTTGTATTAGAGAGTCGAATACCGTATTTGTGTAAAGGGTATCCCGCTGGACGATCCCCCTCTCTCTTTTTTTGTTTGGACCTATTGCCCTTTTGTGCATCCGAAAATGCGAGCAAATAGATTGGAATGATACTTTTGTGGTATTATCCTTTGACACACCAGCGGTGCGGGTAATAGATTTGAAACAAAACCTAACAGAGGTAATGAGGTCGTGATAGGTTTTGTGATCTTGGCGTCGTGCCTTTCATCTCAGGTTGGGTACAGGCGTCAAGTTGGAAGACTATCGGTATCAGAGGTAATATGGACGTGGCACGTGATAATCAAGAGTAGTTTTTGGTGGAATGGATTTTCTTGTCAAGTTTGGCTTCTTGTCAGGTATTCCTCCCTAAAGTAGAGGAAACTTTCCAAGCTTCTTCTCCGACGACCTCCACCGAAGACGACGAGATAGCCCAGAAAGTTGTCAGAGCTTTCTACTCGGTGCTGAAGGTGAAGCTTCCTGGAGTCTTGAATTGGAGCGCTGCCTTCGGCCCCGTGAAGGCTGTTGTCGAATGTCAGGTAGCGGCCCTCGAGAGCATAGCCGGCTATGAGGAGCGGGCCAACACTTTGAGGAAAGTTCTGAACGACCTGGAGGGTCAAGTGGCCAGGTTCCGGGATACCAAACAGCGGAGCCCGACGTCACTGTTCCGCACAGAGGACGAGGCTTTGATGACGGCTCTTACGGAGGAGAAGGCTACCTTCCAGGTAAGGAAGGATGCCCTGGCTCAGGAGATCGGCGAGCTGGCTGACCAGTATGGCCAGTTCAATGCTGCAAGTGAGGCACGTGCTGCCTCGAAGAACAGGCTAGCTGCACAGATCATTGAGAAGCACAATCACATTGCGCAGGTCAGAACGAGATCGCCCAGCTGGAAGCCGACTTGAGGGTGACGATATTTGAACAGGAGGATTATTTGTCCCAGGCTGCCATGAATGCCACCGTTTCTGCCCGTTTATAAGAACAACTGGCAAAGTTGGAGGGAGAGCATCAGAGTCTGATCATCTTTGAAGATGAAGTCGATCGTCAAGAAGAGGCACGACGTCGAACTGCTGTAAAATCTGAAGCCGAGATTGTTGCTCTGAGGGACAGCATAAATCGCCTGTGTATCCCGTAGATCTTTATAACTTTCTCTCTTTTTTGGCCGTCACGGCTCTTGTACCTTTTTTTATAAAATAAAGACTCTTTTTAGAAGTGAATGTGGTTTTGTTGAAATATTGATGCTAGAGGTAATGTGGACATAGCAGAGATATTTCTGGTGGGTATTCCGCTGGAGAATTTTGATGTGGACCTATTATCCATTTTATATTTAAGCTATTCGAATATAGATAATAAGTTGAATGAAGCTGCTAGTAGAGGTAATATGGACGTAATAGCAGAGGATGTTCTATATCTGACCAGAGGTAATATGGACGTGGAAAGATATATAACATTAGGTAGGAGTGGATAGTTCAGATGTAGTATGGACATGACTATCTTTGATGAATGCTTTGCTCAGAGGTTATGTGGACGTGGCAAAACATTTGATCATTCCGCTGGAGAAATAATTGTCGGAAAACAATTCAGAGGTAATAGGGACGTGATTTGTTTTCGTCAAACCGAGTTTGGACGGAGTCAAAAACGAAAATGATTCCACTGGAGAAATATTTATATGACCTATTATCCATGGCGTATTCAAGACTCTTGAAATACGAATAATAGTTAGATCGTATTTTTTTTGGAATCATATAAACATCGTACTGTATATTTACATGACTGAACATATGTGAACAAAAAGAGGTTACACATAGTATTTCTTCAGGAACTTGCCATTGATAGACATCATGAGCAAGTCACCATCGGGCTTGGTTAGCCGGTACGCACCGTTAGAATACACCGATTCTATAACGAAAGGACCTTCCCATTTAGGCTGAAATTTCCCTTTTGTTTTGTGCGTCATGACCATCGGTCTTCTCACTGCTAGGACCAGATCACCGACTTGGAAGATCCTTTCCTTCACTTTTTTATTGAAGGCTCTGGAAAGGCGTGCTTGGTATAGCTCAATGCGCTGCTGAGCTAACAAGTATTTTCCGTCTAGCGCTTCGAGCTTTTGGAGTCGCAGACGGTAGCTCTCTTCAGTAGTCAGCTCGCTGGCTAGGGCTACCCGAAGAGAAGGAATCTAGATTTCTAGGAGAAGAACTGCTTCGCTCCCATAAACCAAAGAGAATGGCGTACTGCCTGTTGGAGTCCGGAACGTTGTACGATAGGCCTATAGACATTCACCGAGCTTCTCGTTCCAATCGCGCTTATTTGAAGACACGAACTTCTTGAGAAGTTTTATGATGGTTTTGTTGAAGGCTTCTGCTAGCCCGTTAGCCGCTGGATTGTAGGCAGTAGAGGCTATGTTCTGGATTCGATTCTTATCGCAGAGCCGATAGAATGCATGGCTTGTGAACTGTAGACCATTATCAAGGATGATCCTGCGAGGTAGGCCGAAGCAGTAGATGACGTAATGTTTGATAAAACTGATCACGTTTGACGTCTTCACTTCGGTGAGCGGTATAGCTTTCGCCCATTTGGAGAAGTAATCAGTTATAGCTAGGATGAACCGATGTCCTTTGGAGGATGGCAGGCTGATTGGTCCTATGATATCCATACCCCATTCTTCAAATGGCCAAGATGCTGCCGTCGGATGTAGAAACTCCAAAGGTTGATGAATGAAGTCGGCGTGGAACTGGCAAGCTCTATACTTTTTTGCATATTCAACAACATCCGCTATTATTGTGGGCCAGTAATAACCCATTCGTTTGAGGTGATCTTGTAATTTGGGGCCTGGTTGATATGCACCACAAACTCCATCGTGAGCCTCCCGGAGTGCATGCTTGGCTTCTGTGTCTGATAAGCATCGTAATAGTAGCACATCGTAAGAGCGTCGGTACAACATCTTGGTAGCTATGTCGTAGTAAAATCTGAGGGATCGTCTTTGGATGGATACTTCTTCCTTCGGGTCCTCAGGAAGGATTCCATAGACAGCGTAGTCTATGAAGAGAAATCTCCAGTCTTTAGCATCGACGTTTGTTTCTGCTGCATAACTGTGATGAATATGCAAGACATCTTTCACACTGAATAGTTCTTGACCAGACACTGTGATCGACTGCTGTGTATTGGTAGGAACGGTCAAGGAAGCAGCAAGACCGGCTAGAGCATCTGTTTCTATATTCTGTAGTCGAGACACTTGCTCGATGAAGAATCCAGCGAAAGTAGACGCCAGCTTGATTGTTGCTCTATGGTAGGGGTAAGATCTTCATGGCGAACTTCATAATCCCCTCGGACATGACTAACTATTAGCTTGGAATCGCCATAAGCCTCTAGATAGTCAACTTTCAGTTGCTTTGCTAGTTGCAGGCCGATTAATAGAGCATTATATTCGGCCACGTTGTTGGTGCATGGTTCCACGAGAGAATATGCATGGTGTATAACTGGATGATCAGGTGACATGAGCACGACACCTACTCCAGCCACGATATTTCCTTTGGGTCATATTCTTGATGCACCGTCAAAGAACATTCGCCAAATGGGGATTTCTTCACTTGCAGTGTTAGACTCTACCACTTCGTCGAAGATTTCGTCGTAGAGCTTGGACGACTCCGGCACCGGATGAGCTGCTAGGAAATCAGCTAATGCTTGGCCTTTTACTGCATTCTGAGGAACGAAGATCATATCGTATGGAGTCAACAACATTGCCCATGTAGCTAAATGGGAATTGAGAGAGCCCGGTTTAGTCATGAGTATTCTGAGAGGGTTGACTTTAGATATAATATGGATAGTCTGCCTAGACACATAGTGGCGTGTCTTCTGGATGGCAAATACTAGTACGAGGCATTCCTTCTCCACTGGTGTGTATCTGTGCTCGGCATCCACCATTGTGCGGCTGGGGTAGTAGATTGCATGTTCATGGCCGCCTTCATTCTTCTGAGCTAAAAGGGCGCCAAGGGAATGATCCATAGCACGGACATATAGTAAGAAGGGCTTCTCCATTATTGGAGCTACCAATACTGGAGGGCTTGTAAGATACACCTTGATGTCGTCGAATGCGCGTTGACATTGTTCACTCTAGACGAAAGATACGCCTTTTTTCATGAGCTGAGTGAATGGTTGACATCTTCCAGAGAGGTTCAAAATGAATCGTCTGATGTAGGCTAGCCTTCCTTGTAGTCCATGTAGCTCTTTGAGGTTTCTTGGAGGATGCATGTCGAGAATAGCCTTCACTTTCTCCGGGTCCAGATGTATACCCTTTGAAGTGATGACGAAACCAAGGAACTTGCCGCTGGAAACTCCCAGAAAAGACTTAGTTGGATTCATCTTGAGTTGGTGTGCACGCATTAGTTCGAACACTGTTCTCAAGTCTTGGAGGTGGTTGCCTTAAAATGACTTTTGACTGTGATATCGTCTACGTAGCACTCCACAGTTTTGCGCAAATGATCGCGAAATATTATGTTCATGGCTCGCTGGTATGTTGCCCCTGCATTCTTCAATCCGAAGGGCATCACCGTATAGCAGTATACCCCCAACGGTGTTTGAAAAGATATGTGCTTCTCGTCGTCGGAAAACATCTTGATCTAGTTGTAGCCTGATAACCCATCCATGAAGGACATCCGCTCGAAGCCGCAAGTGTTGTCGATCATTACGTCAGTGATCTGTAGAGGAAACTCGTCTTTCGGGCATGCAGAGTTCAAATCACGGTAGTCGATATAGACTCGAACTTTATCGTTCTTTTTATGACTGGAACGATGTTGGCAACCCAGTCTGGGTGTTGTTCCTCGCGAATGAATCCACTGGCAATGAGCTTCTTGACTTCATTCTCGATGGCTTCCATGACATCTGGACGGAGTGTCGTTGTTGCTGCTTCACTGGCTTAGCTTTAGACGAAATATTTAGGCGATGCATAACAACTTTAGGGTCCAAGCCTGGCATGTCTTCGTAGCTCCATGCGAAGACGTCGATGTATTCTCTTATAAGTTGTATAAGAGATTGGCGTTCATCGCCCGATAGGCTTTTGCTGATGAAGATTGGTTTGAAGGATGCTTCATCTCCTAGATTGACTTGGATGACTTCATCTTCGGTAGGTGGTTTTCGTTGTTCGAAGCGTCGCTCCGACCTGGTGTCCATCTTTTGAGCCCATTGTTCGAGTTTGATTGATTGGACATCGTCTGTAATTTGGTCGGCGAAAACCATGTTGACGGACAGAGTTGCTTTGAACATGTCACCGATGCTGGAGTCTGAGTCCCAGAGGGAGGAATAAGAAGAATGAGAACAACGATCTGCTTTATTATCTGATCTTTTGGGAGTTGTTGGAGGAGAGACATAGCCCAAACCAACACCGATTCGTTGATAGTAGTTCTCGGGTTTATCGGGGGGAGCAAAGTGTCGTATTGGCAACCGTCGTCCTCGGCCGTAATTTAGCCCTTTGTCGCTTTTGATGTCATATCCCATGTTCTGGATGATATTCTTGGCCTGCCAACTTTACCAGAAAAGTTGCATTTTTCCAGAGTCATAGTCAGCTTCTGTGTTGTACTTGGGAGAAGTAGAGTCTGGAATGAACTTTCTCTCACCAATTATATGACCAAAGATGATTAGCTCTTCATCTTTCTTTCTGGCTGGAATGATGAAGTAGAGGATATCTTCAGGGTAAACTTTTTCCCGTAGGTGAGGTGTTATGACCGGCATGCAGAGGTGTGGTCCTATGCCGTTCTCTAGAGCGTATATCGTATCTATGTAGTGGTTTACAGATTGATAGACATCGAAGTAATTCAAAGATAAACCTTTACTAAGAAAATACGCAAGTTCTTCTTCAGGGATAACATCATCCGTTGAAGGTACATTATTATGAGTATTGATATACTTATTGAGAAGATCATCATCTGGAAGAGGAGCCACAGTCTTGGCCGAGTTCACCATGTAGGGTAATTCTTCATGATTGGGGGGACGGGCGTCAGTAGGTTCCTCCTGGGGTGTCTTATTGAGAGTGATGGTCAGTGGCTTGACCTTGTCAGGGTTCTTCTTTTTCATCCAGATTGTGAGAGGCTTCGGAGTACTTTTTGAAGTAGTACGTCCTTTGACTCGGATAATTAGGGGACCATTGGAGGATGGACTTGCTTCAACTTCATTGCCGTCATCCTTGGGGGGTTGAGATTGGTAAAATACCGAATCTCCATAGTAAGCTTCGTTGCCCTTAAAAGGATCGACATCGGCAAACTCCGTCTTCACGACACCGTCGATATTGACGTACTTGAAGCACTGGTAAAGTGTGGAAGGAACGATCATGTTCTCGTGTATCCATGGACGTCCCAACAAGATATTGTAGGATACATTGGCATCGATCACATAGCAGGAAACCTCCGTTCGGAGATCACCGATCTGGTATTTGAGACGGATCTTGCCCAGCAGATGGCTTCGACCAGCATTGAAAGCCATGATAGTTGTGTTGGTTGCGGATAGCTTGTGCAGAGGAATTTCTAGAATTTGAAGCAAATTTCTAGGAATGATGCTGAGGGTGGATCCTGGATCGATGTGCATGCGGTCCACCTTGATCGCCCCGATATACCCTGTATAGTACAAGGGTCTATCATGACGATTATTTTTTACTAGCATGTCCTCCTGTGAGAAGGTGATGTTGGGCACTACTTCCATAGTACTGTGGCAGTGGGGACAGGAGACAGGATCTTCAGCGGGGGCTTTGACTTCAGCGAGGTAAGAGTCGGCGTGTAGTAATGCCTCACTTAAGGCCTTCCGCATTTTTTTGGAGAGTCGCAATAGATCGAACAGAGACAACCTGGTAGGTGTATTGGCTAGCTGAGCCAGTATGTCAAAGTTGTAGGGCCGATCCATGCCTTCAGGAGCTGGCGCCTTTAGAGATTTGTCAAACCGCGTCTCCTTCTGCTTGGATTTGTCCGTGGTATGAGGCTTGGACGGGTCGGATTCTGAGCTTGTGGGGGGCAGCAGGAGCTTGAGGAGGTACTGCTTCTTCTTGTACAGGATCATTCGTCCGAAGATAAGTCTTCCCCGATCGCGTTTCGCCAGATAGAACCTCATAGATGGGGGAGGATACCATATGGCATGGCTTGAATTTCTTGCCCCTTCTTGCTTTGGGAGGTGCTACCCCCTGTGTCACTTCTTGGACAAGGTCCGGGTGGACCCACATGATCTCACCACGTTCAGTTGTGAGTGGGACCAAGGTTGAGTTGCGAGCTGGTGGTAGGTTGATGACTTCCATCATCGTCTTGGGGATCGGGACCACGCCGTCTGGAACTTCTGTAGGAGGAAAGTTGCCAAACTGAAAAGAGATCATGTTAGTAGATACGACATTGTCTTCAGCTTCGAGGTTGATCACTTGTCTGTCGATAAGCTGTTGTATCTTCTTCTTCAGGACGATGCAGTCCTTGGTGGAGTGATGCACGTACTGATGATAGAGACAATAGGTGGGATCATTGAGTTGGCTCTTCTCTGCAGGACGTCGTGGTGGAGGCAATGTCAGCTTATTACCCTTCGTCAATGTGTGGAAGATGGTAATGACATCGTCTTCGTCGAAGGAGAAGGTCTCCTTAGGCTTGTCGGAGGCGCCCTGAGAATTGGAAGCTCCTTTGGATGTGTCGACTTTCAGGACTTCTTTCCCTTTACCCCTACGAACAAGGATAGTTTGAGGATGCTTGCCCTTGTCTTCGGATTTGGGTGTCTTCAACCCCAGTAGTTCCAAGTTAGGAACGTCGTTTTCAGCAGCATCAGCGGCCCCAATAAAAGCGGGCCATGTATCATACTTATGTATACCTAGACAAAACTTCACTGTAGGAAGGAAGTTATGTCGACAAGTATCCATAAGTTTTGAGTCTGGTATGCCGAAGGACATCTTCAGTGCTAGCCGCCTGAAGCGTTCGATAAAGGCGATGACAGACTCAGTCCTCCTTTGCTTGGTCTCGATGAGGGTGGACATACTAACATGCATGTCACTCTCGTAAAACCTGTTGAGGAACAACCTCTCCAAGTCTTTGAATGAATTGATACACCCGTCAGGCAGACTGCAGAACCATTCGAAGGCTACCCCCTGCAAGGTGCTAATAAACAGCTTCGACAGGAACGGATCGTCTCTGGGCAAGTGCAGAGTCTGCGTGTTGAAGTACGTCATGTGCTGACAAGGAGAAGTCAAACCGTCAAATGAGTTCAGCGTCAGCGGATTGTAGTTAGGAGGGCAAGTAGCGTTCTCCCATTCAAGGGGATACGGTTGAGATATCCCTATTTTCTAAAGCTCGTTTTTGTGTGAGATGGTGTCGAGGCGAGCGACCAAGAAATCAATTGCATCCTGTTGATTGAGCAGGTGTTGGGAAACGGTTGTTGAACGATTGTCAGGCGTTGTTGGCGAAGGACCACCCCCGGCATTTGTAAGATTTAGAGGAGGTGCAACGGAATGATACTTCTTTTGTAGTGAAGGAGGGTTGTTGCTGTGAGCCGGACTAACGTGGGCCGAGATATTTTGTTGAGGTGGAGGAACAGCCCCCGTAGCTTGAACTACCATGATACTGGTAAGCATATCAGTGATCTTGGCGAATGTTGTTTCGAGACACTCTAGTCGTTTGCTAGTCTGATTACTGGCTTCTTCAGATCTTTCTCCGTCCGCCATGTATATAGATAGCATGTGAGGATGAACAGAGGAAGCAGTACAACAGGTGCTGATACTATCTGTCTCCGAGTGGATAAGTCCTTCATCTTCAGGTGGAGGAGGTAGATAGTCGCCATCGGATTCGGAGGGATCATCGTCCTCTGGAAGGCTACCCCCAGTGTGGGGGTCATCTGCTTCAGATTCTGAGGGAATGCTACCCCCGGCTTGGGAATCTTCGTCGTCCATACGAAATCTTGCCTTTAATCGAGTGCCCATATAGACACCTTTGGATGTGACAGCCTGTTGGCTATCTGTTGGTAGACTTCTTCTTCTTCTTCTCGCAGAGCTAAGAGAGAAAGTTGGGTTTGTAGTCTACCATCTTTGATTGGGACTTTCGTAAGGGGGACCCCATGAAGCCATGTTGGATGAAACACATAGTGGCTTCTCGTCGTTAAAGAAGTGTAGCCGTCGAAACACGAACTTTCTCTGAGGCACTCTTGTTGCTTTTGTCACTACCATATTTCTAGTTTGAGGGTATTTTTGACATTTCTGGGGTTATTTGAATTTATTAGAATTTATTTGAATTTATGGAAATTTTTAGAAATTATTTTAGAATTGTTTGAATGAGGGTTGACTAGGTTGACTTTGACTAACTTTGACTTTGTGACCTAACCCTAGTTGAGTTGGACTTGGCTAGATATGAGACCCTAGGTTAAGTTAAGTTAACCATACTCTAGTTAGTGAAATCAATTAGGAATATTGAAATTTGAATAGAAAGATTTTGACCACAAGTCATGACTTGTGATTTTTTAAGTCATTTGTTTTATGACTAAGCCCAAAGCCCAATAGCCAAGTGCCCAACCCTAACCCTAACATTTTTGTCCAGCCACTTAACCCATCCTAGGGATCCCTCCTTATAAATATTCTCTTAGAAATTAGGGCTAGCCTCTAAGGAAGAACAAGCTTTAGAAAGAGGTAATGTCCCAACTTCAAAAATCCCTAGAAATTCCATTTTAGCTCCATTTTCCCTCAAACAAATTGCAATGGGTTTTAAATGAAGTGTTCTTACTGTTGTTACATGTTATTCTCAGATTCAAATCAATTTGGAGGAGTTTGACCATCAAGAGGAACATCTCTCTTTAGAGCTTTTTGGGGATTTTGATACATAGAGGTAACTTTCTATTTACACCATGAAATTCTGGTTTTATTGCATATCTAGGGAGCCCTAGGCCTAACCTAACTGTAGGAATAGGAAACACTAGAATTTGAGTCCATTTCGTGTCCTATATGGACACGTATCAGTCCTATAGTGTAGGTATTTGTGAAAATGCCACAAAGAAAATTTTTGTGTTATTTTCAAAATCTTTTTGAATAGGAAATTAGTTTTTGTTGTCGCTTACACGTTTCTTTTGGACTGGGGGTGTCCTTGTATCGTATCGTATCGGATTCGACACGTGCACACGCGGGTGCGCGCGCGCGCGGGGGGCTGTGCGCGTGTCCTGCTGTGCGGGAGCTCCACTGGACACAATACGCGACCACTGGACACGAGTTTTGACACACCCCTTGGGGCACTCACTGACACGCCATGTGTCAAGTTTCACGGGCCCACGTGGCGTGTCGAGGGAGTTATCCATGTTGCACTGGTCGGGGCTGTCAGTTCCAGTCGGGATTTCTTGACACTGATACGGCTTTCGTATCACTCATAGACACGTCGAGGACACGATGCAGGTTGACCTAGTCCTAGCCCTAGTGTGGCCATACACGTGTGCACGAGCACGTGTCTTAATTCGTGCTGTGTCGTGTGTACGACACGCGTGCACACGTGCACGATGCAGTGCACTAAACAGTGCCAGTTTTGCACTGTTTTGAGTGTTAAATCATTTAGACACGTTTGTGTCCACTTTGGTGGACACAAACTCATTGTAGGACACGTATATAATGTATATTTTAATTACGGGAAAACTATACTTTTGGTCACTGAATGTTTGTCTGACCAAAGTTTTAGTCACTCAAAGATATTTTCCAAAAATTTAGTCACTGAATGTTTGGCCTTCCAAAAAAAATGGTCACTCTGTTAAATTGTTGTTTGTTTTATTAACGATTTTTGTTGACATGGCATGTTATGTGCCATGTCAGTCGTTAAGTATGACGTGGCACATCTATGTGGGCTATTTTTGAGTTTTATTTTGCAAAAAAATTCGTTTGGGTATTAAGTTATGTGCCATGTTTCAATGTTTATGACATGATATTTCATTTTTTTTTTTAAAAACTTAATACCCAAACAATTTTTTTGAAAAATAAAACCCAAAAATAGCCCACGTAAATGTGCTAGGTCATACTTAATGACTGACATGGCACATAACATGCCATGTAAACAAAAAATGTTAATAAATCAAATAACAATTTAACAGAGTGACCATTTTTTTGGATGGCCAAACATTCACTGACTAAATTTTTGAAAAATATCTTTGAGTGACTAAAACTTTGGTGAGGCAAACATTCAGTGACCAAAAGTATAGTTTTCCCTTTTAATTACCAACCTTTTATTTTATATTTTAATATGTTTTCATTAGGTATTTATCAATTCCCAAAATTCTGAACAGTGTATCATTATCCTGAAATTTCCAGTTTTTGAGAGTGAACTTTGTCATCATTTTAAACCTAATTAATGCTGTGTGATGTTGGGTTTAAATCCCAATTAGGGTTCTCCTATAGGGAATCTAGTTGTGTGTCAAATTTTGTGTGATTTGGTGGTATATTGCATTCAAGATGGGGGGTTGAATGGGTGGACTGTGTAATGGTTTCAGATTTCTGAAATTGTGATTGATTTCCTTCCTTCTTGCTGTCCTATTGCCAGGATCACACATTCACTCACACCCCTATGTCTCACACACATAATTCATTCATCCATCACTCACTCTCCACACACACACACACACAGCCACACACATATTTCACTCAATGCTCACTGTTTTTTCCCACTCACACATACACACACATCTTACATCACTCACTCTCTACACACATTGTTTTACACACACTCACCTCACTGTCCAGGTTACACTCACACACAAGCATTCACATACACACACACACACACTCTTGTACTCTCTCTCTCTATATATTTCCTATTCTTCCTAAGTGTAGGTTTATGTATAAAGTATGTATACAATATATAATATATGTAATGTATACCTATATGTATATATGTTTGAGCCTATATATATGTATATATATATATATATATATATATATATATATATATATATATATATATATATATGTGATGTTTCCTAAATAATAAAAAAAATATATATGTGATGTTTCCTAATAATTGCACTATAACCTATGTAATGTACATATATAGGTAATATGTAGGAATGCAATATAAATGTGTATATATATATATAACCTTGTGATGCATGATTAGGTAGCCTATAGCTATGGCTCATTGTCTAAGGGTATGTGTGAATGCCAACTAACATGTGTAGTTCGTCTCGATAGCCTAGTAGTGTTGTGTACTAGCTAGTGTAGATTGTTAGACCTAGTTTGACCTAGTATAGACTAATGTAGACTAGTATAGACTAGTTGACCTAGTTTAGACTTGTTAGACCTAGTTTGACCTAGTATAGACTAATGTAGACTAGTATAGACTAGTTGACCTAGTTTAGACTTGTTAGACCTAGTTTGACCATAGTTGACCAAGTTTGACTTCTAGGGTTGACCAGAGTTGACCAAGAGTTGACTTTGGCCTAGATTGACCTAGACTCATGTAGAGTGCATAGTAGAACTTTTTTTACCATTTTAGACTTGTTGTGACTTGTGCTGTTCTTATTAGGAGCCAGACACCACTCCTCGGACAGTACTTTCATATTGGACACTCAGATACCAGGCGAGTACATTCTCTGATCATTTCATATCCTGCTTAGAATTATTTTCCTGTTTTAGATTACTTTACTTGATGCTGTCACGACATTATCACGGATTGGTACTATATGGATCTCTTCATGCGATGTTATCCCCCTCGGGAGCTTCGGGTACATTGTGTCATGTGCGTTTCACTTTCATCATGTACTCCTGTGCTTTCACCATACATGTATACTCCTGTGAATTATGTACTCTCATGTTCACGGAGCCCTCATGCATAATATCATGTGCACCCTTTCATGGGCCCCCATGTGATATCATGTATAATAACATAACCTGTTTAGATCCTTGTGTATTGATTGGGGAAACGGGGGAGTGCTAGTAGTCATGTGAACAATTCCATAGTAGTATAGATCATGTAAAACTCTTTAGTGTAGATCATGTACAAATCTGTTCTGTTCACATGTGCTATCCTGTACTCTGACTCACTAGCCACTGTTAGTTCTTTACTTATAGTAGATATTTCTATTACAGTTCTCTCTCTCTCTGTTTACATACTGTATTCTTCAGTACCTGTATCTTACTCTACTGCATGTTTATATTTTTTTAACTTGCTATGATCTGTTGAGATGTATTGTGCTCGCTCTTGTCCTGACTGGACCTGTTAAAAATATTACAGAGGACGAGGAGGAGGCCTGTGTGGATACCTTCTACGGGGCAGCCCTAGACGACACTTGCGAGCTGGACTCTCAGGAGGACCCAGCTCTAGCTGAGGACATCACCCCCATTGCCTAGACTTGTTTAGTTAGGCTTATCTTACTTTATGTTGTCTTGAGACTGTTTAGCTAGACTTTACTTCTGTTCAGAGATTTTGAGTTGTATATATTCTTTCATATCCTGTAGCTGAGTTTGTACTCTGGATTTTAGCTGGGATGTTATCTTAGACTACTTTATCAACTGTTTTCCTTGAGTACTATATCATATCGTGATTTCTTCTTCCTTAGTTGTGATTGAGTTTATTTACTGCTATGTCACCCCCATTCGGGGAGTATAAACTGTTTAGTATATTACTGCTAGATGTTGTGACCTAGGACAACGTTCTACCGCCGACACTGCGGCGTAGGCTGGACGTACCCACGTCTCGTGCCCTTACTCTAGGGTGCGGGTCATGACACATTTTTATTGGTGGCCCATGCAGGTCTAGACTAGAAGTGTAGTGGTATTCGAATTAGAGTACCACTACAGCCTGCAGTAGGATATAGGACATTAATTTTTAAGGTACTCAATCACTTTAGGAAAAAAATTCTTTTATTGCCATCTAAATCCTTATTGTCAGCTGATCCTTTGAATTTTAATTGTCCGCCTTTGTTATATCGCTTCTTTCTCAGAAATTGATACTCTTGTTTGTCTATCTTCAGGATGGTAGAGACTCGATCGCAGCGTACCATTCATGGGGATGCTATAGAGGGGACTGCTACCTCTCAGCCAGTACAGCAGGGCCAGGGGACTGCAGCTCCTGCCACCTCTGCTCGTATTGAGACCTCGGCAGCAGCAGGGGGTATGCTTCCACCGGCTCGGAGGCAGGACCCAGCCATCCCAGAGGATCCTTTCCAGCAGCCGCCGCCTACAGGATACGTGGATGCAGCACAGATGTTTGCATACTTCCAGCAGTTCATGGACCGGCAGCAGACTCGACAGGACAGGGGCATGGAGTTGGCCCTTACGACGGTCACAGCTCGACCAGTGGTCCATCAGCCGAGGACACCGGGGATAGAGCAGTTCCAGAAGATGAGCCCCAGAGACTTTCTGGGGACAGAGGGGATACTATATGCTGATGAGTGGATCGAGCATATAGAGGAGATCTTCCGCCTGGCCCGGATACCAGCAGATCTCCAGATTGAGGCCGCAGCTAGCCGGATGCGAGATCTCGCTCGCACCTGGTATCAGTCAGACCCCAGGGTAGGGGTAGCTGGGCAGACTTAGGAGGAGTTCAAGGGCTTCTTCACGAAGAATTTCTTCCCAGATTCAGCACTCAGAGCCTTGGAGTCGCAGTTCGAGAGCCTAGTCCAGGGGAGTCTTTCAGTGGAAGAGTACGCAGGAGAGTTTGGCCGCCTCGGCAGGTTCGTAGAGGGCTTGAGCGAGACGGCGAAGGCCCAGAGGTTCCGGAAGGGTCTAGTCAAGGAGGTCAAGTCCTTGACCAAGGGCAACAGGGATGCCACATTCGAGGAGATCTTGACGGGAGCCTTGTTGGCAGAGGATGATCTTGAGCTTAGGCTTAAGAGGGGGCGAGACCCAGTTGGGGGCAGCAGCAGCGGAGGCCAGGCCAAGAGGCCCCACTTTCAGCACCAACAGCTGAGACAGTTCCAGCCGCAGCCGATCCAGCAGAGGCCAGTTCACCAGCAGCAGTTTCAGCATCAGGCACCCAGGCAGCAGACAGTCAGTTGTACCTTCTGCAAAAAGCCAGGGCATAGATGGAACGAGTGCAGAAAGAGGCTCGGGAAGTGCCTTCTTTACGGAGCGGCAGATCACCAGCTGAGGGATTGTACTAGGTCTGGGGGACGAGCAGCCCAGGGAGGTGGAGCCAGGGCAGCAGCAGGCCAGCAGAGGGGACCAGCTCTGCAGATACAGCAGCAGAGGTTCATCCAGCACCAGCAGCAGGCCAGGGGAGGCCAGCAGGGGCGAGGATTTGCCATGGCAGCAGAGGATGCGGAGGCCATCGGAGAGCTGATTGCAGGTTCGATTCTTCTCGACTCCAGTCCAGCTTTTACATTATTCGATTTCGGTGCTTCGCATAGCTTCATATCAGTATCTTTTGCGATTAGACACGGTATCGTAGCTGAATCGTTGTCTAGGACTTACAAGATCACGACCGGGGGTGGCATTATCCTCGTGAGTGATGTTTGTAAGGGTCGGAGAGTAGTTTTGGGAGACCGTGAGTTGGAGGTGAGCCTGTTCGTAATGCCATTGCCGAACTATAATATAGTACTAGGCATGGATTGGTTGTGCAGGCACCATGCCAGCATTGATTGCAGAGGGGGTAGAGTTCTCTTCAGAGCGCCGGGGGAGCCAAAGTTTGAGTACTCCAGACGTCAGGCAGAGCAGAGCAGCGGAGTCTTCTGTGGAGTCTCGATCGAGGAGCAGGCGATTCCACACCCCTTGATAGCAGAGTATATGGATGTTTTCCCAGAGGAGTTGCCGGGATTGCCACCAGACAGAGACATAGAGTTCTCGATAGACTTGGTTCCAGGAACGGAGCCCATCTCTCAGCATGTCTATCGGGTGAACAATAGTGAGCTGGTGGAGCTGAAGAAGCAAGTGGATGAGCTACATGACAAGGGCTTCATCCGCTCGAGTTCGTCGCCATGGGGTGCACCAGTGTTGTTTGTGCCGAAGAAGGATGGGTCAGTACGGATGTGTATTGACTATAGGGCACTCAACAACCTCACGATCAAGAACAAATATCCACTGCCGCGGATCGACGATCTTTTTGACCAGTTGAGCGAAGCTCGGGTATTTTCCAAGATTGATCTGAGGTCGGGATATCACCAGGTGAAGGTGAAGGGGGAGGATATTCCCAAGACCGCTTTCAGGACGCGGTACGGGCAGTTTGAGTTTTTGGTTATGCCGTTTGGGCTAACCAATGCACCAGCAGTGTTTATGAACCTTATGAACAAGGTGTTCCACCAGTATCTGGATCAGTTTGTGTTAGTGTTCATTGACGACATCTTGATATATTCCAAGACTGAGGAGGAGCACGAGGAGCATTTGAGGATAGTGCTGGAGATTCTCATGAAGGAGCAGCTTTACGGGAAGCTCTCCAAGTGTGAGTTCTTTTTGGATCGGGTGGACTTCTTGGGGCATGTGGTGACTGGAGATGATATCTTAGTTGACCCCAAGAAGATTGTAGCAGTTGAGGCATGGGCAGCGCCGACTTCAGTTGCAGAGATCAGGAGTTTCCTGGGGCTGGCAGGATATTATCGGAGATTTGTGCAGGATTTCTCCCGGGTTGCAGAGCCGTTGACTCGGTTGACCCGGAAGGATGCTGAGTATGTTTGGTCAGAGGAGTATCAGGCAGCTTTTGATGAGTTGAAGAAGCAGCTTACGACAGCTCCGATTCTGACATTGTCTTCAGGATCTGGTGGTTTCATTATCTATAGTGACGCTTCAGGGAAGGGGCTGGATTGCGTCTTGCAGCAGCATGAGAAGGTGATTGCCTATGCTTTCAGGTAATTATGTCCCCATAAAAAGAACTACCCTACCCACGACCTGGAGCTGGCAGCAGTGATATTTGCTCTGAAGTTGTGGAAGCATTATCTGTATGGTAAGAGGGTGGAGATCTTCACAGATCACAAGAGCTTAAAGTATGTGTTCACTCAGAAGGAGTTGAACATGAGACAACGCAGATGGCTAGAGTTGATGAAGGATTTTGACATCCTACTTCAGTATCACCCAGGGAAGGCCAACGTGGTTGCCGATGCCTTGAGTAGGTATCCGACAGCCATGTGTTTGACCATGGATCGACATTTACTTGCAGACTTGGAGAGCCTTAGGATTGAGGTGATCGTGCCCGGAGTGCAGATGCAGATGTGGGGCATGCAGATTCAGTCAGACTTGGTGGAGAGGATCAAGTCGACACAGTTTGAGGACGTTGCTCTGCGGTGTCTCCGAGAGCAGGTTCGAGCAGGATTGCTGGAGGGCGAGTTTTCTCTTGCATAGGATGGTGCCTTGAGGCACGGTTCCAGATTATGTGTGCCCAGCGGAGAGCTTAGGGAGCAGGTTATGCAGGAGGCCCACAGATCTCAGTACTCTATACACCCAGGTGCCAACAAGATGTATCGGGATCTGAGGGAGCATGTTTGGTGGTCAGGGATGAAGCGGGAGGTGGCTCGCTTCGTGGCTAGGTGCTTGGTCTGTCAGCAGGTCAAGGCAGAGAGACAGAGGCCCGGTGGATTGTTGCAGCCGCTGCCCATTCCCGAGTGGAAATGGAAGCATATCACTATGGACTTCGTATCAGGATTGCCGCGCACACCAGGAGAAAAAGACGCGATTTGGGTCATCGTTGACAGGTTGACCAAATCGGCCCACTTCTTGCCATTCAAGGTGGGTACGTCTACAGAGAGGCTGGCGGAGATGTATATGCTGCAGATAGTCAGGATTCATGGGGTTCCGGTCAGCATCGTCTCAGATCGGGATAGTCACTTTACTTTCTATTTCTGGAGGAGTCTGCAGACCAGCTTGGGCACTCTGCTCAAGTTTAGTACTGCATACCACCCCCAGACGGACGGACAGTCAGAGAGGACTATTCAGACACTTGAGGATATGCTGCAGACGTGCGTCCTGGACTTTGGAGGTTCCTGGGAGGATCATCTTCATTTGGTGGAGTTTGCTTACAATAACAGTTTCCAGGCCAGCATCGAGATGTCACCTTTCGAGGCTCTGTACGGGCGTAGGTACCGTACACCCTTATCTTAGAATGATGTAGGTGAGCGAGCTTTACTGGGGCCAGAGATGGTTGTTGACGCAGCCGAGAAGGTAAAGCTCATCAGGGACAGACTTCGCATGGCGCAGGACAGACATTGGCACTGGGCCGATAGCCACCGGAGGCCGTTGGAGTTTGAGGTACAGATTAGAGTAGGATTAGATTTAGGTTTGTTTGTTTGTGATTTTTTTGATCATGTTTGTTTATTATAATTAATTGAGACCTTGCTTGTGATTAGGTCGGAGACCAGGTTTTCTTGAGGATATCTCCGACTCGTGGTACGATACGTTTTGGTGGAGGCTGGAAGCTTAGCCCGCGCTTCATCGGCCCTTTCGTTATCAGCGGGAGAGTCGGTGACGTTGCATACAGGCTAGACTTGCCGCCTGTGCTAGTGGGGGTCTACAACGTATTCCATGTATCACAGTTGAGATGGTACGTGGCTGACCCTAGCCATGTGCTCGATCATTCAGAGATTGAGGTTGGGCCTTCTCTCAGCTATCCAGAGCAGTCAGTGGAGATTCTGGATCGATGGGAGAAGGTTCTGAGGAACCAGGTGATACCCTTGGTACGCGTCACATGGTGGCATCATTCTCTAGGAGAGTCTACCTGGGAGTGGGAGGATGAGATGCGCCAGCGGTACCCATATCTTTTTGGACCGTGAGGTATACTTTCTATCCTTCTCATCAGTTGTATTTCGCCTTTCAATTTCGAGGACAAAATTCTTTTAAGGAGGGTAGATTTGTCACTACCACATTTCTAGTTTGAGGGTATTTTTGACATTTTTGGGGTTATTTGAATTTATTAGAATTTATTTGAATTTATGGGAATTTTTAGAAATTATTTTGGAATAGTTTGAATGAGGGTTGACTAGGTTGACTTTGACTAGCTTTGACTTTGTGACCTAATCCTAGTTGAGTTGGACTTGGCTAGATATGAGACCCTAGGTTAAGTTAAGTTAACCATACTCTAGTTAGTGAAATCAATTAGGAATATTGAGATTTGAATAGAAAGATTTTGACCACAAGTCATGACTTGTGATTTTTTAAGTCATTTGTTTTATGACAAAGCCCAAAGCCCATTAGCCAAGTGCCCAACCCTAACCCTAACATTTTTGTCCAGCTACTTAACCCATCCTAGGGATCCCCCCTTATAAATATTCTCTTAGAAATTAGGGCTAGCCTCTAAGGAAGAACAAGCTTTAGAAAGAGGTAATGTCCCAACTTCAAAAATCCCTAGAAATTCCATTTTAGCTCCATTTTCCCTCAAACAAATTGCAATGGGTTTTAAATGAAGTGTTCTTGCTGTTGTTACATGTTATTCTCAGATTCAAATCAATTTGGAGGAGTTTGACCATCAAGAGGAACATCTCTCTTTAGAGCTTTTTGGAAATTTTGATACATAGAGGTAACTTTCTATTTACACCATAAAATTCTGGTTTTATTGCATATCTAGGGAGCCCTAGGCCTAACCTAACTGTAGGAATAGGAAACCCTAGAATTTGAGTCCATTTTGTGTCCTATATGGACACGTATCAGTCCTATAGTGTAGGTATTTGTGAAAATGCCACAAAGAAACTTTTTGTGTTATTTTCGAAATCTTTTTGAATAGGAAATTAGTTTTTGTTGTCGCTTACACGTTTCTTTTGGACTGGGGGTGTCCCTGTGTCGTATCGTGTCGGATTCGACACGTGCACACGCGGGTGCGCGCGCGCGCGGGGCTGTGCGCGTGTCCTGCTGTGCGGGAGCTCCACTGGACACAATACGCGACAACTGGACACGAGTTTTGACACACCCCTTGGGGCACTCACTGACACGCCACGTGTCAAGTTTCAGGGGCCCACGTGGCGTATCGAGGGAGTTATCCACGTTGCACTGGTCGGGGCTGTCAGTTCCAGTCGGGATTTCTTGACACTGATACGGCTTTCGTATCACTCACAGACACGTCGAGGACACGATACAGGTTGACCTAGTCCTAGCCCTAGTGTGGGCGTACACGTGTGCACGAGCATGTGTCTTAATTCGTGCTGTGTCGTGTGCACGACACGCGTGCACACGTGCACGATGCAGTGCACTGAACAGTGCCAGTTTTGCACTATTTTGAGTGTTAAATCATTTGGACACGTTTGTGTCCACTTTGGTGGACACAAACTCATTGTAGGACACGTATATAATGTATATTTTAATTACCATCCTTTTATTTTGTATTTTAATATGTTTTCATTAGGTATTTATCAATTCCCAAAATTCTGAACAGTGTATCATTATCCTGAAATTTCCAGTTTTTGAGAGTGAACTTTGTCATCATTTTAAACCTAATTAATGCTGTGTGATGTTGGGTTTAAATCCCAATTAGGGTTCTCCTATAGGTAATCTAGTTGTGTGTCAAATTTTGTGTGATTTGGTGGTATATTGCATTCAAGATGGGGGTTGAATGGGTGGACTGTGTAATGGTTTCAGATTTCTGAAATTGTGATTGATTTCCTTCCTTCTTGCTGTCCTATTGCCAGGATCACACATTCACTCACACCCCTATGTCTCACACACATAATTCATTCATCCATCACTCACTCTCCACACACACACACAGCCACACACATATTTCACTCAATGCTCACTATTTTTTTCCCACTCACACATACACACACATCTCACATCACTCACTCTCTACACGCATTGTTTTACACACACTCACCTCACTGTCCAGGTTACACTCACACACAAGCATTCACACACACACACACACACACACACACACACACACACACACACACACACACTCTTGTACTCTCTCTCTCTCTCTCTCTCTCTCTCTCTCTCTCTCTTTATTTCCTATTCTTCCTAAGTGTAGGTTTATGTATAAAGTATGTATACAATATATAATATATGTAATGTATACCTATATGTATATATGTTTGAGCCTATATTTATATATATATATATATATATATATATATATATATATATATATATATATATATATATATATATATATATATATATATATATATATATATATATATATATATATATGATGTTTTCTAATAATTGCACTATAACCTATGTAATGTACATATATAGGTAATATGTAGGAATGCAATATAAATGTGTATCTATATATATAACCTTGTGATGCATGATTAGGTAGCCTATAGCTATGGCTCATTGTCTAAGGGTATGTGTGAATGCCAACTAACATGTGTAGTTGGTCTGGATAGCCTGGTAGTGTTGTGTACTAGCTAGTGTAGGTTGTTAGACCTAGTTTGACCTAGTATAGACTAATGTAGACTAGTATAGACTAGTTGACCTAGTTTAGACTTGTTAGACCTAGTTTGACCTAGTATAGACTAATGTAGACTAGTATAGACTAGTTGACCTAGTTTAGACTTGTTAGACCTAGTTTGACCATAGTTGACCAAGTTTGACTTCTAGGGTTGACCAGAGTTGACCAAGAGTTGACTTTGGCCTAGATTGACCTAGACTCATGTAGAGTGCATAGTAGAACTTCTTTTTACCATTTTAGACTTGTTGTGACTTGTGCTGTTCTGATTAGGAGCCAGACACCACTCCTCGGACAATACTTTCATATTGGACACTCAGATACCAGACGAGTACATTCTCTGATCATTTCATATCCTGCTTAGAATTATTTTCCTGCTTTAGATTACTTTACTTGATGCTGTCACGACATTATCACGGATTGGTACTATATGGATCTCTTCATTCGATGTTATCCCCCTCGGGAGCATCGGGTACATTGTGTCATGTGCGTTTCACTTTCATCATGTACTCCTGTGCTTTCACCATACATGTATACTCCTGTGAATCATGTACTCTCATGTTCATGGAGCCCTTATGTATAATATCATGTGCACCCTTTTATGGGCCCCCATGTGATATCATGTATAATAACATAACCTGCTTAGATCCTTGTGTATTGATTGGGGAAACGGGGGAGTGCTAGTAGTCATGTGAACAATTCCATAGTAGTGTAGATCATGTGAAACTCTTTAGTGTAGATCATGTATATATCTGTTCTCTTCACATGTGCTATTCTGTACTCTGACTCACTAGCCACTGCTAGTTCTTTACTTATATTAGATATTTCTATTACAGTTCTCTCTCTCTGTTTACATACTGTATTCTTCAGTACCTATATCTTACTCTACTGCATGTTTATATTTTTTAACTTGCTATGATCTGTTGAGATGTATTGTGCTCGCTCCTGTCCTGACTGGACCTGTTAAAAATATTACAGAGGACGAGAAGGAGGCCTGTGTGGATACCTTCTACGGGGCAGCCCTAGACGACACTTGCGAGCTGGACTCTCAGGAGGACCCAGCTCTAGCTGAGGACATCACCCCCATTGCCTAGACTTGTTTAGTTAGGCTTATCTTACTTTATGTTGTCTTGAGACTGTTTAGCTAGACTTTACTTATGTTCAGAGATTTTGAGTTGTATATATTCTTTCATATCCTGTAGCTGAGTTTGTACTCTGGATTTTAGCTAGGATGTTATCTTAGACTACTTTATCAACTGTTTTCCTTGAGTACTATAACATATCTTGCTTTCTTCTTCCTTAGTTGTGATTGAGTTTATTTACTGCTATGTCACCCCCATTTGGAAAGTATAAATTGTTTAGCATATTACTGCTAGATGTTGTGATCTAGAACAGCGTTCTACCGCCGACACTGCGACGTAGGCTGGACGTACCCACGTCTCGTGCCCTTACTCTAGGGTGCGGGTCGTGACAGCTTTGGAGCAACAACAGTTAATAACAATACTGGTGCACGGAAGTGCACTATGAATTGTTATGTTCTCCCTCGCTTTACGCTTATGATTTATCATGTCGCGCAAGTCAGCGGAAGGGAGTTTTGCCTTACAACCCATGTTGCATGCATTGGCGAGCTTTGCATGCGGGTTCGTAAGGAGAGTAGGCGCATCCAGACTTAGTTCATGTGCAGGGGAAACCCCCACATCTATGTTCTGTGATGTCCTTGAAGACAGCCCCGTGCTATACGCGTTGGGGCCTGTCTTTTTATTGTGGGCGCATAGGCCTTGGAGACTGGCCTTGGGCACATGCTCCTTGATAGCATGTCTGAGCCTCCTTAATATGGGCGCATAGTATGGATCCAGAGAGCCTGGGCACATAGCCTTGGGCGCATGGCTCTGGATGCCCATCCTGTTGAAGACATAAGTGTTCTGGTTGGGGCTATGCGCCCAAACACTCCCTTGGGCGCATGCCTGGTGGAGCAGCGCTATTTTTTTCCAGTTTGGCCTCCTTCGTTTGTGAGCCTCGCCGGGTTCGGCCAGAGTGTCATACACCCTAATTTTTGGCATCGTAGTATTTTCCTTTGCCAAGTCTCGGGTGTTGAACACCCAGTTGTTGGTTGTACAGGGAAGAAGTCACTAGGCTAGTAGAGCCCGGAACGGTGTGAGCCTTCTCCATTTGGGAAACTTTTGTGGCAGAGTCATGCGCCCATGTGACAGATTCCTCCAGCTACATATCTGCTATGACACTAGCAGGATATGCACAATGAGCCTTCAGAAGCCAAGTCTTACGAGACTTTTTTGGCTTCGCTAATTTTGAGGGAGTAGAGCCATCCTTCGAGAGCATCTCTTCGAACGCCTGCTGATCAAACTTTACGATCAGTATCTTCTGAGTACTCCCCACTTTGTCGGTATCAGATTGCGTCACCACCTTCTCGTCAGAGGAAAAGGTAGTCCCCAGCAGAGTCATCATTTTTGTGGACACACACATAAAAGAAGAAGAAAATACTGTCTTTCCTTTTATTGGCGCAAGGCACCACAAATCGAGTACGCTTGAGAGATCCTGCGCTGAGGATCCCCGAGTACAAAAAAGAATTCTAGGGAATGGGACGATGGAGATTGAGCGGCAGTTGCTCCTTTACTTCGTTGACAGTCCGATTACAAAAGTAGAAAAAAACCTAAGAAAATTGCTAACTCTCGGCTCACTGGCAAGAAGTGCAACAATTTGGCTCTTGAAAATGCTTTTCGTTCTGTGTTTTGGAGAGGGATGAGGCCCCCCTTTTATAGTCGTTCTTGAGCTAGAATGATGTTATGCGCCCACATGAGGAAACACACTGGTTTTTATGTAGGCGCATTGTCATGCTTTGGGCGCATAGGATGTAGGCGCATACAGGCTACGAGATCGTGGGTTGGTCATGGTGTTGACGTGGCCGCATGCTTCAGTGCACGACTGCTCGTGGAGACTGACGTGGCCGTGTGCTTCGGTGCACGTTTTGATCATGGCTTTGACTGAGTCAGGCTTAGGCGCATAGCCATGTCTCAGGCTATGCACCCTCCTTTCGTGGGAGCTATTCTTGGGCGCATGAAGCTTCACTGACTGGGCGCATGGAGCTACACTGACTGGGCGCATGGAGCTCCACTGACTGGGCGAATGGAGCTATACTGACTGGGCGCATGGAGCTTCACTGACTGGGTGCATGGAGCTACACTGACTTGGGCGCATGGGGCTTCATTTGCTGAAAATTTTTCATGCTTCTACAGACGCAGCGTGATTAAGTAAGGCTAAGTTATGCTAGGTGTCACGCCCCAGAACCAGAATACTGGAGAGCGGGGGAGTGATTCAGCCAGCTACGTATTACGGGTAGAAGAATACCGTATAATATGATCAATGCTGTCTAACCAGACGAGGGGGTGCATACTACATAAAAGTCTTACTATGGTCATTACACATCTATTGTCTCAATCATTCAAACAAGAAACAGAAATATAGAACATGTAAGGTAAAGCAGTAAGGCGTCCCAAATGCTCAGTCAAAATGTTCTTGAGATCTGGCTTTACAAAATACAGCCAGATGATGTAGTAAGTATACACAATTATTATCAGCTGCAGTCTGACTTAATTATAATTATGCAAAAGTAAGTACAAGACAATCCGACTAACATGTCGGTGCCAAACGACAAGGTATAAAGTAGATAACAAAACGAGTGGTGAAGTTAAGGAACCCACTCGAGGCCTCCTGCGATCATTCCTCTAGTATTGACCATCCTGGAGGTGGAAGTACGCTGAGTCCTCGGGAACTGGCTCTAAATCTGGCCATGCAAAACCAGAGAGGTTAGACCTCTAATAGCAAGTACCACAAGGGAGCACGACATGAGAACTAAAACCAGTAAGTAAGAGAATATAATAATAGATCTCTGATTGCTACTAGAACTCACATCAAGACACTTTGAACCAACCTTCCAACCAAACAAGGACAGAAGTTGGCCCGTCATGTCCTGACATTCTGATCATCCCAGTTAGGTAACAGAGTACAGTGCACAAATAAATCATTTTGAACGGCCAATCAACTCCTACGGCTTGCTATTATGAGTCCCAAGTTATCCTGGAATAATGCAATTAGGGATTCCTCAGTTCTTACTATGTGCAAGCAAGGCTAGTCTATCCAGTCGATCAATTGGCCCATGCATGAATTAGACGAGTCCTAGCAGGACGCCCGTCAATATATAATATACAATAATAATAAAAGCAGATACTGTTCCCTGCCCGTGTGGCAGATTTACAGTATCTGTGGGAACCAGCCGGCCCGTCGGGTACTACTCGTCCCAAGGGGGCTGCCATGTAAGAATTCGGGAATCTATTCTCTCCATACAATCATTATTTTATTTAACTTAATAGTCTCTACGTTGAGTGAAATCCCATGCCGTGGATCATGGTCATTCAAATGAGTACTTTCGTACGGGGTACGATATGCACAACTCTACAACGATACCAGTGCGGTTAGGTTGCAGGTCTTACATAGCGTAATGCAACAATCAAATCTATCCACGGTAATCATGCCTTGACCATAAAGTACACATGCTTCTTTTGTAGAAAAAAATAACTAAATAAATAAATAAATAAATAGATTGAAGCCTGCATGTGCATGTATGTCAATATTCGGGATCAGCCAGTCGAGTACAATGGTTCATAACATGAACGTGTCTCATTCATTTCATTCAATAAGACGACTAGCCAGTCTCTTGGTTCCAATTAGGAACGCATGATCAATTTAGTCAAGATCACAATCATTATCAATGGTGGCAAGGCATGAAAGTCAATTTGCATTCAGTGGGGTCGAGTCTACAACTCTCAGGGTTTAATTCTAGTCAATCCGGGTATCTATAACTCAATTCATGACACATGGTACATCCCACGTAACAATCTATAATTAACAGAAATATCAACATATCATGATTATATCAAGTTTATGCAAAAAGGCGTAAGGATATAAAATGGACGTTAAACATCTAATAAGATATCAATATACAGGGCTATAGAAGATCCAGGGTAAGCAGGCTACTCTCATGTCAGCCTACGCTTATGCCAGCGTACGCTCAGGTCAAGCTACGCTCAAGCCAGCATACGTCCAGGTCAAGCTACGCTCAAGCCAAGCTAGCGTATGGGAGTCATACGCTTCCAAAAGGCAGCGTATGAACTCCATACGACTCCTGACCATCCAAGTCAGCGTATGCAAGTCATACGCTCCCAAAAGGTAGC
Organism: Iris pallida; assembly: GCA_029216955.1. Lineage (NCBI taxonomy): Eukaryota > Viridiplantae > Streptophyta > Magnoliopsida > Asparagales > Iridaceae > Iris > Iris pallida. Next base: position 3,668,084 of record JANAVB010042419.1, on the reverse strand, counting down.
GTATGAACTCCATACGACCCCTGACCATCCAAGTCAGCGTATGCAAGTCATACGCTCCCAAAAGGTAGCGTATGAACTCCATACGACCCCTGACCATCCAAGTCAGCGTATGCAAGTCATACGCTCCCAAAAGGTAGCGTATGAACTCCATACGACTCCTGACCATCCAAGTCAGTGTATGCAAGTCATACGCTCCCAAAAGGCAGCGTATGAACTCTATACGACTCCTGACCATCCAAGTCAGCGTATGCAAGTCATACGCTACCTTATGCAAGTCATACGCTTCCAAAAGGTAGCGTATGAACTCCATACGATACCTGACCATCCAAGTCAGCGTATACGAGTCATACGCTCCCAAAAGGTAGCGTATGAACTCCATACGACACCTGACCATCCAAGTCAGCGTATGCGAGTCATACGCTCCCAAAAGGTAGCGTATGAACTCCATACGACACACGCTTCCAAAAGGTAGCGTATGCAAGACACACGCTTCCTAAAAAGGCAGCGTATGGACTCCATGCTGCGCTAAAGAGCACGCACAGCTCAGTGACACAGCTAAAAAGCTAGCATACACTGCTCACTGTCTTCTCCAAACAGCAAGAACTCCATAGTTGTACCCCAAAGCTTCAAAAGTCCATAACTTGGTCAAAATAAGTCCGAATCCAACTTTCCAAAGGTCAAAATTGGGTAGGATGAACTGCTCTACGACATGGAACTATCAAATCTTGAGAACAAAGGAGTTTGCTAGATCAAAACCCATAGACAACCGAAAATACAATAACTTAGATCTATAAGAAATGAACCAATGAAATCAAAAATACTAAGCACTAAACTTTCTTAGAATCATGAGAGGAAGAATATTGAACCATAAAATATGGTCCTCATGTAGAGCAAGATGTACTTGCCTAGTTGGTAGGTGGAGAGAGTAATGAAAGGAAGAAGAAGAAGTAATGGTGAAGAAGGAGTGAATGAGGAGAGAGAAGGGAGAGGGTAGCTTTAAGTAGCAAAGGGGTGGTAGGTGGGAGTTGGGCCGGGTTCTTAATGGGTCGGGTTTAAGGGGCTCATGCCAACCGAAAATAAAACTAAAGCAGAGAAGTAAATTGCAGGAAATAAAATGCAGAAATAAAATTGCAGGAATTAATTAGCATGAAAATTAAAGAGCAGCTAATTAATTAACATGAAAATTTAAAGAGCAGATAATAGAATTGCAGAAAAATAAAGTACAAAAATAAAATACAGATAATTAATTAACATAAAGTTATAGGAATTTAAATACAGGATACTACATGATAAATACTAAATAATACATTCAGGCAATATACGTATTAGAATACGCATTCCGGGAACGGGGAGTGACACTAGGCTATCAAAGTCATTCTAAGCACTGTCCCATGTTTTATACGGTTGTCAAAATTTCTTGGTTTCACGATCGTAAGGCCCATCGTATAAAGTATGACTTGGGTGGTAGTGTCGCACAGAACACAAGTTGGCTTAAGGCACGATGTCACGAACTTAGTGTTTAAGGCACGAACTACGTTAGGTTTAAGATGAGTTTGGAAAAGGGCTATCAAATAGGCGTTACTGAGTTGAGTAATATGATAGGGCAACAAGGAAGAATGCTCGCGACCATGGGTCATCGAGGCGGTCTCAAATGTTAGAAGTCTTGAACTTGGTCCTGAAATGATGGTATCATTGGAAGAAGAATGACTGTGTGAGACGTCAGTTCGAGTTGAGTCTTGTATGGTCATGGATAACTTGTCGACAAGGGCAATGGTTCATCGAGCGGCAACTCGGGGCCACGGGACCGACTCGGCCTAGGAGGAAACAGGGTATAATCGTGCAAGGATGATAGCACAGGTTAAGCGGGGACTTACAACGGGGCTAGCTACTTGCGTTGAAAGGATTTCGACTAACAAAACTATACGTCCATGATAGCTTGTGATGCTAGTGACCTTTCATATAGATTGGTCGGCACGGGCGAAAATTCGCAGGTGTGCCTTTGGATTGAGTCGAGTTGAATAGGTGCACGATCAGAAGACAATGTTTGGGGCATAAGATTTGGCTGCAATGTAGATATCATGCTTCGGCACGGAGATGTGGCATCGAGTCTTAAGTTATTGGCATATAGTTGCATAAATTGGAATTGAGTCGTTTTGAGTTTAAGTCAGGAATCGCCGTAAGGCAATGTTGGTTAAGTGATACCGTGAGGCACAAGATTACTATATCACGCCAGAAAATGAGAATAAGGAATATAATTTTAAATTCAAAGATCATACATGGTTATAGGTTGAAACAACATGGTATTTGACTATTTTATTTGATTATATGGAATTTTAAAAATCCTTGCTTTCAAATTGTCTTTATCTTCGTGAAGCTTTTGATAGATAAGTTTCAAGATATTCCACATGATAACTTAATATATTACTACTTCATCTCTGTAAGGTGGGTAGAATATCTTGTCTCTTCTCTATAATTGTTTTCGAAAAGCTTATTTTTAAATTTAAATTTCGAGGACGAAATTTTGGTAAGGTGGGTAGAGTATAATAACCGCATTTTCGTTCAGTAATGTAGTAATTTCAAAATTGTATTTTGAATTATTTTTTTTTGATAACTAATAGCATAAACATTGTTATTATTACAATTTATTAATATACTCTTTATAAAATTTGATTTCATTAGTTACCCTTTTGCATATTAATCTCTAAAGTAAATTTGATTTCTTGTAATTTAATTTATGAAATCAACACTCTAGTAAAATTTTCTTTACATATTTACCTAGACACATAAGCTAATTAGGTTTCACCTTAAGAAAGCTTGCATGAATGGCTTAGGTTGTTTTGGTAATTTTCCAACCTATTTTAATCATGACATTGCTAATAAATAAATAAATGTTCCAATAGATATTTGTAAGGGAGAAAGAGAAGTCACCTCCCTTCTCCTCTCTTTCCCCTCAACCGAACCCTTCCCTCTCTATCTCTCTCCCTCTCGACACTCTCTGTCTCTACTGCTGCTGCCGCTACTACTGCTGCTTCTGCGCGCTGCCGCTGCTGTGCTGCACCCGCTGTCCGCCGACCGCCGACCACCCGCGCCCGTGCCGGCCACCACCGCCACCTCCAGCACCTCTTTCTTCTCCTCTTCCTCCTCCATTTTCAATAAACCTAGGTAAAATCCCTTATTTCCTTTCCTTTCCCTTCCAATTTCAGATTAGGTTAAGAAGAAATTTGGATATGTATGTGTGAATGCATGTACATTTAACACAAATCCTTAATTGGGTATTATGATTAGGAAAAGTTGGGAAGGCCAAAATCTAGATCAACATCAACCCAAGGCAAGTCCTCCTACCTCTTACTTTGAAAAATTCCTTTCTAGTCATTTCCTTGAGCAATATGGTTTAATTATAAATTCTGGGAATTATAAAATTCATAAATAAATCTAATTTCATGAGGTGAGTAATATGGAATTTTTAGTATAAATTGGTAGGAGTGTACTCATGAATACATATACAATTGATGTATATATCTATATATATATGAAATGGTCACAAGTATTGGACACAATACAATTAGATACTTGGACATACAACATGATATATATATATATATATATATATATATATATATATATATATATATATATATATATATATATATATATATATATATATATATATATATATATATATATATATATATATATATGAAATGGTCACAAGTATTGGACACAATACAATTAGATACTTGGACATACAACATGATATATATATATATATATATATATATATATATATATATATATATATATATATATATATATATATTGGACACAAGTATTGGGCACAATACAAAAAATACATGGACACATTACACTTTGAGTAAATATACATGTTGGACACGATATGTGGACACATTACACTTGGACAAATGTGTAAATTGGACACAACAACATGTGGACCCATTTTGCTTGGACATAAGTGTTGGATACATCTTGAATAGACATTTCAAAATTTATTTTGTTATATATAATGATCCTTTATATATATATATATATATATATATATATATATATATATATATATATATATATATATATATATATATATATATAAAATATATATATAAATATCTATACATACGTAAATGTATATATATGTGTATATTTACTTATGTTGGGATACATCGTTTGTAACGGAAAACAAGAAATTATACTCTTTGCAAATCTTGGTTCAATTTAGGATGCTCAACCTTTAATTTAGGATACGGACACAATGTGAAGAATACAAATAATGGACACATCAACTTATGTTTTGTGAGAATATGTATATAAGTATATGTAGATGTATGGACACAAACTATAAGCTTTATACATATATGGACATCTATACATATGTATAAAAATATATCATAGACACAACACATGAGATATATTATCTTGAATATTTAAATTAACAATTGGTATCACTTTTGGGCATAGTCTTATACTTGTTTAAGATTCAAAATTTACCTATGAACACATCTTTAGTATATATGTCCACATTAGATTCGTTTTCAATATAAATGAAAAATAATTTTGCTTTATCAAAAATACCATTTCTGTCCATACTTTAAAATATACCAATTTAAGGTAGTTTGGCATGATAATTTAGTTAATATTGATATGTATGGGTACCTACATGTTAAGGTAACCTTACATATGTTTGGTTCAACTTTTAAACTTCCATTGACATCCTCAACAAACCAAAAGTATAATTATAAGTAATTTAAAATATAATTAGTATCATGCTACTATCACAAGGTTATAAGAATTAATGGATATTTTAAGAGTAAAATTTGACATCATTATACTACTAACAACTTTGTTTTGATATTGGATAGCCTTTAGCAAAGTACCCGAGGCAATTAGATTTACTTGCTAGATTGCTTGCTAAGGTAAAAGTTTTATAATTTATATATATATATATATATATATATATATATATATATATATATATATATATATATAAATGTAGTTAATATATATATATATATATATATATATATATATATATATATATATATATATAACTTCGTTGTTACCGGTGTTGAGAGTTGCTCCACCGAAGGGGTCGGCGAGCCCGATATATATTTGCGTGGTTCCGGTGTTGAGAGTTGCTCCACCGAAGGGGTCGGCGAACCCATGATTATATGTTTTGTCTCTTGTGAAAATTTTGGAATCTCAAAATACAAAGGAGACTCTGCCAAAATTTTCGAAAATTTAAGAGATAACAAATTTTTGAATTCTAGAGAAATCGGTTTATTCTCATTAAACCTGAAAATTCTCTAGATAGATCCTCTGAAAAATTAACCCACAATTAGTAAGCATTAGGCGGAGGAGAAACAACCTGAATATCCCTAAAAAGTCCCGCAACATAATTATAACCAAAAAGTTGATCAGTATTACTTTCGACTCATTCGTAAGGCCATACGAATCGAGTATGCGAGGCTTAGCTCACTTATGCCCATGGGAGGCAATTTTCAATTTTGTCCAAGGGAGGCAAACTTTATGGTAAGCTTAAGGAAAGCTCGAAAATTTTACATATACATCGACAGTAACATCGGGTAGATGAATTTTTGTAAGCCCAAGGGAGGCGCAGGGCCGGAATCTAAGCACCGTGCCACCAAAATCACAGCCTGATCCCAGGTATACGGGATTGTTGACGGGAAGCTATTAGATGAATATTCAGGGGGTTGTTCTCCAAAAATTGCATTGCATTTTAGGATTTGTCCTCCAAACATGGCACTTCATTCTAGGAAAACTTATCCCTATTAATGGGAGCCGACAGGATATTACACTGCTTAGTTGAAGGGAAAAAGAGAAATTCATATACTAATGTGAAGCTGCAATTCCTATTTCCTTTAATGAAAAGCCATTATATTCCATTCTTTGTCATACTTACATTTTCTTAACCGTCTTTGACCGAGGACTTGCTTGTCATTCTAAACGACCTAGTATTTGTTCACTAGGGGAAGATGATGTACCTGCAGAAATGATACCTCTGGGTGACGAGGACAATATCGAGGAGTAGACTATTTGGAGAATCTCAACTAGTATTTTATAGTTTTCATAATGTTGTAAAAGAATAGTTTGTTGTAATAACTTAAGCAGTTGTACTCTTTGAAATAGTTGGTTGTTTAATTAAAGAATGTAATGTATTTAGTAATTCCTTGTATTTTTCATTCTGATGTTTTACGGACGACAATCGCGAATTCGGCGCGTAGCCTGGGGATGTATTAATGACGTCACCGTTGAATCTGAGATGTGGGACGTGACACGTCTTTTAGTGGTGGCCCATGCAGGTCCACAAAGAATGGAAAATCTAGGATAGGATACAGGCTAATCTTTTAAGGAGACCTATATAGGTTAAGCTATAAACCTAAGTCTTGTTCTTATGAAAAGTCTACAAAGAATCGTAGGTTAGGGAATACTCCACAAGTTTCATCCTTAGCTAATAGATTTTCTATAGTGATTTCACATGGTTTAAAATACTAACCTATAACTACTATTAAGGATGTAGATTATATTGGAAAGTATTGGGTAGTAAGAGGATTGATTATGACTTAAAAATCTAGGAGTAATCCAAAGATAATTAGACAAGTATTCTTACTAGAGTAGCCTAGTGAAGGATTGTAGAAAGTTCCTTAAGGATCTTGAAATATGTACCCTTAGTAAACCTGGGGTTTAGATTTATCTAGAATCATTATATAGACTGGGTTAGAAAAGGAATAAGGATCACCTAGTCAATAGGCTAATAATGATTCAAGACTATTTAGGACGAGTATAGTTTTGTGGGATTACACTACTAAAATCTGTCCAATCAGCGACGCCGGAGGATGTCGCTAAATTGGGCAGATACGTCGCTAAATCCAATTGGCGACGTATTTAGCGACGTTTTGATGTAGTTACGATTTACCTAGTCGCTAAACACCAGGACGTCGCAATACATCGCTATTGCGACGATAATTAGCGACGCAGACGCGTCGCTAATTCAGCGACATACATCGACTACATTTACCGACGTCGCCTAGCGACGTTCCATACATCCATGCTGACTTGGCATATCAGGAAATTAGCGACGTTCTGCGACATTGATACTTCACTATATTACCGACACATAGCGATGTTTTAGTGACGTCTTAGTTAGCGACGTATAGTGACGATCAGCGACGTGGTGACACATATTTAGCGACGTTTCGATACTTAATTAGCGACGTGTATATTCGTCGCTGGACGTCGCTAAACGTCGCTGAACGTCGCTAAATTTGGTAAATTTTTTTAAAAAATACAGCATTTGCAGCAGCATCTACAGCAGCATTTGCAGCAGCACCTACAGCAGCATTTCCTTAGGTTCGCCGACCCCTTTGGTGGAACACTCAACACCAGCTGATCAGGAGGAGCATCACGAACCCAAAGTATCAAACAATATGAAACACATATGAAACACAATCACGAACACATAAAACACAATCACGAACACATATGAAACACAATCACATCACTCAACACAAATATATGAAAATTTTCAACAACAGTGTCAAACAATATGAAACACAATAACAATGTATGTAGAAACACATAAAAGACCCAACAATGGGTCATCACCCAACAATATATATGTCGACTACGGCTGATAAGGAGGAGCATCACCGCTCTTGGAAAGAAGGTAAGCATATTGCTCCGATGGAAAAACCACCGACGACGATGAAGGAGGAGGCAATGTAACCGTTGTAGAAGGAGGCAGTGTAATCGCTGAAGAAGGAGGCAGTATAACCGCTGGAGATGGGTGCGTTCGCATCTCCTCTAGGGCTAGCAGTCTGGCGCTGCATTGCTCCATGCAAGCCGCTATCCTAGTAACGATGCCGTGAATGGACACCTGCGTCCCCTGTATGTCCCATACGGTGCGCTCGAGCTCGTCAAAGCGTGTGGTGACCGACGCAGCGTCCCCTTGCGCCTGAGACACTGGCTGCTCAGAAATCCTCCTCATCATATCGTTGCGCAGCTCAGCAATCTGGCGGGCAATGGTATCCTCGACTCGGGACGACTCGGCCTGTGAGGGCTGTGAATGCGCACTGGCAGAGGAAGCCCTTGATGCCTGTGTCGCAACAAATGCGTCGTAGGACCCTGTACCGTAGTACATACCTCTATGAAGACCACCAACGGTGGTCTTCCAGAGCTCGTCCTCCGACTGAGGCAGAGAGGGCTGCGATGTACCAACCCCTCCCTCTGCAGGTGCACTAGCACTCGCACGCTCATGTAGCCTAATAAACTCGCCCTAAAAAATTGTGCATCTCTATAAATTAGTACTTACATAAATTAGCCTAATAAACGTCTAAAGTATTTAATTATTATTAACTATGTGGTTATCTGTATATTCTTCAAGTTATATTAAAATTAACGAAATCTAAATTAGTTCTTACATAGCTCTGAGTAGCCCGATCGTCGATGAGCTTCCCGTCCTTCCGATGGGTGGCCAGGAAGACGGTCACCATGTTTACAACCAGCAATCGGCTTTCTGGAGCGCTGACGAGCTTTCTGATCGTCAATTGCATCACAGATCAGCTTGGCGGCGACGGCAGGAAACTGCCTCTCAATCTGCTCAGTCCGGTGTGGTCGATAAAAATAAGTCCTCTACAGGAATTACAAATTAAAATAATAAGTTCTAAAAATGCTTAAAATTATATTAATCATACTAAATTAACTATCTTTAATTACCTGGAAATGGGAAAACCAGAATGCCTTCCTCTCTTCCGAGGCATCCGAGTAGTTGATCCACGGACCCCCATAGTTGGACCTCAGAAAGGAGCCCAACGCTTTCTGTACCGACGAGAGACGATATCTGTATACAACGATAATTATATTCATGAATATTTATATATATATATATATATATATATATGTATATATATATATATATATATATATATATATATATATATATATATATATTCGTTTAACTTACTTCGTAGGACCGTCGGCCCAAATTTCCATCCTCATCTCGTCCTGAGGTGTGCATGGAGGGTCGCTCTGGTATGGATCCGCACGGACGGGAGTAGGGTCTACCTCCTCCACCTGCTCCATACCCTCCATGCTACCGTCAGCGGTAGGAAGGCTAGGGGAAGGAGTATCAGCAAGCCTGGAACTGCTCGTCCCAGGTGTACTGCCACCCGGACCTGGTACAATAGAGTTCTCGGGTCAGACGATGGTCCGGAGCCATCCTTTGGTAACGGAGCTCTCTGCCCACCTAAGGACACGGCTCGTCCTGACCTATCTCCGCATCGTCCTGCTATGCCTCCGCGTTGTCCAGGCATGCTGATAATAACATATGATTAAAAATATAAATAAATACAATGACAGTTTAGAAATATTTGCATACTTTGGAGTTCATAATTTAAGTTTACAAAAATTTGAATACTAATAGAAATGATAACAGTTCATAATTTAATATTACAGAAATATGAATACATTGAAATCACATTTTCTTAATCATCCTCTGAAAATTCATCTTCTTCGTTTGCCTCCTCCTCCTCATCCTCTTTCTCTTCCTCCTCATCTTCACTAACATCTCCTTCGTCTTCTCCTTCGGATACTTATACCTCTTCTACACAAGTAGATATAAAATAGGGAACTTCTGCTGAGTCGACATCAACTGTATTTGGTATAAGAGGCAGCTCGTCCTCCTGATAAGCCACTTCATCGATGTCATAGGTATTTCTGGCTTTAGTCCTGCATACTGCCCACCAGTTGTACCTCGTTGTTCCTCGTCTAGGATATGTTGTAAAATATACGAGTTGAGCTTGACTTGCTAGGATAAATGGTTCGTATACTTGGTATCGACGACGGTAGTTAATATCCACAAGGCCATGCTTGTCAATTTTCCATCCTTGATCTTGTATCGGATCGAACCAATCAACTTTGAATAATACGATCTTGGCAGGCTCTGTGCTATAATTGTACGTCAATTCCACAATCTCCCGTAAGACGCCATAGAAATCATTGCCTGGAGTGACATCTTTGTAGTTTGTAGATTTGATACACAAGCAACTATTTTTTGTGGAATCAAGATCTAGGAAGCTATCTCTGATGGGAGCATTTGTTGACTTGAACTTAAACCCATTCACGCAATAACTTGGCCATATATTGACGGCATAAATTGGTCCATTGGCAAGAGTTCTAATAGATTCATTCTCAAGGATGACGTCCGGACGATCGACCTAAACACGAGAAGATACAAAATTAAGTTCAATGTTAAGTTATTTCTTGTGCAAATACAAATGGAGGAAGATTCTAACAAGCTTCTTACGTACATATGCATTCAACCAAGACGGGAAATGAAGTCTCATTTTTTCTTCTACTTCTTCATCTGCAATGTATGGTCTACTTGACCTCACCTCATCATTAAATTTGCTGAAAACCAATAAATATCGGAATACACTCGTTAAATTATAATAACGTAATAAAAAAATAGATGACTTGAACGTTGAAGATTTTTACTTACCACTCTAGCTTTTTCACTTCATCCTCCTCGCAGTTGAGTAATATATATAACTGGGCAGCCCTTAGTTCCTCATCATTCAAAGATCTCTTTTTCAGTTTTCCAGAAGGCTTTCCAAGAGCATTGAAGACTTTCAATAATGCATCATTATATTCTATATCTCCATCGTCGTTCCTCGGAGCTCTTGTTCTATTTGTAGCAATATGAGGCTTGAAATACATTGAACAAAAGTTTATAATCTCCTCAAGGACATAGGCTTCACAAATAAAACCCTCGACCCGTGCTTTATTTTTCACCTTCCTCTTCAGGTGGTTTAGATGGCGCTCGAACGGGTACATCCACCGATAACCGACGGGCCCACCAACACGTGCCTCATAGGATAGATGAATTATCAAATGCTCTATAGAGTCGAAGAATCTAGGAGGGAACACCCTCAAGCTTGCACAATGTTACTGTAATGTCCTTCTCCTGCTTTTTAAGCCGATCGACGAGCAATTTAGTAGAACAAAGATCTATGAAGAATATGTTAAGCTCTGTCAGTGGATCCCAAACGACCTGGGGTAAGAATTCCCGAAATGCAATCGGGATTAACCTCTCCATAAAAACGTGACAGTCGTGGCTCTTCATACCCTGTAGTTTATTCTCCTTCGGGTCAACACATCTTCTCAAATTCGATATGTACCCGTCTAAAAATTTTAGGCCCTGGATCCACCTATAAAGTTTACCTTTGTCCTCCTTGTCCAGTGAGAAAATGGCCTTGGGCTGCTTATACTTCCCACTGCCTTCCTTTATCAAATGCAACTCTAGACGTCTGCATATTTCTTCTAAGTCCAACCTGGCCTTGGGATTGTCTTTCGTCTTCTCCTTTACGTCCATCACAGTATTTATTATATTGTCAAATATATTCTTCTCGATATGCATAACATCCAGGTTATGTCTGAGCAGATGGTCACTCTAATATGGCAGGTCCCAGAATATACTTCTCTTCGTCCAGTTGTGAGCGCGGCCAAATCCATCACACTTGTACCCCGCTGTAGGCTCTTCAATAGCACTTGACAATTCTTTAACTTCCTTCCATATAATGTCCCCGGACCATCGTGGCGGTGGACTGGACTTCTCTACCACGCTAGCACGAAAAGCATTCATGTTCTTTCGGTACGGATGATTCTTTGGTAGGAACTGTCGATGACAATCGAAGAAGCCCGATTTTCCTCCGTGTTTCAAATAGAAAGCCTTAGTGCGATTCATGCAATACGGACATGCGAGACGACCATGGGTGCTCTAACCCGATAACATTCCATAGGCCGGAAAATCATTGATGGTCCACATTAGTGCGGCCCTCATCTGAAAGTTCTGCTTTCTGGAAACATCATATGTGGTTGCACCTACTTTCCACAACTGATTCGGCTCATCTACCAAGGGCTGTAAGTACACATAGATGTTCCTCTTCGGGTTCTTCGGACCTGGAATAATAATAGTTAGGAACATATAAGGAGTCTTCATACACATCCAAGGCGGCAAGTTGTACGGAGTAACAATCACAGGCCAACAAGAATATTATGAGCCCGAAAGTCCAAATGGGGTAAAACCGTCGGAGAAAAGCCCCAATCTGATATTACGCGGCTTCGAAGCAAAATCGGGATACACTCCATCAAAGTGCTTCCATGCTTTTTCGTCGGATGGATGATCCAGTACTCTATCTATTTGTTCCCGCTTGTGCCAACTCATATTATCAGCTGTCTCCTTTGTCATAAACAACCTCTACAACCGTGACGTCAAAGACAAATAGTGCATCCAATCTGTTGTCTTGCGTGCACCAGAAGTCCTTGTTGTACTAGTTGTCTTGAAGCGATCGGCACCACAAAATCTGCAGACGTCTTCATCCTTGTCGTCCTTATAGTACAACATGCATCCGTTGTGACATGCATCAATTTTTTCATACCCCATCCAGAGCGATCTCACCATTCTCTTGGATCGGTAGAAGTCTTTAGGTAACTTGGCACCCTCCGGCAATATATCTTTAATTAACTCCAGGATTTGGTTGTAGCATTCTTGAGACATGTTAAAATCTGATTTTATGCTCAACAGTCTTGTAATCACCTCCAACGGTGAATGGTCATCACAACCAGGATATAAAGGAGTCCTTGCATTCTCCAGCAACTCCATGAACTTTGCAGCATCGGCATTCGGTGCCTCCTCAGCTGTATATTGATTGTTCGGATCGAAACTAGGCCCCACAACATCGAAAACCATGTTCGTCCACCCTTGGTCGTAATCAGCATGCTCGTGGACATCTACATAAGGCTCCACATAAGGCTCCGGCTCGGATGCTAAAGGCATAAGTTCTCCGTGTGCGGTCCACTGATAATAATTTGGCATGAAACCCCTCGAATATAAATAATATGTCACATCCACTTTCGAATGATATTTTAAGTTGCGACATCTCACACATGGACACTTAATTTTTGTACGGTCCATGTACTGAGGGAACGCCTTGGCAAACTGTAGGAACTGTTGTACACCCTGTATAAATTTATCCCGTATACCGCATATGTCATCAGGATGACGATTGTACATCCACAAATGGTTCCGCAGATAGTAATTTATATCCATTTTAAGATAATTCTGCAAAGATTGACACTCAATGTATAATTCATATATATTTTGTAATTCCAGAAAAGAAACAAGTGTGAGAACGGATGGCTCAGAACACATTTTCATAAGCAGGTAAAAAGGTTATATTCGATTTTTTCGAAAGCAGATAAAAAGATTATATTCGATTTTTTGACAAGTGTGAGAACGGATGGCTCAGAACACAACCCAAAATTCATTCTAGCATACATTAGTGTGAATCATCTATGTTCTGTACATATGGTGTAGTATATGTTCTTATCGAATCTAGTATCTGAAGGATGTAACAGAATCAATAAGATGAACCCACAAAATGTAATACTAAGACATCATCTACTACTAAAAGATGTAGTGATAGGTTGTCGTATCATCATTGCCGAGGGATGGGGTCGGAGGACAGTCAACTTTATCTACGGCTACATAGTTTCTGCCTCGCCAGTCGAATGGCTGCAGGGACTATGTCCTGATCACGATATCATACCGTAGATTAATGCAAATTCCTTATAGCAAATGTCGTACATAGATTTCTGTCTCACCAGTCGAATGGCTGTAGGGACAGTGTCTGGCTGGTACCAATCCAGTGTCTATCGAGAGATTGATGGTCATTGCGACATGTATGTATATTAAGTAGTAAATACATACTTGTTATTTAATAAATAAAAAACTGCCCAAGAGGATACAAGGTATCTTTGAACTAGAAGACTGAGGTAACTTCCCCTTCTCATTTACTAATACAAATGTTGAAACTAAGGACTGGTAACAACATACAACTATAGTCTATAGAAAGGGACTGAACTAAAGTGCCCTCTCGACTAAAACAAGATATTAAAGGACTGGGACCGATACAATGCAGGACTGATGTAATCCTTAGCCAACTTCCATGTTCTAATATGGTACTGGATACAATAACAAGGACTGATACAAAGTCCACATGTGGTACTGATACTAAAATGGAGTAATCCTTCACATTGTTCAGTCACAAATACATGAAGAAGTATTCCCCTCTCTACATACTTACTGATACACAATGAAGCATTGGACTGATACTATAAAATCTAAACAAGGACTGAACCAAGGTATATCATGACTGATACCATGTTTAGTGATGACTGCTACCATATATCAGTGATGACTGATACATGTTATCAGTAAAGACTGATACAAAAGTAGTATATAGGAATGAATCATGACTGATACTAATGTAATGGAGGACTGAACCTGAATCTTGATACTAATACTCTCTCGACTGATACAAGGTATGCAATCATCACTCATTACACTAGTTAACAGTGAATAATATATATATATATACATAGGCTTAAATAACATATACTCTAGATTACATGTAGGGATGATACACATATCAACAAGGACTGATACATTTATTAGTCTACTTATTGATGCACTCATCAGTCTATTGACTGATGCACTCATCAGTCTATTGACTGATGCACTTCTTTTCCCCTCAAACAATAACTGATACAAGTAAAAATCAGTAGATTGATTTCATATTGCAAAAATTAGTCCAAACACAAGCAATCCATGTATCCCAAAATAGTCTCTACATGACCACAAGCAATCCATGTATCCCAAAATAGTCCCCACATGACCACAAGCAATCCATGTATCCAAACACAAACATAAAGAAGTCGTTGTGCTACCTGAGGAGAATGGGGGCTACCTGAGGAGGGTGAGAGGAGGAGGAGAAAGAGGGGGAGGCTACCCAAAATAGTCTCAAACACAAACACAAACATAAAGCAGTGCCCTAGAGAGAGAGAGAGGGGGGCTACCTGAGGAGAAGGCTGGAGGAGGGTACGAGGAGGAGGAGGCCGGAGGAGGGTGCGAGCGCCGGAGGAGGGTGCGAGCGCCGGAGGAGGGAGAGCGAGAAATTTGGGGGGAAAAAATTTCGGGGAATGATAGAAAAGAAACCCTCCTGCACCCTATATGAAATATTTAGTGACGTCCGCATGCGACGTCGCTAAACGTCACTGATTATTAATATACGGCGACGTACTATAATAGTCATCGCTACGCGTCGCTATATTTAAATAATTAGCGACGTGTAGCGACGACATTGCGACACAGATTCCCATTTAATAAATTAATGTCGCTATTCGTCGCTAGTAGTCGCCACCAGCGACGAATAGCGACGTCACATTGCCACGTCGCTAAATTCCCAAAAATTAGCGACGTCCTCTCATGGAGTCGCTAAATTCGTCGTAATTTTGCCATATTTTGGTAGTGTTATATATATACACAAATATAGCTTAGAAGAACTATTGGTACCCTAGTACTAGTAGTATCTTGCTTGAGGTATAGGTATAATATATATATATTGTATATAGCTTCTAAAGTGTAGTTCGACTCCTCAGTTTCTTGATCTTATCCATTCTTAAATTATGACTCATCCTCCTTCTTTTTCAAATGTCATATATCTATCTTCACAAATCTCCAGCTTTCTCGAAATTTCTCAATTTTCTTGTTTCATCCAAGATTTGTCGATGAGAATCTAGAATTATATCTTCTCTTTTAAATCCAATTTTGCCCTACTAGTATCCCTGAGTTTTAGGAATAGCTTTCCATCTAAATATCTAGATATGCATTTCTTATTTAATGTTCATTGGATTTCTTGTGAAACAATATTTTATTGGACTTTCTGAAATTAAATTTCATGTGAATGAATATTTGTTTATTGTGTCAAGAATCCAAAAATCCTTCAATTGAATCGTGAAATGAGAAGTTGTTGCAGCCATTCGGACTGGCCATCCAAATTGGCGAGGCACATATTCTCAAAACATGATTCAGGAATTTAACAAATTTTTGGAGATCAAGACATAATTTTTCATAATGAATTTTTTGAACTTGATATTCAAATTTTGATTTCATTTTTTCTTGATTTGGAATTTGAAAAACGTCATTTAAAATGACATATAGTGCTTTTGATAATATAGATATATGAGTTTATCTTATGTTATAATATTATCTATTAGTTTTGATACCATGATAAAGTAACGCTGGTGATATCTAGAAAACTTGAAAATTAAGTATTGTTTTTTTAAATATATTTTGGATTACTAAGAATATCATGACCTGTAAAGCTACTTCACAATCCCAATCCCTACTCATTCTATGGATATCAAGGAAGAGGTAGCAAACCTTGATAGTGAAATGGTATCTTTGTTGCAGCCATATGCGCAATAGCGAGGCACAAGATTACTATATCACGCCAGAAAATGAGAATAAGGAATATGATTTGAATTCAAAGATCATACATGGTTATGGTTGAAACAACATTGTATTTGACTATTTTATTTGATTATATGGAATTTCAAAAATTCTTGCTTTCAAATTGTCTTTATCTTCGTAAAGCTTTTGATGGATAAGTTTTAAGATATTACACATGTTAACTTAATATATTACTACTTCATCTCTGTAAGGTGAGTAGAATATCTTGTCTCTTCTCTATAATTGTTTTCGAAAAGCTTATCTTTAAATTTAAATTTTAAGGACGAAAATTTGGTAAGGTGGGTAGAGTGTAATAACCACATTTCCGTTCAGTAATGTAGTAATTTCAAAATTGTATTTTGAATTTTTTTTAATAATTAATAGCATAAACATTGTTATTATTACTATTTGTTAATATAAAATTTTATTTCATTAGTTACCCTTTTGCATATTAATCCCTAAAGTAAATTTGATTTCTTGTAATTTAATTTATGAAATCAACACTCTAGTAAAATTTTCTTTACATATTTACCTAGACACATAAGCTAACTAGGTGTCACCTTAAGAAAGCTTGCATGAATGGCTTACGTTGTTTTGGTAATTTTCCAACCTATTTTAATCATGACATTGCTAATAAATAAATAAATGTTCCAATAGATATTTGTAAGGGAGAAAGAGAAGTCATCTCCCTTCTCCTCTCTTTCCCCTCAACCGAACACTTCCTTCTCCATCTCTCTCCCTCTCGACACTCTCTCTCTCTACTGCTGCTGCCGCTACTGCTACTGCGTTCTGCTGCTACTGCTGCTACTGCGCGCTATCGCTGCTGTGCTGCACCCGCTGCCCGCCGACCGTCGGCCACCCGCGCCCGCGCCGGCCACCACCGCCACCTCCAGCACCTCTTTCTTTTTCTCTTCCTCCTCCATTTTCAATAAACCTAGGTAAAATCCCTTATTTCCTTCCTTTCCCTTCCAATTTCAGATTAGGTTAAGAAGAAATTTGGGTTTATATATATGTGTGTGAATGCATGTACATTTAACACAAATCCTTAATTGGGTATTATGATTAGAAAAAGTTGGGAAGGCCAAAATCTAGATCAACATCAACCCAAGGCAAGTCCTCCTACCTCTTACCTTGAAAAATTGCTTTCTAGTCATTTCCTTGAGTAATATGGTTTCATTATAAATTCTGGGAATTATAAAATTCATAAATAAATCTAATTTCATGAGGTGAGTAATATAGAATTTTTAGCATAAATTGGTAGGAGTGTACTCATGAATACATATACAATTGATGTATATATATATATATATATATATATATATATATATATATATATATATATATATATATATATATATATATATTAGACACAAGTATTGGGCACAATACAAATAAATACATGGACACATTACACTTGGACAAATATGTAAATTGGACACAACATGTGGACCCATTTTGCTTGGACATAAGTGTTGGATACATACATATATATATATATATATATATATATATATATATATATATATATATATATATATATATATATATATATATATATATATATATACATACGTAAATGTATATATATGTGTATATTTACTTATGTTGGGATACTGGGATACATCGTTTGTAACGAAAAACAAGAAATTATACTCTTAGCAAACCTTGGTTCAATTTAGGATGCTCAACCTTTAATTTAGGATACAGACACAATGTGAAGAATACAAATAATGGACACATCAACTTATGTTTTGTGAGAATATGTATAAGTATATGTAGATGTATGGACACAAACTATAAGCTTTATACATATATGGACATCTATACATATGTATAAAAATATATCATAGACACAACACATGAGCTATATTATCTTGAATATTTAAATTAACAATTGGTATCACTTTTGGGCATAGTCTTATACTTGTTTAAGATTCAAAATTTACCTATGAACACATCTTTAGTATATATATGTCCACATTAGATTCATTTTCAATATAAATGAAAATTAATTTTGCTTTATCAAAAATACCATTTCTGTCCATACTTTAAAATATACCAATTTAAGGTAGTTTGGCATGATAATTTAGTTAATATCGATATGTATGGGTACCTACATGTTAAGGTAACCTTATATATGTTTGGTTCAACTTTTAAACTTCCATTGACATCCTCAACAAACCAAAAGTATAATTATAAGTAATTTAAAATATAACTAGTATCATGCTACTATCACAAGGGTATAAGAATTAATGGATATTTTAAGAGTAAAATTTGACATCATTATGCTACTAACAACTTTGTTTTTGTCATGCCCCGATTCCGTAGAATCGATAGTCGTCCCCCGGGCGTGATGCCGTGCGAACCTAAGTTGCGATCGCACAAGGCGCATTCATAAGGCTATCCGAAACCCAACATCAAGTTAGAGTACGCAGAGAAATTGATTGACACATTTGAAATAGAAGTAGACTTTTCATTGATAATAAAACTTTATTTACATTGACTTCATTACATTCATTGTCGCATGGGCTACAACATGACTTGACTTACAAAACGAACGCCGATGAGATAGTCGTTCCATACATTACACCCCTTTTTACAAGCAAAATAGTTACACTTTCCACCTGCGATCGAGGGAAGCCGAGTCGCCATCTATTCTTCTTTGTACTGAATGCAGATTCTTCAAAAGGAATCCAGAAATAAGCCTTCACAAGCGGACGAGGCTTCAAAAGTGTCCACGTTGCCTTAAGATTTTAAGCGGCACGCCCTTCGTGGTTTGGGGTACCTGAGTGAAGAGCGAGGATCAGTACATTACACTTTGTACTGGTGCGTGGCTATTTAAGTTCCAAGCTCTCATTTGGTTAAAGAGTTTATATGACTTAATGTATGAATGTTTCTAACCATCCTAATGGATTTCAACAAGCATATGACAAGCAATGAAATTTACGTCGAAACTTACCCGCGACGGACCGCGCCACGCCGTATGAAACTTACCATGTTTTTCCCTGTCAATTGTTAACATTTTTCATATCAAGTGCAAAATGTACGTGTAATTGGTCACTGGCATCACAAGCCATCCTGGACGTATAGCTTTGTTAATCGAGGTCCTTTCAACGCAAGTAGTTAGCTCCGTTGCAAGTCCCCGCTTAACCTGTGCTGAAACCTTATGCACGACTATACCCTGTTTCCTCCTAGGCCGAAACGGTCCCGTGGCCTCGGGTTGCCGCTCGAGAAAACTATCGCCTTGTCGACAAGTTGTCCATAACCGTGTGAAGACATATTTTCCTTTTTAGTTATTAAGACATAGCCTACATTCTCTTTGAAAACTCAATCCTTTTCCCGTGTTCGTGCCCTTGCATTTATCCTTTCATTCGTACAACATTATCGATTTACCTAGGAAGGGGGTCGAGAAGAGAAGGGTCAGCCACTCACCTTGAGTTTACTTCTGGCGAGAGAACTTGTTGGTCGCGCTAGACGTCGCCTACACGATTACCTAAAATCGCACAAGCAACCGATTAGAACACTGCATTATTCAAGAAGTTCGATAGGAAATACGAGTTCGAAATGCAAGCCATGAAAACCATCAAAAATATTCACGAAAACGCATTCAGAAAACAAAGCCAAAACCAACACAAGCGGCGTGAAAAGCAGAGCAACGAGAGGTCTCTCCCGACTCAGCCGCAGAGTCAATCCTTGAGGCGCAGCCCGCTGAATATGGGACTTGGTTCCGAAGAAGACATTCCATAACGAGGAATGGATCTTAATTCAACCGTTCCCGTTCGATCGATCCCGACCTATCGGTCCCGACCGAATCGATAGCGACAGTGTTCCTTTCTCGCGCACCCCGTGGACGGAGTACGGGGAACGATGTAGGGACGGGGCACTACAGTTTTGATATTGGATAGCCTTTAGCAAAGTACCCGAGGCAATTAGGTTTACTTGCTAGATTTCTTGCTAAGGTAAAAGTTTTTCAATTAACTATATATATATATATATATATATATATATATATATATATATATAACGTCGTGGTTACCGGTGTTGAGAGTTGCTCCACCGAAGGGGTCGGCGAGCCCGATATATATTTGCGTGTTTCCGGTGTTGAGAGTTGCTCCAACGAAGGGATCCGTGAATGTAAAACCCATTTCTAATATCTAAAATAAATAAATAAACCTACTCCCATTCACTACTTCCCCACACCTTTACAATACCCCCTTTCCCTCTCACACGTTTATCTCTCCCTAAAATTCTCTAACAGAACCCACCACCATCTCCTTCCCTTATCTCTCCATCACAACTCCTCTCCTTCCTCTCCCAACATAAGGTTCCTCTCCTCCCCTACTCCAAAGCCCATAGTACCAAGCCCCATTTCTCTCCCAGCTCATGTCACTACTTTTGACCCCGACCGGTGATCCCAACCGCCCATCGGAGCTGCGCCAACTGCCGCCGACCCCGTGACAGTGCCCCCGACCACACTGTCAGCACCCGCGTGCCCTCGGCGACACTGCCAGCCCTGCGTGGCTCTGCCTGTGCGTCCGATCAGCCTGTCGTGCATCCTCCCGTGCGTGTGTAAAACCCCTAAATTTCTACTATTTTTTTTATAAATTTGGTACTGATTTTTTTATTATTTTGTATTTATACGTCGCATAGTCGTATTGTACGTTGCGTGCGAATTTAAATTTTTGTATTTGCTCGTCGAGTGCAAATATGTGCGAGGTACATATTTTTTTGAAAATATTTTTATTGTAGATTTTATTTATATAGGACAACTATAGGTTCAAAATAATATGTGATAGGTCTTTTTACAAAATATGTCACGTCGTGGATTGCCAACATTATTTTATTTTATTTGTTTTAAAAATGCTATTTTATTTGTATAATTAGTAATTTAGAAAAAAAACAAGTTTTTTATAATTATCATTTTTGTATACAAGGAAATAAATATTTCTATTTTCGAAATTATTTATTGTCATTATTCTAATATTTCAAAAATAATATTTGAAAGTTTGTGTGATTAATTTCTAATTAATTATGATAATTTAATTTGAAAATATTTTATTTTTAAGATAGGATTTACTTAGATATAAATTTAATCGGATTTGATTGAAATAGTTTGAATCTATTAGAATTAAATTATAATTTATCTATTGGGGTTTTAAACCGATACTAGTCCTTATCAAATTAGGAGCACCACCTCCTATATAAGAAGAAGCTCCTGATCCATTTTTTTCCAGAAGGTCATAACCCAAAATATTTCAACACAAATCGTACATCGTGTCGGTGTCCTCCTATCCCATCCACTATATTCCATATTGTACAAGTACATTGTTCATCGTGTCCGACAAATTCGGACACACCGCCACGCCACCACCGACGTTGCTATGACAACCCTGCCCTCGCGGCCGCCATCTCCACCCGCAGCCCAGCCACCGACCGAATCCCGGCCTCACCTCTGCCGTAGCCACCTGGCCCCCTTCCACCCTCACCACCACCATCACAGATATCCCGTCCCCCGCTCCGGCACCGGCCAGCCTCCTCCCGCCTCGCCAATACCCCTCGACCACTACCAGAGCAACACAATCACGCCACCACCAGCACCTCCATCCGCTCCCAGCGACCAACGACCCCCACCACATACACCCGTCACTATCGATAGCACCCACGGCACCACCACCGTTATTCCGACCACCACCGTTCGCAGCACCCACCACAGCCTTTTTCCAGTCCGGCCACCCATCCTCGTCGCCCCCATCATTCCGGCCAACTGACCTTCACCACCACCAAGACAGCCACCCACAGCCGCCCATTAAACCAAACCATCACCCACCCTCGCCGCGGCCATCGCCGCCACCATATCGCCACCACCACCACAACCAAAAGAAGAAGAAAAATAAATAAAAACCCCTTTACCTTGTCTCCGTCACACCTCCACCGTGCCAGCCATGGCCGACTGGTCGGGCAGCGCGTGCATCCACCGTCCGCAACCACCGCTCTCCCTGTGGCGACTTCCTCCGTCGCCGGCCGACCCAGCCACCGGCGCCATCGCCGATGAGATTCGCGGCTAAATCCACCGATCGCCATCAGCGGCGCCGTCGCGCTCCCATCATGTCCGCCGTCCTCCAAACCGTCGGCGCCGCCCTAGCCGTCTGAGTGCCCCTCCGCCGAGCCGCGTGCCACCTCCACGGGTGTGCTGCTCCGGCTCACCCTCTCCTCAACCCTCTCTCTCAGCTCCGCCCGACGCCCAGACTCTCGCTCTCGCCGCCTCTCCCTCCCTCACGCTCACTCTCTCACCCTCTCGATTTTCTTTCTTCTCAGCCCTGTTCTCTTTCCCTTTTCCAAAAGAACAGCACTGTTCTTCTTTTGTTTTTAGTTGCTTTTATTATTAATATTATTATTATTGTTATTATTATTATTATTTCATTATTATTTATCATTGTTATTATTATGATTATTATTATTTCTATTATTATTATTTTATTATTATTATTATTATTATTATTATTATTATTATTATTATTATTATTGTTATTAAAGTGTTTTTTTACTGTTTTTTTTTTGGTTTTGTGTCTCCCTTAAAAATTAATATTAATATTGGTGTTAATATTTTTTTATTATTAGTAATAGTAGTAGTAGTATATTTGCTATCTTTTTACTTATTTCATGATTACGCATAAAATTTTAGTTTTATATTTACCCGTAAATTTGTATCACTAGCAAATACAAATATTATATTAAGATAAAATGTATTTTCAAAATGTGATTTCGAAACCCTTGGAGATATTATTTTATATTTTTCTAGATATTTAAATAATTATCTAAAAATATGTTGACCCATAAAAATGTAGTTGCAAATTATAAAATAGATTCTTGGTATTTTTTTCTTCAATATTTATCTAAAATATTTTTAATTATAAAATATAGATTTCTACCTAAAATTGTATTTTGACAAACTTAGAGTTTTTACCGAAAACGATTTTCTTGACTTTAAGTATTTTAAGTATTTTTCCTATAAATATTTTGACTCATGAAAACTAGCTTTTAGGAATTATAAATATTTTCAAAAATTCGTATATATAATATTTATCCATTATTTCTTTGATTTTTGTCCTGTCCGTAACCAATCCCGTTATTCCTATTCCCTCGCCAAATTCGTAATACTTTGTGTCGACCCTAACTAAATTGACCCTTCTGGACCCAATGAAACTGTCCGTGTCACCACCCGAGGTCACCTTGCATAGTTGTTATATCGACGTCGCAGTTCGTGCCACATTCATCATTGCAGCACACTAGACGTACTACCGGGTAAGACACCTTGCCATTTGCTGTTTATTTATTTTAGCTCATATTTCATGCATTATTCATTATTTTTTTATGCAAAATAAACTGTGATACATGGCATAACCTGTTAGAACTTACTGTTCATTTATATTTCCTGCTATGTATTATTTTTCTTACACATTAAACCTATATTTAAGGAGCCACCTTGTGTGTTGCATTCATTGGCCTTGACACGTTGTACCACGAAGTTGTGTGTCGCATGTAGAACACAGACATGCGTGACTGGCTGTCCACCGGTGCGTATAAGTCGTACGATAGGATTAACCGCTAATAGAATTGCATGCTAGTTCGACTTAGAGGTTATAGAGGTTTCTGTTGTGGATACAACATAGTAGGCATTGGGCAGGAAGGATAATTCCTTAGCGTATGGGCTTCGATGCACTTTTCCTTGTGACCCGGAAGCTCCGCTGGAGATACGAGGTTAATGACCCATGATTACTGACGGCCACTGGCATTTTGCTGAACGTTATGCTCTTACTGATTGGACCTCTGGTGCCCCAAGGGGGGACCATACCGATCCTATTTAGCCAGGGCCCATGCGCAGGAAGGATTGTTCTGAACTACATTTTACTTAGAACGGTTAGGCACCTTTATCCGTTAGGTACGAGTACTTTTGGTTTGAGTACTTGTATCTGACCGTGGCTTGGAACAATAACTTGTCTCGGATTAGTTTGCCACATCTTGTCCTTGTTTGGCTGTAAGTGTGGCTTACTACTTCGATGAGAAGGTATTGAACCTTGTTAGGGTCCGGATACCATTGGATTCATAGCATGGAAAGATACATCACCGTGAATTAGTTTACCATCTCCTGTCCTTGTTTGGTTGGTGGGATGGTAAGCTAGTTCAATAGGTGTGTATTGGACCATGTTATAATTTAATTGACTTATTTATTTGAGCAATATTTATTCAGTTTATATGGCATGATATTATGTATCTTGTTACGTCCCTCTGAGGACCTGGTTATCTCTCCAGGTATATGCTCTTGTCTTTCGCAGGTGTTCTAGCTCTAGCCGTGATCATCGCTATTTCTCCAAGAATGATTGCACTTGGATCGTCTTCGCTTCGCTCGCCAAAATCATTTTTTTTTCTCATGTATTTTTCCTTTACTTGTTGGTAGTGGATTTGTCTCCGCCCAATATATTGTATCAAGACAATTCATTATCTTTATATGATATCTTTTATTCATTTATTTTTGTGTAGATGAGATTAGTTATGATTCTACTGTATTTTACAGCTTATGTATTCATATGAGATTTCCATACATTGGAGTATACTTCGTATGTATACAGCTGGCATGTCTACGTTCTTAGTCCTATGTATTTTAGGACTGGGGCATTACATGTTTTTGTGGTTGTCCATGCAGGTCAAGATAAATTGTTTGATTACTTTACCATACCAAGCAAGCCTGCAAATATGGTTAAAAGTCTAGGATCTCATCCACATACTTAACCTCTTTCCTCGATTCCATATTCGAACTATCGTTCGACTCATCGACTGCATCTTGCTTGTTTCCTTCTATCATAATTCTTATCTTCCCTTCGTGCTTGCTAGAGATTGACCCTACTAGTTAGATGTCCTAAACACCATTAGTTTAATTCTTTTAAGTTGGGTAGAATATCTTATGACCTAGCAACCCCTTTGTCCTTGCGACATATATTAGCAAGTCTACTTAGATTCTAGAATTTAGAGGACCCTAACCCATCTAGTCAACCAAGGACTTGGACAAGAAGACTATAGGACGACTGTATAGAGACCAACACAGGATATGACTTAGAATCATTCTGCTTTCTTTCAATCTTAATCTCTCGTGCCTATGTTTTTACCATCTTGACTAATGATGCTAATGTAGCCTAGTTTTTGAAAGCTTATTTCTTTATCGAGCTTATTCAAGACATATGTTATTTGGGTCTCACCCACTAACATATTGCCTAATCAGAACCGGTGCATGATGGTCCGATCAACCGAGTGCACTTTGGTTCGCTTTTACCTATCGTTCTACGTGGATGGGGACATAGCTAAACTTGTCCTCTAGAGTCCCATCCGCGACTGCCTTGGCAACTCCTTTTGAATTATTCGGTCGCCTTTGAACCACGTATTCGTATTCGATAATGCCTCCTTCGAACTCTATATTGTGTTCGCCTTCACCTATTTTAGAAGGACGAAAGTATTGTACTAAAACTTCCTCTAGCCTTCCTATCGATTGTGACCATTATCAATCGATGTTGCTATATCTTCATCCTAAACTACTCGTCCTTTTCTCGGCCCTATATTTACTATCATGACCTTCTAATCGCTTAATTTAGGAGTAAATCAAATTCGCCCTCTTAATCGTACTCTCAACCTACTCTCAAGAAATCTTATCTTCTAGGTCTCTAATTTAATTTCTCATGATACCATACAATTCCTTATTGCAGGTTATCTTGATTAAACTTTAACCCTTGATCATTTTCACTCTTGCATTAATTATCCATATCCACGATTATTTCGTATTTATCTAAATCACTATTTCCTAATGCATCTTGTGTTGAACGTTGTGAATTGATTTTTCCTCATCGCTACCCCTTTGTGCCTTCTCACCCCCTACTACTTCTTAATTTCGAGGACGAATTTTTTTTTAGTTGGGTAGAATGTAAAACCCCTAAATTTCTACTATTTTTTATTATAAATTTGGTACTAATTTTTTCATTATTTTGTATTTATACGTCGCATAGTCGTATTGTACGTTGCGTGCGAATTTAAATTTTTGTATTTGTTCGTCGAATACAAATATGTGCGAGGTACATATTTTTTTGAAAATATTTTTATTGTAGATTTTATTTATATAGGACAACTATAGGTTCAAAATAATATGTGATAGGTCTTTTTACAAAATATGTCACGTCGTGGATTGCCAACATTATTTTATTTAACTTATTTTAAAAATGCTATTTTATTTGTATAATTAGTAATTTAGAAAAAAACAAGTTTTTTTATAATTATCATTTTTGTATACAAGGGAATAAATATTTCTATTTTCGAAATTATTTATTGTCATTATTCTAATATTTCAAAAATAATATTTGAAAGTTTGTGTGATTAATATCTAATTAATTATGATAATTTAATTTAAAAAGATTTTATTTTTAAGATAGGATTTACTTAGATATAAATTTAATCGGATTTGATTGAAATAGTTTTGAATCTATTAGAATTAAATTATGATTTATCTATTGGGGTTTTAAACCGATACTAGTCCTTATCTAATTAGGAGCACCACCTCCTATATAAGAAGAAGCTCCTGATCCATTTTTTTCCAGAAGGTCATAACCAAAAATATTTCAACACAAATCGTGCATCGTGTCGGTGTCCTCCTTTCCCATCCACTATATTAAATATTGTACAAGTACATTGTTCATCGTGTCTGACAAATCCGTACACACCGCCACGCTACCACCGACGTTGCTACGACAACCCTGCCCTCGCGGCCGCCATCTCCACCCGCAGCCCAGCCACCGACCGAATCTTGACCTCACCTCTGCCGTAGCCACCTGGCCCCGTTCTACCCTCACCACCACCATCACAGATATCCCATCCCCGCTCCGGCACCGGCTAGCCTCCTCCCGCCTCGCCAATCCCCCTCGACCACCACTAGAGCAACACAATCACGCCACCACCAGCACCCCCATCCGCTCCCAGCGACCATCGACCTCCACCACATACACTCGTCACCACCGATAGCACCTACGGCACCACCACCGTCATCCCGACCACCACCGTTCGCAGCACCTACCACAGCCTTTTCCCAGTCAGGCCACCCATCCTCGTCGCCCCCATCATTCCGGCCAACTGACCTTCACCACCACCAAGACAGCCACCCGCAGCCGCACATCAAACCAAACCATCATCCACCCTCGCCACGGCCATCGCCGCCACCATATCGCCACCACCACCACAACCAAAAGAAGAAGAAAATAAATTAAAACCCCCTTACCTTGTCTCCGTCACACCTCCGCCGCGCCAGCCATGGCCGACTGGTCGGGCAGCGCGTGCATCCACCGTCCGCAACCACCGCTCTCCCTGTGGCAACTTCCTCCGTCGCCGGCCGACCCAGCCACCGGCGCCATCGCCGATGAGATCCGCGGCTAACTCCGCCGATTGCCATCAGCGGCGCCGCCGCGCTCCCATCGTGTCTGCCTTCCTCCAAATCGTCGGCACCGCCCTAGCCGCCTGAGCGCCCTTTCGCCGAGCCGTGCACCGCCTCCACGGGTGTGCTGCTCCGGCTCTCTCCTCAACCCTCTCCCTCAGCTCCGCCCGGCGCCCAGACTCCCACTCTCGCCGCCTCTCGCTCCCTCACGCTCACTCTCTCTCACCCTCTCGATTTTCTTTCTTCTCAGCCCTGTTCTCTTCCCATTTTCCAAAAGAACAGCACTGTTCTTCTTTTGTTTTTAGTTGCTGTTATTATTAATATTATTATTATTATTATTTCATTATTATTTGTTATTTTTATTATTATGATTATTATTATTATTATTATTATTATTATTATTATTATTATTATTATTATTATTATTGTTATTAAAGTGTTTTTGTTTTTGCTGTTTTTTTTAGTTTTGTGTCTTCCTTAAAATTAATACTAATATTGGTGTTAATATTTTTTATTATTATTAGTAATAGTAGTAGTAGTAGTAGTATATTTGCTATCTTTTTACTTATTTCATGATTACGCATAAAATTTTAGTTTTATATTTACCCGTAAATTTGTATCACTAGCAAATACAAATATTATATTAAGACAAAATGTATTTTCAAAATGTGATTCCGAAACCCTTGGAGATATTATTTTACATTTTTCTAGATATTTAAATAATTATATAAAAATATGTTGACCCATAAAAATGTAGTTGCAAATTATAAAATAGATTCTTGATATTTTTCTCTTCAATATTTATCTAAAATATTTTTAAGTATAAAGTATAGATTTCTACCTAAAATTATATTTTGACAAACTTAGAGTTTTTGCCGAAAACGATTTTCTTGACTTTAAGTATTTTAAGTATTTTTCCTATAAATATTTTGCCTCATGAAAACTAGTTTTTAGGAATTATAAATATTTTCAAAAATTCGTATATATAATATTTATCCATTATTTCTTTGATTTTTCTCCTGTCCGTAACCAATCCCGATATTCCTATTCCCTCGCCAAATTCGTAATACTTTGTGTCGACCCTAACTAAATTGACCCTTCTGGACCCAATGGAACTGTCCGTGTCACCACCCGAGGTCACCTTGCATAATTGTTATACCGATGTCGCAGTTCGTGCCACATTCATCATTGCAGCACACCAGGCGTACTACCAGACAAGACACCTTGTCATTTGCTGTTTATTTATTTTAGCTCATATTTCATGTATTATTCATTCTTTTCTTTATACAAAATAAACTGTGATACATGGCATAACCTGTTAGAACTTACTGTTTATTTATATTTTCTGCTATGTATTATTTTTCTTACACATTAAACCTAGATTTAAGGGACCACCTTGTGTGTTGCATTCATTGGCCTTGACACGTTGTACCACGAAGTTGTGTGTCGCATGTAGAATACGGACATGCGTGACTAGCTGGCCACTGGTACGTATAAGCCGTGCGATAGGATTAACCGCTAATAGGATTGCATGCTAGTTTGACTTAGCGGTTATAGAGGTTTCTGTTGTGGATACAACATAGTAGGCATTGGGCGGGGAGGACAATTCCTTAGCGTATGGGCTTCGATGCACTTTCCCTTGTGACCCGGAAGCTCCACTGGAGATATGGGGTTGATGACCCATGATTATTGACGGCCACTGGCGTTCTGCGGAACGTTATGCTCTTACTGATTGGGCCTCTGGTGCCCCAAGGGGGGACCATGCCGATCCTATTTAGCCAGGGCCCATGCGCAGGAAGGTTTGTTCTTAACTATATTTCAATTAGAACGGTTAGGCACCTTTATTCGTTAGGTACGAGTACTTTTGGTTTGGGTACTTGTATCTGACCGTGGCTTGGAACAATAACTTGTCGCAGATTAGTTCGCCACTTCTTGTCCTTATTTGGTTGTAGAAATGGCTTACTACTTCGATGAGAAGGTATTAAACCTTGTTGGGGTCCGAATACCATATTGGATTCATAGCATGGAAAGATACGTCACCGTGAATTAGTTTACCATCTCCTGTCCTTGTTTGGTTGGGGGGATGGTAAGCTAGTTCAATAGGTGTGTATTAGACCATGTTATAATTCAATTAACTTATTTATTGAGCAATATTTATTCAGTTTATATGGCATGATATTATGTGTCTTGTTACGTCCCTCTGAGGACCTGGTTATCTCTCCAGGTGTGTGCTCTTGTCTTTCGCAGGTGTTCTAGCTCTAGCCGTGATCATCGCTATTTCTTCGAGGATGATTGCACTTGGATCATCTTCGCTTCGTTCGCCAAAATCATTTCTTTTCTCATGTATTTTTCCTTTACTTGTAGGTAGTGGATTTGTCTCCGCCCAACATATTGTATCAAGACAATTCATTATCTTTATATGATATCTTTTATTTATTTATTTTTGTGTGGATGAGATTAGTTATGGTTCTACTGCATTTTACAGCTTATGTATTCAAACGAGGTTTCCAAACATTGGAGTATACTTCGTATGTATACAGCTGGCATGTCTACGTTCCTAGTCCTACGTATTTTGGGACTGGGTGTTACAGCGTGTCAGCACGCGTGCCGCGCATGCACGTGCACGTGTCCGGCTTTCTTGGACTTTCCGTCGTCGTTCCGAGCCCGAGGCCTCCCCTCGGTGCTCCTTCGTGCAACTTGTGGGTAAATTCTATTCCCAAATAGCTTCTTTCTCACAGAACCCATTTTGACATCCTGGCCAATAGAAATATATATGTTCTGTAGAATAATGTTTAATTTCTTGTGTAGGACTTGGTAGTAATGGTTAGAATGGAATTATATTTTTAGGTGGTATTTGTTGTGGATGCTGGAATTGGTAATTATTGTAGCATAATACAACTGGTTTAATTATTCACCAATTAATCAATGTTATTAGTAATTTTGTTATAAGGTTATATATATTAAATCCTAAGTAATTAATTGTCTAAATGTTTTATAAAAATAATTAGTTTTTATGGCATAATGTTTAATGATTATTGGTTAGGATTATTAATAATTACGGAAAAAGAATTTGTTAGTAATAATGGTAAAGATATTATTTTTTGTAACACCCAGTTTCTGGAATGAGGGTATTTTTGAAATTTTGTATTTATAATTATTATTTATTGATATTTATTTCACATTATAATTTTTGGTGATTTTTAATAATTTTTAAACTATTTAAAAACTGTTTTAAGTCATGGCTTGTGATTTTGAGGTCTTGCTAGTGTAACTAGAGAGATTGTCTGACCTGGAGCCTGACCATGTCATTAGGATAATTTATTTCTACTTTTGAGCATGAGGGTGTTTTGGTCATGTGGCCTCTTTGAATTATTTTATGATTTGTTGCATTGATGGTTGTTAATTTTGACCTTTGGCTAGTGTGACTTAAGAGATTGTCCTAGACTTTGACCTTGACCTTGGTGACTTAGTCGACTTGGCATGGGACCCTAATCAAGCTTAAGTTGGTCTTAGTTGACTTAAGTTGGCTAAGTTTCATGGAGAGAGTAGGAGGATTTTTACGTTGGACCAAAGGCTAAGGACTTAAGCTTGTGGGCTAGCAAACTTGTCCTAAGGCCCAATGTCACGACCCGCACCCGCTTTTTCGGATACGAGACGTGTCCAAGCCCAGCCTACGCCGCAGTATCGGCGGTAGTACGCTGTCTAGCCCGCAATAAACAAAGTGCTCATAAATACTAACTGCTCATTCACAACAACTAAATCAACTTTACAAAATATAGAAGTTTTACATTTGAAAAAGAATATAAGCTTTTACATTTATAGAAAACTACCACACAACTAACTAGTCTTCTATGGTTTAGCCTTCGAGTCTCTATTTCCCCCTCGTATGGTCCATAGCACAAGAGTAGGCACTTCAACCTCACCTATAACAACGATCCAGTCAGGAAAGGAGCAGAGTACAACCATATTGCAATTAATGTTGTTAGTCCAAAATAAGTTAGAACAATGAGAAACAATAATGGCAAAGAGCATATAGAGAACTAGCAAGAGATGAAGTAGCAGGATATGAACTAGCAAGATATAAACTAGTAAGATATGATCTAGCAGGACAGGAACTAGATAAAGGAACAATGGAAAAAACTATGTGTGTGTGAAATACTTTTTAATACGTGAACGGCTGGGCTAATACGGCACATCATACGATGGATATCATTCAGTAATTAGTACGGCTAACTCATACGTGGGAGTGTATGACTTAGCTATCATTCGGTAACAGTAATTGGGTTTGTTCACGTATTTATCGAGTATTTCCCCTCCCGACTCTCTAACAATCAATAATGTTCAATGACACACTAAGAATAATACGATAACTACCGTGTCACAATGGTGTCTCAATGGAATATCAAGCAATGACTCAACGGGATATCAAACGAGAAAACTATAGAGTAAACATTATAATAAACTAAAACATAAATGCAATACTGTACTTGCCTGAATCCTTGCACAAACCGTAGCCACAAGTAGAGGATGAGGGGATGTTGATCTAGAAGCTGTCAGCCTATAACACATATCGCACCACGAACCGTACACGAAAACCATAAATCAATTCTAATGTTCTAGTTCTAAATTCATAGAATAGTGGCTAATTGGGTTACTAATATAATAATAATTAATTCTGGAATAATTTACTTAAAAACCTAATTTAACCTAATAATAATCTGAATATAATCTAAACATGCAAGTTTGGCCATCAAAAGTCGTGTTTCCCAATTTTGAAAACCATGGTACGCAAATCGAGACGTACCATTGACTTTTTAGTCAAACGCTATGAACTCTAGATTTTGAAAGTGCACCTTGGTAGATTTCAGCGCCAAGAGTGCGCTGGAATCGACCGTGCCGCAAAATCATGCTTTGGTCAAAAGATATCGCCGTTTATGGCTAATCGTGACCAAAACGGGGATCAACCAATCAGTTCTGAGTTCACAGAATAAATAAAATACTAGATGAACGAAATAATTTCTGGAAAAAATATATGTCGTAGAGCTCTGTTTAGCTTTCCGAAACTTCAAACGGTTCATGATTTCAATTTCTGGTTCTTCCGGAATCTCGAAGACACCAAAATGTGTCAAGTTTCGGACAACCGACACTCTACAAATTTTCCAGAAATTTAGGTTCAAAAATTACGAAAATAAATTTAGATATTCAGCAACTATACCTTAATAAGCTTCCAACAAAAAAAACGACACGCGAAAATGAGGTCCGAGTTGGCGGCAATTGCCTCGGGAAGTCGGGGAATCACCAAGATCAAACTCCAAAAGGAGGAGGCTATAATTAATTAGGGTTTGTGAATATACAATGCATATATATAGGAGAGAGAGAGAGGCGGTTACTGTAGCAGCGCCGACAGGTGGGGCCACCGGTTGGATTATTGGGTAATTATTTATTTAATTCAGAAAATCATTTAAAAAAAATAATTTTAAGTCCAAATAAATCAAAATAAATTGCAGAAAAATCCAGAAAAATTCTAGAAAATTCTAGAAAATATTTCTAAGTGTCTAGAATCTAAAAAAAATATTTTTAACACAAAATATCATCATGTGACCTCACAGTAAATTTCCAAAGCCTATAAAATATTATTTCTATAGGTTTCAATTATATAAAAATTCCCAAAAATTCTAAAAATCCAGAAAAATTCTAAAATATTCTAGAAAATATTTTTAGTCATTTAGAGCCCAAATAAAAATATTTGGTCCCGAAATACCCCCGTATGACCTTACAGTAAATCCTGAAAGTCCTAAAAAATAATAAAACCTTAAATATTAAATACCTACAAATATCCAAAAATTGTAGAAAAATATAAAATAGCTAAATAATACATATATAAGCTATCTAGAGGTCATATGACCTTAATATGGTCATAGCCCACGTACAAGCTTTGGCATGACTCACAATGGCCATAAAATTAATCATAAACAAATAAAATTAAAAAATTAAAAAAAAATTGGGAAGTGGGCTTACAAATCTACCCACCTTAGAAAAATTTTGTTCTCGAAATTTTAAAAGATACAAATAGGCACAACCAAGAATATCATCAAAATATGACATGACCAATCGATATGAATAAGCACGACAAAGAATATAATTAAGAAAATAATGTGATGAATGATCGAAATTAATCAGGCATATAGAATCAAAATCTAAATACGTTTTAGAAATATAGTGGAAGGAAATAAAAATAGGTTTAAAAGATGACGATTCGAAAATAGAAAAATATGAGAGAAATAAAGAATTACTAGTTGTAGAGAAGGTGGTAACAAGAAATAAGGCATCAAATAAATTTGAAAGAAAAAAAAAATTTTAATAGTCGTATGTCAATAAAAGATATAGTCGCTATGATATTTGAAAATTATAAGTATATCCGAAGTCATTTAACCGAGAATCCATGCCTCGCCAGTGTACATCTGGCTGCCGTGAACCCTTGGTTTTATGTCTCGAGTATAATATGTTATCAAACACTTTATCAACTCTACCCAATATTGACATAATAAATCAAAAGATCAATAATACAACTAGGATATAGTTTTAGTAATATTCGACAACCTACGCATACTTAAAATTATTTCAACTTAGGGGTCATGCCACGCCAGTGCGCTGCTGACTGCAGTGAACCCGCAGTCTCTATAATTTAAATAAATGGGGACAGTGCGTATCTGCCTTACCATTGTAAGTCATCGAAAATTATTTCAACTATATCCATAAGAATTTCAAGAAGCTTCCCTAAATTCAAACAAGTCGATCATGATAAGAAAATGTAAGTATATGTCCTTGAATAAAAGTGTCAGTTTTGAAAACAAAACGATCACAAAATAGTTTTGAAAATAAAACGAGATTTAGAGAAGGAGGAAGATAAAATGGCACAATTGATCAAAATTAGGAATTGAATTCTATGAAGTCCTAACTTACGAAACGTATATTCTACCCACCTTGGATCCTACCAATATGTCAAAACAAAATAACATATTCTCTTAGAAAAATCTTTGATTTATCCATACCGAGACTTCAATAAATCATTAGCTAAATCACATGGCCCTTTTAACAATCTTAACTATCAAGGTCGAATTGAGTAAGGGACTCCTAGTCCTATTCATTCTCATAAAATCAAATCAAACCTAATTATGAATGAGCATCCTAGTCGCAGGCTTGCAGTAGTACGACTAACTTAAGTACTACCGCAAGTTCGCAATCTTTTACGAAAACAGACCTGCATGGGCCACCAAAAAAACTTGTCACGACCCGCACCCGCTTTTTCGGATACGAGACGTGTCCAAGCCCAGCCTACGCCGCGGTATCGGCGGTAGTACGCTGTCTAGCCCGCAATAAACAAAGTGCTCATAAATACTAACTGCTCATTCACAACAACTAAATCAACTTTACAAAATATAGAAGTTTTACATTTGAAAAAGAATATAAGCTTTTACATTTATAGAAAACTACCACACAACTAACTAGTCTTCTATGGTTTAGCCTTCGAGTCTCTATTTCCCCCTCGTATGGTCCATAGCACAAGAGTAGGCACGTCAACCTCACCTATAACAACGATCCAGTCAGGAAAGGAGCAGAGTACAACCATATTGCAATTAATGTTGTTAGTCCAAAATAAGTTAGAACAATGAGAAACAATAATGGCAAAGAGCATATAGAGAACTAGCAAGAGATGAAGTAGCAGGATATGAAATAGCAAGATATAAACTAGTAAGATATGATCTCGCAGGACAGAAACTAGATAAAGGAACAATGGAAACAACTATGTGTGTATAAAATACCTTTTAATACGTGAACGGCTGGGCTAATACGGCACATCATACGATGGATATCATTCAGTAATTGGTACGGCTAACTCATACATGTGTGTGTATGACTTAGCTATCATTCGGTAACGGTAATTGGGTTTGTTCACGTATTTATCGAGTATTTCCCCTCCCGACTCTCTAACAATCAATAACGGTCAATGACACACTAAGAATGATACGATAACTACCGTGTCACAATGGTGTCTCAATGGAATATCAAGCAATGACTCAACGGGATATCAAACGAGAAAACTATAGAGTAAACATTATAATAAACTAAAACATGAATGCAATACTGTACTTGCCTGAATCCTTGCACAAACCGTAGCCACAAGTAGAGGATGAGGGGATGCTGATCTAGAAGCTGTCAGCCTATAACACATATCGCACCATGAACCGTACACGAAAACCATAAATCAATTCTAATGTTCTAGTTCTAAATTCATAGAATAGTGGCTAATTGGGTTACTAATATAATAATAATTAATTCTGGAATAATTCACTTAAAAAACCTAATTTAACCTAATAATAATCTGAATATAATCTAAACATACAAGTTTGGCCATAAAAAGTCGTGTTTCCCAATTTTGGAAACCATGGTACGTAAATCGAGACGTACCATTGACTTTTTAGTCAAACGCTGTGAACTCTAGATTTTGAAAGTGTACCTTGGTAGATTTCAGCGCCAAAAGTGCGCTGGAATCGACCGTGCCAAAAAATCACGCTTTGGTCAAAAGATACCTCCGTTATGGCTAATCGTGACCAAAACGAGGATCAACCGATCAGTTCTGAGTTCACAGAATAAATAAAATACTAGATGAAAGAAATAATTTCTGGAAAAAATATATGTCGTAGATATCTGTGTTAGCTTTCCGAAACTTCAAACGGTTCGTGATTTCAATTTCTGGTTCTCCCGAAATCTCGAAAACACCAAAATGTGTCAAGTTTCGGACAACCGACACTCTACGAATTTTCCAGAAATTTAGGTTCAGAAATTACGAAAATAAATTAGATATTCAGAAACTATACCTCAATACGCTTCCAACAAAAAAAAACGGCACGCAAAAATGAGGTCCGAGTTGACGTCAATTGCCTCGGGAAATCGGGGAATCACCAAGATCAAACTCCAAAAGGAGGAGGCTATAATTAATTAGGGTTTGTGAATATACAATGCATATATATAGGAGAGAGAGAGGCGGTTACTGTAGCAGCGCCAACAGGTGGGCCCCCCGGTTGGATTATTGGGTAATTATTTATTTAATTCAGAAAATCATTTAAAAAAATAATTTTAAGTCCAAATAAATCAAAATAAATTGCAGAAAAATCCAGAAAAATTCTAGAAAATTCTAGAAAATATTTCTAAGTGTCTAGAATCTAAATAAAATATTTTTAACACAAAATATCATCATGTGACCTCACAGTAAATTTCCAAAGCCTATAAAATATTATTTCTATAGGTTTCAATTATATAAAAATTCCCAAAATTCTAAAAAATCCAGAAAAATTCTAAAATATTCTAGAAAATATTTTTAGTCATGTAGAGCCCAAAATAAAATATTTGGTCCCGAAATACCCCCGTATGAGCTTACAGTATATCCTGAAAGTCTTAAAAAATAATAAAACCTTAAATATTAAATACCTACAAATATCCAAAAATTGTAGAAAAATATAAAATAACTAAATAATACATATATAAGCTATCTAGAGGTCATATGACCTTAATATGGTCATAGCCCACCTACAAGCTTTGGCATGACTCACAATGGCCATAAAATTAATCATAAACAAATAAAATTAAAAAATTAAAAAAAATTGGGAAGTGGGCTTACAAATCTACCCACCTTAGAAAAATTTCGTTCTCGAAATTTTAAAAGATACAAATAGGCACAACCAAGAACATCATCAAAATATGACATGACCAATCGATATGAATAAGCACGACAAAGAATATAATCAAGAAAATAATGTGATGAATGATCGAAATTAATCAGGCATATAGAATCAAAATCTAAATACGTTTTAGAAATATAGTGGAAGGAAATAAAAATAGGTTTAAAAGATGACGATTCGAAAATAGAAAAATATGAGAGAAATAAAGAACTACTAGTTGTAGAGAAGGTGGTAACAAGAAATAAGACATCAAATAAATTTGAAAGAAATTTTTTTTAATAGTCGTATGCCAATAAAAGATATAGTCACTATGATATTTGAAAATCATAATTATATCCGAAGTCATTTAACCGAGAATCCATGCCTCGCCAGTATACATCTGGCTGCCGTGAACCCTTGGTTTTATGTCTCGAGTATAATATGTTATCAAACACTTTATCAACTCTACCCAATATTGACATAATAAATCAAAAGATCAATAATACAACTAGGATATAGTTTTAGTATTATTCGACAACCTACGCATACTTAAAATTATTTCAACTTAGGGGTCATGCCATGCCAGTGCGCTGCTGACTGCAGTGAACCCGCAGTCTCTATAATTTAAATAAATGGGGACAGTGCGTATCTGCCTTACCATTGTAAGTCATCGAAAATTATTTCAACTATATCCATAAGAATTTCAAGAAGCTTCCCTAAATTCAAACAAGTCGATCATGATAAGAAAATGTAAGTATATGTCCTTGAATAAAAGTGTCAGTTTTGAAAACAAAACGATCACAAAATAGTTTTGAAAATAAAACGAGATTTAGAGAAGGAGGAAGATAAAATGGCACAATTGATCAAAATTAGGAATTGAATTCTATGAAGTCCTAACTTACGAAACGTATATTCTACCCACCTTGGATCCTACCAATATGTCAAAACAAAATAACATATTCTCTTAGAAAAATCTTTGATTTATCCATACCGAGACTTCAATAAATCATTAGCTAAATCACATGGCCCTTTTAACAATCTTAACTATCCAAGGTCGAATTGAGTAAGGGACTCCTAGTCCTATTCATTCTCATAAAATCAAATCAAACCTAATTGTGAATGAGCATCCTAGTCGCAGGCTTGCAGTAGTACGACTAACTTAAGTACTACCGCAAGTTCGCAATCTTTTACGAAAACAGACCTGCATGGGCCACCAAAAAAACTTGTCACGACCCGCACCCGCTTTTTCGGATACGAGACGTGTCCAAGCCCAGCCTACGCCGCGGTATCGGTGGTAGTACGCTGTCTAGCCCGCAATAAACAAAGTGCTCATAAATACTAACTGCTCATTCACAACAACTAAATTAACTTTACAAAATATAGAAGTTTTACATTTGAAAAAGAATATAAGCTTTTACATTTATAGAAAACTACCACACAACTAACTAGTCTTCTATGGTTTAGCCTTTGAGTCTCTATTTCCCCCTCGTATGGTCCATAGCACAAGAGTAGGCACGTCAACCTCACCTGTAACAACGATCCAGTTAGGAAAGGAGCAGAGTACAACCATATTGCAATTAATGTTGTTAGTCCAAAATAAGTTAGAACAATGAGAAACAATAATGGCAAAGAGCATATAGAGAACTAGTAAGAGATGAACTAGCAGGATATGAAATAGCAAGATATAAACTAGTAAGATATGATCTCGCAGGACAGAAACTAGATAAAGGAACAATGGAAACAACTATGTGTGTGTGAAATACCTTTTAATACGTGAACGGCTGGGCTAATATGGCACATCATATGATGGATATCATTCAGTAATTGGTACGGCTAACTCATACGTGGGTGTGTATGACTTAGCTATCATTCGGTAACGGTAATTGGGTTTGTTCACGTATTTATCGAGTATTTCCCCTTCCGACTCTCTAATAATCAATAACGGTCAATGACACACTAAGAATGATACGATAACTACCGTGTCACAATGGTGTCTCAATGGAATATCAAGTAATGACTCAACGGGATATCAAACGAGAAAACTATAGAGTAAACATTATAATAAACTAAAACATAAATGCAATACTGTACTTGCCTGAATCCTTGCACAAACCGTAGCCACAAGTAGAGGATGAGGGGATGCTGATCTAGAAGCTGTCAGCCTATAACACATATCGCACCACGAACCGTACATGAAAACCATAAATCAATTCTAATGTTCTAGTTCTAAATTCATAGAATAGTGGCTAATTGGGTTACTAATATAATAATAATTAATTCTGGAATAATTCACTTAAAAACCTAATTTAACCTAATAATAATCTGAATATAATCTAAACATGCAAGTTTGGCCATCAAAAGTCGTGTTTCCCAATTTTGGAAACCATGGTACGTAAATCGAGACGTACCGTTGACTTTTTAGTCAAACGCTATGAACTCTAGATTTTGAAAGTGTACCTTGGTAGATTTCAGTGCCAAGAGTACGCTGGAATTGACCGTGCCATAAAATCATGCTTTGGTCAAAAGATATCGCCGTTATGGCTAATCGTGACCAAAACGGGGATCAACCGATCAGTTCTGAGTTCACAGAATAAATAAAATACTAGATGAACGAAATAATTTCTGAAAAAAATATATGTCGTAGATCTCTGTGTTAGCTTTCCGAAACTTCAAACGGTTCATGATTTCAATTTCTGGTTCTCCCGTAATCTCGAAAATACCAAAATGTGTCAAGTTTCAGACAACCGACACTCTACGAATTTTCCAGAAATTTAGGTTCAGAAATTATGAAAATAAATTAGATATTCAGAAACTATACCTCAATATGCTTCCAACAAAAAAAACGGCACGCGAAAATGAGTTCCGAGTTGACGGCAATTGCCTCGGGAAGTCGGGGAATCACCAAGATCAAACTCCAAAAGGAGGAGGCTATAATTAATTAGGGTTTGTGAATATACAATGCATATATATAGGAGAGAGAGAGGCGGTTACTATAGCAGCGCCGACAGGTGGGCCCCCCGGTTGGACTATTGGGTAATTATTTATTTAATTCAGAAAATCATTTAAAAAAATTATTTTAAGTCCAAATAAATCAAAATAAATTGCAGAAAAATCCAGAAAAATTCTAGAAAATTCTAGAAAATATTTCTAAGTGTCTAGAATCTAAATAAAATATTTTTAACACAAAATATCATCATGTGACCTCACAGTAAATTTCCAAAGCCTATAAAATATTATTTCTATAGGTTTTAATTATATAAAAATTCCCAAAAATTCTAAAAAATCCAGAAAAATTCTAAAACATTTTAGAAAATATTTTTAGTCATTTAGAGCCCAAATAAAAATATTTGGTCTCAAAATACCCCCGTATGAGCTTACAGTAAATCCTGAAAGTCCTAAAAAATAATAAAACCTTAAATATTAAATACCTACAAATATCCAAAAATTGTAGAAAAATATAAAATAGCTAAATAATACATATATAAGCTATCTAGAGGTAATATGACCTTAATATGGTCATAGCCCACCTACAAGCTTTGGCATGACTCACAATGGCCATAAAATTGATCATAAACAAATAAAATTAAAAAATTAAAAAAAAAGGGAAGTAGGCTTACACCCAATATGAGAAACCCTAACCCTAGCTCTTCATTTTAGGCAGCCACAACAGCCCAAACAAGACCTAACTTCAGCCTATAAAGTGTCTCTTCATGACCACTTGCCTCTTTTAGAACATCCCTTTGTAGGAAACCCTAATTTCTTCCCCAAATTGTCTAACTCCTCCATTTCTCCACCAAATTGATCCCAACCTCTTGAAATTGGATCTAAATCTGGAGGGGAGATTGAAGGAGGCTTGCTTGCAAGGAGTGGAG
This sequence comes from Iris pallida, assembly GCA_029216955.1. Taxonomy (NCBI): domain Eukaryota; kingdom Viridiplantae; phylum Streptophyta; class Magnoliopsida; order Asparagales; family Iridaceae; genus Iris; species Iris pallida. The sequence goes on along the minus strand of JANAVB010042419.1, from coordinate 3,626,651 downwards.
CTCTTTTGGGCACAATTTGAGGAAGAGGGATTCTCTAAATTGGGGCTTTTCATTGAGACTTGCTCTCAATAGGTAAAACCAATTAAAACCCTTCCATTTCCCAATTTCTTTGCATGGTTGCATTCATTTAGGTCAACCCTAGGTGTCCCCAAAATTTGGGTGGATTTCGTGTCTGTTTGGTGTCCGTATCGGACATGTGTCATAAGTGTTGTATAGGTGTTCGACGAAATGCCTCTAAGGATTTTATTTTCGATTTTTGTAAAACTAATTATTTGAATTTGTAGATCTAATTGTGAACATTAAATTTTGTGAAGAGTGTTAGGTATTTTCGTGTCATTTCGTGTCAATTTTTGGTGTTGGACACGCGTGTACGACACGAGTGCACTGTTCTGCTCACTGACACCTCGTGTGCACTGTACACGACACGTGGACATGTGCCACTTGACACGGACCTAGGGGCAATGTCTGACAAGTCACCCCCAAAGTCTCGTGTCGAGTCGTGTCATGTCGAGTGAGAAAACTCACTCGCACCGGTCGAGCACAGCCTGTACACGAGTGCACAGACCTCACTGACACGACCTTGTAACTTAGACATGACACATATTAGACACTATTCAGGGTGTCTAAACCCTAGCCCTAGTTCTGGCGAACCTAGGGACACATCCACGTGGCACGAAGTGACACGAATCGTATCCACGAGTCGACTGCATCGCAGCACGATGCAGTCTGTGCACGCAATGTGTCTATGCATGTTTCATGACTTGGACACGCTGTGTCCAGTCGTGGAGACACGTGGGGACTCGTGTGGACTCTGGACACGTGTACGACTCAAACCTAACCTATTTAGTATGTATTTCATTGCATTTCGAATTCAATTTGTCATTTCCTATTTTTTTTTCTGATACTAGACAGTAAGGTTTAAATCCTGAATTGATTTTATTGTTTAAATCGATTTGTGATGTTTTAAACTACCACTACATGTGTAATAGTTCTTTCTAGGATGGATTTGCAAGTTGAGATTTGGTTTTGCACAAGGTTATGGGATTTCGAGTAGGGATTGGTAGTTAACAACACTGTAAGACTGAACAATGTACACTGTTATTGGAATGTCATTGAGCTTTAAATGCTGATTTTGGTTCTTCCTAAAAACTAATTTTTAATAATTGATTGCCATGTTAATCACATACACAGGAAATGATATTGACACTGTGGTTGCACATCTAATTCTGAAAACTGAGAACACACTACATACACAACTTCCCTCTGTCAATACTGTGATTTAAATTCATGCACACACATTCACACACATACATTTCACTCATCCATATTTTTCTATCTATTGAATACTGTCACACACACTCGACCCCCCCCATTCTCTGTTTTCCCCACACATGCCCACACTGTTTTCCCACATTCACTGTTTCAGCCATCCCATTGTTCAGCCCTTATCTTCTTAGTATCAGCTATTGGGGGAATTCTATACTGAACATGTAAGAGGTAGCTTGGCACTGGTGCTTAAGTATCAGTTCAATGTTAGGACTAGGAAGGATAGGGTCATCTTGATTTCAGTCCCCTTCTAATGCTCCTTGTTTTGTAATGTTCTGAAATTGAACCTCAGGCAATGTCACATACACACTGCACATATAGGATTAATTGGGTGTCGGGTATGTTCACATCTGTCTATGTGTGGACAACAGTAGCCAAATGCATTCACTGTATTCCCATTGTGCTCTGTCCAACCTTCATTAGTCAAAACCTCAAATCATTCACTGCATTTCCATTTAAATATCATGCACATGTTAGCATGACCTGTATATAGATCAATTAGGAGAATATCAGATATGTTTTGACACAGCCTACACATATGTTGGCTTGATATCAGATGTGTACTGAGGATTCACTGCATTCCCTTCCATTCTTCACTGATAAATATCCCTGCATTACACCTATCCTTTACTGCATTTCATTACATACCCTGCATATCAGTTAACTGTATTGTACTACACAGTATTTACTGCTTTCCATTTGGTATCCTGCACCTTCAATACATGCCCTACTATATCAAATAACCTTACATCCTTATGGTATCTTGGTTCAGATTAGTAGCAGTATATATACATATATATATATGATGTGTAGTGTATATATATTAGATATGGGATATTATATATATATATATATATATATATATATATATATATATATATATATGTTAGGTATATGATTTAGGTTTTGAGGTTGAGGGTAAGGTTATATGGGATAAGGTGATGTTATACTATATAGGCATATATGTGATGTACCTTGTATATGTGATATGGTTTGGGTTAGAATTTATGAGTTTAGTTTAATATAAGTTTGACTAGTACCTAGTTGCCAAGACTTTAGCCTAGCAAATAGAAGTTGACCATTGGCCAAGAGTTCAATGTTAACCAATACCCCTTAGGCTATACATGATGTAGGTATATGTGATATCTTAGAATAGGTAATGGTATTTGTTTATGAGTATTCATATATATGAGGGTATGGATTATATATGAGGGTAGCTAAGATTAGCAAGGTAGTTGATTTTACCTTGGTAATAGGGGTGGAATAGCCTAGTTGACCTAATTAGCTAAGCTTGACTAGTTGACCAAAACCCTAGAATGATCAAGTTGACCAAATAGTTTAGGATTGACTTGGTTAGTCTAAGTTTGACCAGTTGACCAAGATAGCCTTGTTGTTGACCTAGTTTGACTAGAGTAGTTGACTTGGGTTGACCTAGGGTTGACCAATTTTGACTTAGACCTAGTTTGACCTAGACAGTTGACCAGGTTTGACTTAGAGTTGACTCTGACCTAGAATTGACTTAGAATCATGTAGATTGCATCATAAACTCCATTTGTCTTATTTTAAACATATTATAACCTGTATTCCTTTATTTAGGACATTGTGACTCTGTTGCAGACATCTGATATTATACTACTCTTTTCAGAGTAGCAGGCGAGTACATTCTCTGATAGTTCTTACATTTACTTGTCGTTTACTATATTTCAGTTGTAGCTAGTTCTATCTGATTCTCTATTTCAAATACGATTTGGTATTGCTGGATCCATTTCATGTGACACTCACTTATTTATGTCTGGCCTCTATTTCTGGAACCACCTACTGGAACCACCCTGGAATCGTTTACTGGAACCATTCGTGTACTGGCTGGACTTATACCTATTTTCGTGTCGGATTATGGATTCACTTGTACTTGCTGGGCGGGGAAATATTGGAATAGGCATGTGAACATACCTAAATACTGGAACCACTCCCTTGGAATTATACAAGAACGATAGCCATCCCACACTTGGCCGAGTGTGCGGTGTGCCGTATTACCTACAGCCATTCACATATCGATCCCGATATTTTAAAACACACTGTTAGAGTATAGGCTGGACTCACCCTGGAACCTTTGATCACCGACTGAACTCACCTCATACCGGACCCATCTTGTACTGGAATCACCTGGTATCAGATTCATGTTGTCTGGATTTACTTGGGTTTTGCACTTGTTTACATTTACATTCTGGACTTATATCATGTTGCTCTAGTTCAGCTAGTTTCTATTTACAGTCTTTATTGCTATGATTCTTCTCTTGTTTTTACTTACCTTACTTTCCTTGTATCTTAACTGTTTCTCTATACCATCACCTGTATACAAACTACCATGTTTCATCAATATAACTGCTTATAACTGCTTTATAGTTCTCTGTCATTTAATTGGTATTTCTTGATGAGTTGTACTCGTTCTTGTCCTGACTGGACCTGTTGAAATTTTACAGATGATTGCCCTGAGGACACTTGCCCTACTTACTATGGACCAGGAGACGGCTTAGCTACCTTTGGCCCCGACACTCAGGAGTGATCGGGAGATTAGCTAGTGACTTGGTTTAGATTTCATGTTTTAGAACTTGAATTGTAATTAAGCTGAGATATGTTGTTTTGAGTTGTCTGAGATTATATTATTTCAGTAGTTAGTTTTATTGTATATTCAGTCTTAGTTATAATCTTCTGTATTATCATATCGTGCTTAGACTGTGATTGAGATTCCATTATATCTATACTTGTCCTCCGTTCGGAGTTGAGATTTGACAAGTACATTATATAATTGCGTGAGTTGTTGGTTAGATAATAACTTAGAACAGCGTTCTACCGCCGACACTGCGGCGTAGGCTGGGCGTTGTTACGTGCTCGTACCCTCACAGTGGGTGCGGGTCGTGACATTTTTGTCTCTAGAAAACTAATATATAAATATATATTTCTTAAACATGTTTTTATACTAAAAAGTTTTCGATAATTAGAATAATAACAGAAAAAAGATATTATTTCCATAAATGAGTTTATTCGTTAAAAATAATTAATTTCGGTAAATAATGGTTTTAATCGAAAAAGTTTTGCTATTAATTTTAAAACCCTTAGTTTGGCAAGAAATCGTATTTTTATATATAAAGTACTATTTTAATAGTTAAAAATTATTTTTTTCCTTTTATTACGAAAAAAGATTGAAAACGTATTTTCTATGAAAAATTGTTTTATTATTATTGACGGTAAATAATTTCCAAATTATTAAAACAAATATTAGTTTTGATAAATCTAAATTCCTCAAATTCATTAATCTCTAAAAATATGTTTTAAAGTTATTTCCTTATCATTAGTTAATACTACAAAACCTATATTTATTCAAAACTACTATTTTGTCAATTAGCATTTTATAATAAAACCTACTCTTATTTTATATATTATTGTTTCTGTTTAGGTTCACCAACTTACCAGACTTAGCCTCTAGTATTGTACCTTAGAATTAGGTCGAAGTTCTGATTTCTAAATCTGATGTTACGAATATGTAGGTTCGGATCCCTAAAACCCTAGCGGTTACCTACTTGTTGCCGTCACGTCAAGGAACTACCTGAGGCAAGTTTCATATCTATTCCACGTCTGTGTTTTTATTTTAATAATTAAATGTATGCATCAGTTGATTTCATCTAGTATAGTGACACTGATTCATCGTGGATCCCCCTCGGACTCCACATCGATTGACGGATTGCTGGATTGACTTATTGACTCATTGACTCATTGACTCATTGTCTCGGGAATTGGTTGGGGGAGTAGTATAACGTCTGTGACCAAAGCCAAAATCTCGCTCGTTTCTTGTCTCGTGCTAACCCCTACCACACAGGGGGTTGAGCCGTACTGTATACTATTCGTTTCGGCCAAAATATTAGTATACATATTGCCTCTATCCCAGCCGGTCACAGGCCCTGTTATATACTCAAAACCACTAGCTTAGCATTGCATCATAATTGACATTGATACCATCTTGCTCGTTTTCTTTTACTATTAAATACTAAAAATATATATTATTTCTTAAACTGTCTCGCATTTTATTTATTGTTAATTTAGAAATGCTAGATGTGGATAAATATGTTCTTGTTCACTCCTGACTGCAGACCCAACATTTTTAGGTGATTGCGACAAAGAGGAGCTACCTTATTGTACCTTCTACGGGCCTGACTTGGGTCCCGCAGATTCAGCTGAACCAGGAACCCCGGAACCATAGATGTTAGCTTAGCTCTTTTCCTTTCTTTGTTTTTGAACAAGTTGTAATAAAATGAATATTTTGGTTGTTTGTTGTTTCATTTCCAGACTAGTTCAGTTTTAATAAAAAAATTTATTTTCGTTAGAAGTTTCTGCATGTTGTGTTTCACTGCTTGATACAGCTTACTGCCGCCGTCTCACAACGGTGCAGGCTGGGCATGATCCGACTAGACCCAGATTCTGGGACGAGTCGTGACATATTTTTAGTGGTGGCCCATGCAGGTCACCTGCAATCTGACCTAGGTCTAGGAATGACTCTAGGAAAACAGACTCTAGAAACAACTAGAACACCTATATTATTTTCACCCTATTACAACATAGGGCCGAAATTATCTATTTAAATATCTATTTTTGCTTGCTTATAGTCCTATAGGTTACCTTGCTTATGTTTGTACCTAAACTTTACCCACATTATGCCGATTGTATGATGGTATTTTTTTCTGCCTATATTATTTTATAGATTTTTGTATCTTTTATTGCCCCATGGCTTCTGGGGTTATTTTCCTCCGTATCGTTATCTTATTCTAGCATCCCTTAGGATCTATACTCTTTCGCTATTTATGGATTAATATTAGATTTTTTTAGTCTCCTTCTTCAGCAAATCTATTTCCAATTCCTTTATTAGTTTGATCAATCTTACTTCTCTATCATTATTTGGAATCTAGATCTATTCATTATTTAGAGTTTTAAATTCTCCTTTAGCAAACCTAATAAACTCTTATCTACTCGAAGTATTTTTACGACTAGTGTATCCAACCCTTTGTCTTGACCTTGTTTTCAATTGACTTTCTCGGAACAAATTCCGAACTGAATTCTTCTGGAACCATAAAGCTCCAAGGTTAATTGTTACCAAAAGAATTGGTTCAACTTAACTAGTTCACAAATCTTCCAAAGGAATTATTTTCCAAATATAATTCCAATATTGATTGATATTTTCTAAGTTATTCCAAGAACCGAGAATATTTTCATTTGTTGGCTTCCTCCACTCAACTTGAAACTTTACTCTCTTTATGCAACTTCTTGATTAAATCAAGGCCCAGAAAGCTTCTAAACTCGATACTTGAGTATCATGAAGCAGGAACGGTCAGAGAATTGATTCCATTCTATTATTGAATTTTCTTTAGTTATTAGAAAACTTTTGAATTGCTGAGCTATCCCTTTGAAATTCCTATGGACAAAGCTGAGAAAATATTCAGTGACCTAATGTGGCTTCACACATATGCGTTGCAGCCATTTATCTGAATTATGAAAATTGCGAGTTTACTGCAGCTAGATGCGCACTAGCGAGACATAGGCTCTAATTAGATGAAGTGATTTCAGGTGTTCATAGGTTTTTGGATATTATTGAGACTATGTCCTAAATGCATCTTGTTTGTCTCCTATGTTGTTCAGCCAGAAATGGATAAAGTTGATAGACTACTCGATAACCTATCATTATTCAAGTTATGGAACCAAAAATTCATTGCAGTTAGGTGCACTCTGGCGAGGCATGAATTTGAGGTAAAGTGACTTCGGATATATTTGGTTTCTGAATATTATTAAGACTATATCCATACCATGGTTGTCTCTTTAGCACCATCAAATTATTCTGACTTTTGCCCGATTAGAAGATTTATATTTTTAGCGATTGTCTCCATTTTCAGAAAATCTCTTATCACAGCCAGAAAGAATAGATTTCCTATGAAATTCTACTTGTTTTTCCTAGAACTTATTAGGACCATATCACTCTCTATTGGCTCAATCTCTTTCAAGGTTTAATTTTAATATGTTGCATATATTTTGTGGATAGTTATATATTTGTTAGCTATATATAGTTAGTTGATAGTTATATGCGGGAAAAACCTAGATAGCAACCTTATTATATTATTCCGGTAAGAGCATCCTTAGAGGATCAATATTTTTTCAATGGGATTAGATCGCTAATGGTAGAATGACAAGGCACATTGTAAGCAAGTTAGTCTGGAGAGAATTATAAATTGTGGTTCATTTAGGATAGAATTATTACTAGTGCTTGGATATTGGATTTGAAAAAATGAATATAATTGACGATTTTGAATTTTATGATTAAAGGAAGAGTTACGGAAGATAGAGGAAAACATAGGTAGAGTTAGCAAGAAAAGTCTAGGATTTGGTAAGGTTTTCCCAAAGAGAAAGTGAATTTGGATTATATATATAAACATGAGAATATGATGATCAAGTAAATGAACACTTGACGAGGATGAACTTTTATGATCAGATGACTACTGTACTCAGAAGGGACGGCTATAACCATGGAAGAAATATCACGAGCAATGAATGATAGTAAATAAGCAGTTAGGAATTAAGATAAGACCATTGGCATGTAACTTTGGAAAGGGACAATTGGGTTTAAAATTTCTGCCAAACATTGGAGACTCATATTAGTTATGGTAAGAATGATTGAGATTTTGCTAATGTGTTTGGATGAGAACGATTGTTAGGTGCATGGTTAAAGATTAAAATTTTATTAGTGATTATAATTTGGTCAATTGATTTCAAGAATTGAAAATTCTCGAATATAGATCGTGGATCGACTTTCTAAGGATTTACTCTGACAAGTGAAGATTGTGACTTTGATGTAGTCAGTTTTGGAAGAATGACTGACAATAGAAAACTGATGTCTGTAAAATAATTTTATCGAGAGAAATACTTGAAATTTGAAATACATTTGGCATACGAGTTACATACAACGACGGATGGAAATTTGATTTAGATGATTTATGATTCCAAATAGAGTTAGTTTTAATACCTTGGCAGCTAGCTGCCTTAGTTTTCTGTAGATACTGGAAGTTCAACCAGTTTAGTGAGTTAGAGATTGATTTTTGTATGGGTGTTAATAAGATGGTTATCTTGTAAGTTATTTTTTTTCCTTCATATCCTATCTTGAAATGCCTTTTTGACCCTTGAAATAGTATTTTGATATCCTTTCTACCACCATTTGGTTATCACGTAATCCTCAATGGAAATATCTTATCCGATTACATTCCTATCATAGAACTTGTTGATTTTCTCTGAGTAACAAACCCTTATACCCCATTCCAATTTGATTTGGAATTTTTAGTCCCTCGTCTCAGAAGATTCTATTACTTTCTGCCTTCTCAATAAACTGTTGATGTTCGTTTCCTTCTTGAATTTTCTGTTTCATGAGACCTCATTCGATTTTTTTCCTATTTTATTTTAAACATACCTAGATTATACTCGTGCCTAAAAATGATTTTGATCACAACAATATTTCAACCCTATCTCAGATCATATCTAGATAATTCTAACCGTGCCTATATTTATCATTGTACCTAGTAATCATGCCTCGAATCCGTTTGTGCCTGATGATTTAAATCTGAAATGATCTATAGCATGGATTTATACAGTACATGTGTTTTGGGATAAAAATAAGATAAATATGAACACTTGGGATTTGAATTTGAATCAAGGATGAGACAATTAATGATGTGAATACCAAGCAAATTGACACGGTAGATTAGAGGTTGTTAAATGATAAGCATAGAGATGCACTATAGGAAGATGCATGATGAATCAAAAGATATACAAAGGACGATCAAAACAAAAAAATTTGGACTTAAGGTGTAACTAATTAAGAATGACAATCGTATGAATTAAAGGATGCAAAAGATTTTAAATCAGAAACCAGAGATAGAAGGATTGTAAATAATACAAGGTTGGGAGATAAAATAAGATATTTTTTAACAGAGAAAAGTTTGGTCAAAATGATACAGTGAAATCAAGATGAAGGGTTCGAGCTTAAACATGATAAATAAATTTTGTTGAGATTTCGGGATCAAATATGTAAAATGAGGATTTAGAATCAAGATATATACATATTGGTGAAAATGGACGTCTAAATAAATTACAGAGCGATCACATATGAGTAAGGAATGATAAATTTTTACTAATCATGACAAATTAGAGCATTAAAATGTGGTATTGGATTTTAAATATGATATTGGGTTACCGAGGCTTCATACTGAAGTATTAAGATAAGACGAAGTGTATCAAATCATAGAGTTAAATTTTGTATATATTAGCAAGCTGAAGGAAGTATAATATATATTGCAGGAAATATTATATGTGTTTAGTATGAAATGTGGAAAGATAAATTTTCTAATGCGATGAAGGTAATTGACAATTCAGGGATGAAAACAGAAATCCATAATTATGGATAGTGACTGTGTTCCTAAGGAGGGAAGAATGTAAATTGAGAATAGTGGATAAGATTGATGAAGATATTGCACTAGATGGATTTGCTATGGGACAGTTAGCCTAATTAGGCATAAGGCTGTTGAGAAAGAATACCCAGACTGGTTTGAGGCATGATTGCATGATTGTATTCCTGCCCTTGTCTTTGAAATTTCGAGGACGAATTTTTTTTTAGGAGGGAAGGTTGTAAAACCCATTTTTAATATCTAAAATAAATAAATAAATAAACCCACTCCCATTCACCACTTCCCCACACCTGTACAACACCCCCTTTCCCTCTCACACGTTTCTCTCTCCCTAAAATTCTCTAACAGAACCCACCACCATCTCCTTCCCCTATCTCTCCATCACAACTCCTCTCCTTCCTCTGCCCACACAAGGTTCCTCTCCTCCCCTACTCCAAAGCCCATAGTACCAAGCCCCATTTCTCTCCCAGCTTATGTCACTACTTTCGACCCCGACCGACGATCCCGACCGCCCGTCGGAGCTGCGCCAACCGCCGTCGACCTCGCGACAGCACCGCCGACCACGTTTTCAGCCCCTGCGCGCCCCCGGCGACGCTGCCAGCCCTGCGTGGCTCCGCCCGTGCGTCCGATCACCCTTCCGTGCGTCCTCCCGCACGTGCACGTGCACGTGTCCAGCTTTCTTGGACTTTCCGTCGTCGTTCCGAGCCCGAGGCCTCCCCTCGGTGCTCCTTCGTGCAGCCTGTGGGTAAATTTTATTCCCAAATAGCTTCTAACTTTCTCACAGAACCCATTTTGACATCCTGGCCAATAGAAATATATATGTTCTGTAGAATAATGTTTAATTTCTTGTGTAGGACTTGGTAGTAATTGTTAGAATGGAATTATATTTTTAGGTGGTATTTGTTGTGGATGATGGTATTGGTAATTATTGTAGTATAATACAACTGGTTTAATTATTCACCAATTAATCAATGTTATTAGTAATTTTGTTATAAGGTTATATATATTAAATCCTAAGTAATTAATTGTCTAAATGTTTTATAAAAAAGAATTAGTTTTTATGGCATAATGTTTAATGATTATTGGTTAGGATTATTAATAATTACGGAAAAAGAATTTGTTAGTAATAATGGTAAAGATATTATTTTTGTCTCTAGAAAACTTATATATAAATATATATTTCTTAAACATGTTTTTATACTAAAAAGCTTTCGATAATTAGAATAATAACAGAAAAAAAAGATATTATTTCCATAAATGAGTTTATTCGCTAAAAATAATTAATTTTGGTTAATAATGGTTTTAATCGAAAAAGTTTTGTTATTAATTTTAAAACCCTTAGTTTGGCAAGAAATCGTATTTTTATATATAAAGTACTATTTTAATAGTTAAAAAATTATTTTTCCCTTTTATTACGAAAAAAGATTAAAAATGTATTTTCTAAGAAAAATTGTTTTATTATTATTGACGGTAAATAATTTTCAAATTAGTAAAACAAATATTAGTTTTGATAAATCTAAATTCCTCAAATTCATTAATCTCTAAAAATATGTTTTAAAGTTATTTCCTTATCATTAGTTAATACTACAAAACCTATGTTTATTCAAAACTACTATTTTGTCAATTAGCATTTTGTAATAAAACCTACTCTTATTTTATATATTATTGTTTCTGTTTAGGTTCACCAACCTACCAGACTTAGCCTCTAGTATTGTACCTTAGAATTAGGTCGTAGTTCTGATTTTTAAATCTGATGTTACGAATATGTAGGTTCGGATCCCTAAAACCCTAGCGATTACCTACTTGTTGCCGCCACGCCAAGGAACTACCTGAGACAAGTTTCATATCTATTCCACGTCTGTATTTTTATTTTAATAATTAAATATATGTATCAGTTGATTTCATTTAGTATTATGATACTGATTCACCGTGGATCCCTCTCGGACTCCACATCGATTGCCGGATTGCCGGATTGACTTATTGACTCATTGACTCATTGTCTCGGGGATTGCTTGGGGGAGTAGTATAACGTCTGTTTGCCATTAAAATCTTTGAGTTGGAATTTTAATTACAAACAGAACAGTGTTACAATGTAGGACTTAGATATAGTCCTAGGAGTACACTTTTATTTTTATCTGGATCATGTGTCGATGGAGCGAGTGGTAATACGTTGACTACGTTGACGATCTGACGACGATTTTAGGTTCTCTGAAGGTCTGGGTGGCTCTGGATGCCGGAGCTTGCGGAGGAGAAGAAGATGTTGAGTGTCTCTTCCGATCCCTGTGAGTAGACGTGCGTCTCTGTAACTCTGATGATCTCGTTATGTCTATCTTTGTCTGTGTGTGTGTGTGGAAGAAGGAAATGATCCCTCTATTTATAAGCAGCAGGTTGGCTGCTCATACGCGCATATGTCGGATGCGTCTGGTCGTAGGAACGCCACGTGGCTGATGCTGGCGGGGGCGCCTGGTTGCTGTGCCCTAATTTGGGGATTGAATCCTTTCTGTTGCACCTATGGGCTGCGAAAGAGCCGACACGTGGCGACTGAGAGGATTCTTCGGTTGCTAAGATCTTGGGTGGTTAGCACCCCTTTGTAGACTGAACTGAGTCGAAGGATACGTGGCGTATGTCCGTGGCTCAAAGATCTCGAACTTGGTGGAGAGGGATCTGATGAGCTGCGCCTGGGATCCGGCGCATGAGGAGATTTAGCTCGTAATCTTTAGGAATCACGAACCAGTCTGCGCGCATGGCTTTTGAGGCGCATGTAAATCTTCGGGCGCATGGCTGCGGAGGCGCATGCGAGTGGTTGGTCGGCCACGTGACTTGTAACCGACAGAGGAGAGTAATGATGACGCTGACGTCAGCGGTGCTTCATTTTCTGCAAAAGCTGTTGCCGCTCTGTCATCGAGGCATGGCTGCTGTCGTCTCAGACTTCAGTATTTAATACTTTTTGATGGGCGATGAGCTTTTGAGTGGGCATATTGCTCTGTGTTCCACTAGGCGCATAGGGACGCGTGGGGCGCACCCTTACGAGGCGCTTGGTACTGATGGGCACGTCTGTATGATGTGCGGGATCTGACCGGCGCGTCTGTTGCATGGCGTATCTTTATTGGTCCGACTGTTGGGTTCCCAATGTTTTAATTATGCATGTTGACTGAGCTAATTTCGAAGGGATAGGTTCATCATCATGAATGCAAATTCATTGTACGGAATTCGAAGAGCCCGCCACTTGGCGCTTGGGTTTGATTTGCCCGGCCTATAAATAGCAGCAAGGAGAGAGTTTGTTTCTCGTTCTCTCCTGTCTTCCCGAATGGAGATGAACTTCTTCGCTCGAGTACATTCCGTAGACAAGATACTCCCGAGGGTGAAGATGCGTCGAGTTGTCTTTGTACACCCTCGTGAAGGTGACTGTTACATCCAAAAGTCGAGATCGCGGGATCCCGATGCAGGTCGAAGGTGCCTGTTGCATCCAAAGATCAGGACGTTCGAGTCTCGTCTTCGTTATGCTGGAAGATCCCCAGATCGGAATTACGGTGCTCTCCTCTTCCTTGGGCTTTGGAGAGATCTTCCTCCAGCTAGAGTAGGGTTGGTTGCCCACCCTTGTTATGCTCAATAAATGCTTCATTAGCCGAAGCACTTGATCGGGTCGAAGTAGAGCGCATATGCTGAGACTTCATGATGCGCCTAACTGAGACGCTGAAGAGATGCGCCTGATTGAGACGCTGAAGAGATACGCCTGACTGATGATGCGCCTGGTATGGGACGCATGGCAGTTGCTGCGCCTGGCTGTAGTCTTAGGATCTTTCTTTTTATAGAAGTTCTCCTTTGTAAAGCTTTTCTTTAGACATGTAATAGACATGTAATAGTCTTTCATATGAAATAAAAATCTTCTTTTGATGTTCGTACTTTTGCTGTCCTTTGCTGTGCCAAGTACTTCGTTTGAGCTCCCTGGTACATGTTTGAGTCTAGTCACGTAGTGTTAAGCACATAGGAGTTCTGGCCTATAGATGCGCCTGAAATTCTATGCTTCTACAAGACCCCCTTCAAAGTTTTCAAAACTTTTCGTCAAATTTTGGAATACATTGAATAAGAAGCATGGTAGTGTCTTCAATGGGACGTATGACTGTTCGGGGCGTATGATTGCTCCATGCATCTGTGATGGGGCACAAGCTCCTCTCAGTTTTAAATGCAAATGATAACGCTTCGAAATAAACGAAAAGATTAATGATGATCTTTTGGATATTCGCCGTTATTATTTCGCAGAACCCTAAGCGGCTGCTGACATCACGCTTCATCGGTTCACGCGTATGACCAGGCCTATAAATAGGCATCTGGTAGAGAGAAAGAGAGTCCTTCCTCTCCTTGCTTCCTTCTTTTAGAGTTCTTCTTTCAAAAACCCTAACTTCTTTTAAGAGATGGCTTCCAAAACTCCACGCAGTGGCGCTGGCAGAGGATAAGGCCGGGGTAAGGAGCCGATGGAGTTTGACGAGGAGGACGCTCCTGTCATCATTGTGACTCTCGCCGACGTTCGGCCAGCGGTGACGGGTGGGTGTATTCTGTCTTTGTGGTTCCCAACATTTTAGATGAGTTTGAGGCACACGGATGAGTTGCCTCCTATTGTTGTGCCTTGACTCCTTGTTGCTGACGCGCATGGACTTCTGTCCTGATGATGTGCTGAGGCTATTCCGCTGACGCATATGGGTTTATACCCTGATTATGTGCTGAGGCTTCACTGCTGACGCGCATGGGCTTGGGCCCTGTTTATGCGCCAAAGCTTCTCTGCTGACGCGCATGGGTTTAGGCCCTGATTATGCGTCGAAGCTTCGCTGCTGATGTGCCCAAGATGCTTTGTCTTTTTAAAGCCTCTAAAATTTTCCTTGCTGCCTGACTTTTGTTTTTGCTGTGTCAGTGTCGATGACTATCCCCTTGCTAAACGAAGTCCTTCTGGATGCTTCCATTTGCCAAATGGAGGTTGACTTCAACGAGGAGGTTATTAACCCAGTGAAGGCTGCTATCATGCTGAATCAGCCCCCTGAGAGAACGTTGCAAATTCGGGATCAGTCGCCTGTTTTTCTCCAAAGTATGATGGAGAGCGGCAAACTAAAATATATTGAATCCGAGAATGTGCCTTTCTTGAAGCCTGCCTTTCTGTTTGGTGACCGCTTGATCTCCACTGAGGCGAAGGTACTGAAGATCAAGGAAGACTGGTTCTTCATGGCAAAGGGCGTGGCCCTGTACATGCGACAGTTTGAGCGTTAATTGCCACTGACGGCTTTCTACCGTTTGGCTTCCAAAAGGAGGATGCCATGGGAACTTACTCCTTCTCAAGGAGGGACAGTGGGGGGTACCCTTCGTATTGATGTTACTTCGAATCAAAGGGATACCTTGGCCGCCTCGCGAGCTGGGACCTCGTACCATTGCCGAACTTTGCGTCCTGGGAGCATTTATAGTGACGTTCCTCCTGACACCTTCGCCTTTGGTGCTTCGGCATTTGCAAGTCGGATGCTAACATCGAAGGTTATGTATCCGAAAGGAGGTTTTTGGGTTGAGGGCTGGTGTCACCACGTGTCGAAGTGGGACGAGCTGACCCTTTGGGTTTTGTCGAAGTTCAAGACTGAGCTCAAAGCGATTGGGCTGACCGCCGCTCTTCGCGCCACCCAAGCAGGTATCGACCGTAATCGACATATGTTTCTTGCTCTCCTGGAAATGTTCAACACCCAGACTGGCACATTTTTTACTCCGGTGGGGGAGTTGGGATTGGCCCTCCATGAGATGTATGAGGGGTCCAAGCTTCCCTGGGGCTCGGAGCCGTATGAGGAATATTTCCCGACAAATGAAGAGATCCAAGTTCTGGAAGACAAGGACTCAGAGATGATAGCTATTTTCAAGGAGGTGGCGAGCCACCATTATCTGATGTAACGGAGGGATAAGGGCGGGTCACAGCCCCATGTGACTGCTTGGAGGGATTATGTCTTCAAGCAGGACCTGACAGACCCTTCCAAGATTCGGTTTGGGACTCCGCAGGGACTGAGTCACACGGAGGTGACCTCCGACATGAGCCGACTAGGCAAGAAAACTCCTCGTTTAAATGAGAGTGGTGACGACGTATATAGTTGTTTCTGGCATTGCGTGCACCGGATGTCTTCCAAGGCAGTGTTGACTGCATACTTGATGATATGGCTCCGGGACTATGTGTTCTCGGACGGATCTGGATCTGTAGAGAGAGTGAGCAGAAACCTCATTTTACCCACGATAAAACTGGTTTTTGGTCGCCCTCTGGCTCTCCTTCCCGCGATGGTGTGTAAACTGCTGCGGGGTTTGAGAGATTTTGCTGACGATGTGGTCCATGAGAGGGGCAAAAAAGACAACTTTTCCCGAGCTGAGCTACCGTTCCATTATCTGATGGGATGGTTGATTCTGCATCATCCAAATATGATGAGCCCAGGCCCTGAAGATGATCATGTTGAAGGTGACGCCTTTATCGGTCGTTTCTATAAGAGGAAGTGGCTGCACACCGGTGTCCCTGTCTGTAGGAGGGTTTTGTCTTATCTTCAGGGGTGGAAGATCACCAAGGTCAGTCCCGTCATCATAGATTTCGAGGCTGACCAAGAATTGGAAGACTCCGGTGAGGATGCGATCGCCCTGCCGACATGGGGGTTTTACTGGTTACAGAGTATTCGGCCTTCCTATTTGGTCTACCGCAACAAGAATATGTGTTATCTAGAGCCTTATTTGCCGAGCCGGTTTGCACGTCAGTTTGGTTACACCCAGCTAATGTTAAGGAACCCCAGGAATAGTCTGGGGTTTGTCAGGAGTTTTCTGGATGGAGCCCGGGGTTGGCAATATTATAATGACGGATATACTTGAGTTCGTTTTACTACGCCAGTTCACAACCTTCGGCCGCAGATCTTGTATTCGGCTGTTAAGCTGTATTACGCCATAAATACTATGTCCTCTGAATATGACAGGGAGACTAGTTTCATCGTTGGCGCTCAGCTAGAGGCAACAAAAAACATGCTGGCGGTGGCCCGGTCATATTTTCCACCAGAGGTTGCAGGTTATAGGGCTGCTGCTGCAGCATCAACAGGGGGTACTCAGAAAGAGCCCCCAGCTGGAAAGAGGCGGGCTGATGCGGAGGTCGGTTCGTCTGCGCCGAAGAGGCCGAGGAAGGCGACGACTCCGAAGGTGGGAGCTCCGGGAGTGCCATCTGTAGTACCAACGGAATCAGCTCCCGCAGAGGTAAAGACGTCCCACATAGTCTGGCTTATTCTTTGATTTCTGTGACTTATGTCCTCCTTTTTTGTAGAAGGTGCCGAAGAAGAAATCCCGGGTTTCGAAACCGAGTATTAGTAGACCGAAGGAGGTAGCGAGCTCTTACGACGAGCGCATTCCTCCGATTACAGCATCTCCCAGGGAGGGGAGCGCTGATGATGTCGCTTCTGTGGAGATTTTGGTGTCTCCAAATTATGTTGGAAGGGAAGCTGAAGATGTACTAGCGCCTCAGGTTGCTGAGGTCTCTCGGTCGGTCCATCAGGAGGGCGGCATGGAGCCTCGACCGGGAGTAGAACAAACTGTTAAGGGGGTGCCTGAAAGCGTCGGATCCCCAAAGAAAGTTGTAGAAAAAGTCCTTCCAGACGAGGAGGAAGTGTGGAGCTCGTCTTCTTCTGACGATGGCTCGCAGGAAGATGTTGATCCAGCTGCCAGAGAGATCACGTTTAGGGGAGACGTCTCCGACAAGAATTTGCCGGCCGGGCTTCTTTCCGGTTGTGGTACCGAGGCGCTGGTCATACACGAGGCCTCGTGGCCAAGCCCTACCCCTGCCCTGGAAGTGGGGGTTGATGTGGTAGGGTCGGTGTCACTGCCGAGCCCTACACCCGTCCCTGTAGGGGGAGCTGATGCGGGTGATGAGATTCATTTTCCGAGCCCGGCTCCGAGGGAGGTTGAACTGTCAGGGATGGACCTTGTCGCTTCGAACAAAAGGGAGAGCCGCCCTGCCCCGGCCGGGGATAATACCATCAACTCGGATGTCGGGGGACCATCCGTCATTGACTCTAATAAGGGCAAGGGCCCTGTGATAAAGGACACACCTTCTGCTCCCTCCACTTGGGGGACAGTGTTGCGTCCCTCTCTAGCTTCCTCAGCTAGCGACGGAATCTGTACTGCCGATGGGGAAGAACCTACTGACATTGAGGTTCCGGCTCCGTGGCTCGTCGGAGGATCTTCCTCAACCTCTACGATAGCTCCTCCAACGCCTGTTATGATGCCTCAGGTGTTAGCAGACGCGGATGAATATGTGCAGTTTGCCGTTGAGGCGGTGTATAAGATGCTGCAGAAAGGCGTATCAATAGTGCTAAATGCGAACGGGAGTTTCGCGACGGTGAAAGCCATGACGCTCCCTTACATTGGTCTGATATGTTCCCACCGGGGACATGATCATATGGCTGAGATTCTGCAGGCGTCGGTGGCTGAGCTTGACCAACACCTTTCCAAACTTCAGAGTATTCGACGGAATGACTTTTCTGCTTTGATAGAAGCCGAAAAGGAGAAATTGATAGCTGAAGTTGAGTCGTCGTATCAGGCCACGGTGGCCATCTGGGACCGCGAGGTGGCCGATGCTGAGGCTGCGGCGGAGAGACTATCTCAGTCCACGCAGGAGAAGGTGGAGCTGCGGGCCGTATTGGATGCTAGTATAGCGGAGGTTACTGCCAAGATTCGCCTCCTTGAAGACCAGCGAGCCCAACTTTTACTAGATGCTGAGCGATCCCAGGCTGAGCACGTAGCATCCAAGGAGAAAGAAGCAGCTTTTACCCGCCATCTTCTTTTTCTGACTTGCCAGCGGTAAGAGTTGGACGCCAAGTACGAGAATGATACTGCTCCTGAGACTGTGGAGGTGATGCGTCAAGAAGCTGAACGCCGAGTCTTGGCAACCGTGGGGACTCGGGCTGAAGACTTGAAGCATCGGATCGAAGAGCTCTCTGCCAATCCCAATGATGCTTAGGGATTGTAGTCTCTCTTTTTTTTTTGCTGGGGATGTAATCCTTTACTTTTGAATACGAAATAAAGAATTTTCTGGTGTGTTCATCTTTACTGTCATGAACTAGCGATTTGTGTGGACCTATTATCTGTTGCGCACCTTAGTTTTTAGGTACAGATAATAAGTTTGAGAGGACCGACATGTTTGCTCAGAGATAATGTGGACGTGGCAAATATGGGGTTCAAATGACGGAATCTTCCTACTCAGAGGTGTTATGGACGTAGTAGGAGTGACTCTGGGGGGATACACGGAACTACTCATAGGTAATATGGACATGGCAGTTCTGCGATCGATGTACGACAACGCGGGGGTTGTCTGTACGGGATGTTTACTCAGAGGTAATGTGGACATGGTAAACATGATAAGTAGCACAATCCTTTGTAGTGTAAGATTCTGCTTTGCAGGGTGTAGAGGAGCAACTCAGAGGTAATGTGGACGTGATTGTTCTTCTACTGGAGATAGAATGCCACGGAACAACTGGGTTCCGAAAGCATAAGATTTTGTGAAAGAGAGGTGTATATGAGCTTTGATGATCAGGTCCACTGATTCCCTTGCTAGGTAGAGATGGAAGTACATATCTGAAAGATGTCAAGAGTAGTACTTCTTTAGGAACTTGTCGTTGATGGGCATCATGAACAAGTCCCCGTTTGGTCGGGCGAGGCGGTAAGCACCGTTTGAGTATACCGTCTCTATGATGAAAGGTCCCTCCCACTTGGGCTCGAACTTTCCTGGTATTTTGTGAGTTAACACCATCGGCCTCCTGACTGCCAGGACCAGGTCGCCTGCTTGGAAAGTCCTCTGCTTGACATTTTTGTTGAAAGCCTGTGATATACGGGCTTGATAGAGTTCAATGCGCTCCTGAGCTAGGAGTCGTTTTTCATCAAGTGCCTCCAATTCTCACAGACGACGACGCTGATTGTCTTCTTCTGTCAATTGGTTTGTGATCGCTACACGGAGTGAGGGTATCTAGATCTCGAGAGGCAGTACTGCTTCGCTCTCATAGACTAAGGAGAATGGTGTGTTTTTCGTCGAAGTCCGTACCATTGTACGGTAGGCCCAAAGGCATTCGTCGAGCTTTTCATCCCAGTCGCATTTTTTTGATGACACGACCTTTTTGAGTAGCCTGACGATAGTCTTGTTAAAAGCCTCGGTCAATCCGTTCGCTGCCGGATTGTAAGCGGTTGATGCCACGTTCTGAATACGATTCTTGTCACAGAATCTGCTAAAAACATGGCTGATGAACTGTGGACCATTGTCGTAGATAATCCTACGAGGTACCCCGAAATGGTAGATGACATGATACTTGATGAAGCTGATCACCCTAGAGCTTTTCACTATCCTCAGCAGAACTGCTTCTGTCCATTTGGAGAAGTAGTCGGTGATGGCTAGGATGAAGCCGTGTCCCCTCGATGAATGAGGGGTGATAGGTCCCACAATGTCCATGCCCCAAGCTTCGAAGGGCCAAAAGGCGACCGTAGGATGTAGTGGTTCCGATGGTGTATGGATAAAGTCGGCGTGAAGCTGGCAAGCATGGCACATTTTAGCATAGTCGACGGCGTCGGCTGCCATGGTTGGCCAGTAGTAACCCATGCGTCGCAGTCGATCCTGCAACTTAGGCCCGGGTTAATGAGCTCCGTAAGTTCCGTCATTAGCTTCTCGAAGGGCTTCGGCTGCTTCTTCATTGGATAGACATCGAAGGAGAAGTCCGTCGTAGGAACGTCGGTACAGCATTTTAGTTGTTGTATCATAATAAAACCGAAAGGAACGCCTTCTGACTGAGATGCCTTCTTTCGGGTCTTCTGGGAGAATTCCATAGACAGCGAAGTCGATGAACGGGAACCTCCAGTCTCGGACATTAACACCAGCACTTGCCGTCATGGCATGGGCCATTTATGTGTATAGGTTGTTTTTAGGACAGACCAAGTCTCTACCAACTACCGTGACATAGTGTTGAGTCCCAAGGGGTGCCGCTAATGAAGCTGCGAGGCCAGCCAGAGCATCAGCCTCCAGATTTTGTAGCCGAGGTACGTGTTCTATGAAGAACTTGGTGATGGTTGAGATAATATTCAATGCAACTTCATGGTAAGGAACGAGATCTTCATGATGAACTTCGTACTGCCCTCGGATCTGGTTAACGACGAGTTTTGAGTCGCCATAAGCTTCCAGATGATCTACCCCCAGTTGTCGTACCAATTGGAGTCCCATGATGAGAGCGTTGTACTCGGCAACATTGTTGGAGCACGGCTTTGAAAGGGAGTAAGCACGTGGGATGACCAGCTAATCGGGGAAGACTAAGACCACCCCCACTCCTACGATGATTTGGCCTTTGGGGCCTGTTTTCGAAGCACCATCAAAAAACACTCGCCAGACGGAGTTTTCTTCGGCGACGTTTGATTCTTAGACCTCATCCGGGATGTCTTCATAGAGTCTGGAGGACTCTGGGATGGGGTGCGCGGCTAAAAAGTCGGCTAGAGCTTGGCCCTTGACGGCTTTTTGTGGGACGAATACCATGTTATACGGTGTCAGCAGGATTCCCATGTAGCTAGTCGGGAGTTCAATGATCTCGGCTTCGTCATGAAAACCCTGAGTGGATTGACTCGGGAGATGACATGAATTGTCTGGCCCGAAATGTAATGGCGAGTCTTCTGGATGGCAAACACCAAAGCCAAATATTCTTTTTCGACGGGGTTGTACCGGTGTTCAGTCCCGATCATTGTCCTACTAAGGTAGTAGATAGCTTGCTCGTAGCCTGCATCGTTGTTCTGTGCCAACAAAGCGCCGAGGGAATGATCCATGGCACGGACGTAGAGGAGAAATGGTTTGCCTGTGACGGGTGCCACCAGGACTGGAGGGCTCGTCAGGTAAGCTTTGATATCATTGAAAGCTTTCTGGCATTCTTCTTTCCAGACGTAGGAGACTCCCTTCTTCATGAGCTGGGTGAAGGGTTGACATTTTCCGGAAATGTTTGCTATAAACCTTCGAATGTATGTAAGACGCCCTTGCAGGCCTCGAAGTTCTCGGAGGTTCTTCGGAGGGTTCATGTCAAGGATGGCTTTGGTCTTCTCGGGTCGACAAGAATGCCTTTTGCCGTGATAATGAAGCCCAAGAACTTTCCGCTATAAATCACATGGAAGGATTTAGCAGGGTTCATCTTGAGTTGGTGTGCTCGCATGAGATCGAAGACTGTCTTTAGGTCTTGTAAGTGATCACCTTTGAGACGGCTCTTGACGGCGATATCATCAATATAGCATTCAAATATTTTGCGTAGATGTTGACGGAAAATGGTACTCATAGCTCATTAGTACGTCGCACCAGCGTTCTTCAAACCAAAGGGCATTACTGTGTAGCAAAAAATCCCTTTCGGAGTCCTGAATGACGTGTGTTTTGCGTCATCAGGGAATATTTTGATCTGCTTGTAGCCCGAGTACCCGTCCATGAAAGACATGCGTTCGAAGCCACATGTATTGTTAATCATCACGTCAGTGATTGGAAGCGAGAATTCGTCTTTCGGGCAAGCAGTATTGAGATCTCTGAAGTCGATGCAGACTCGTATCTTCCCATTCTTCTTGGTGATAGGGACGACATTGGCCACCCAATCCGGATGCTGCTCTTCACGAATGAACCCACTACTCAAGAGTTTGTCCACCTCTTGATCGATAGCGTTCATAATTGTCACGACCCGCACCCTGAGGAAGGGCACGAGAACGTGGGTACGTCCAGCCTACGCCGCAGTGTCGATGGTAGAACGCTGTATAGTTCGTCTATAACATCTAACAACTAACAACAATATGATATAAACATATCATCTCCGTACGGAGGTATAATATAACATCTCAACTCTATACCTCAATCACAAGTCTAGGAAAGATGGAGCACGATATGGAATCAGATAAAAGAAAGGAACTGAATATAAATAGAGTTATCACACCACAAAAAGTAGATGTCCAACACAAATAAATACAAGTCCTGAATATAACTAAGTCTCAACTAACAATCGGAACAATCCGATACAAACTGAAAGCTGTAAATACTAGACTAGACTAGGCACCCTCTACTGAGCTAGATGCTCCTCGGGCTCCTGAAGGTCACCCTCTTGTGCCCCATAGAAGGTAGGGCAGTCATCATCATCATCTGTAATATTTTCAACAGGTCCAGTCAGGACAGGAGCGAGCACAATACATCTCACGCAGTTCATAACATGTTAGAAAATATAAGCATACAAAAGAGTAAGATACATGAACTGTAAGAAGATGTATATGAAAACGATAGAGAATTTTATAACTGAAATATATATAGGATAAGTAAAACTACAATACTAGTGATTTAGAGCACAATATGGTTATGTAAACGGTTTAGGTTGCACAATAACAATAGGTCAAATCCATCATAACGTGAGTGTACAATGGAAGCGCACAATAGTCGTACCATGGGATTTGATTACATAACCATTCCTACTCCCCCTCCCCAATCAATATACAAGGATCCAATCCAGTTACGCTACCTTGTACAATAGTCTCCATGAAGCTCATGTGATAATGAGAGTACAATATGCACAATGAGTATACATGAATAGGGGTGTACAATAAATACAATATGTTCGTAAAACGCACATAACAATATGTATCTGTTGAACACAATAGAGATAACATCGCAAGAGAAGATCCATATAGTACCAATCCGTAATAACAATCGTGCCAGTATCAAGTACAGTAATCTAGAGCAAGAATGTAAATCCAGACAAGTATGAAACGGTCAGAGAATGTACTCGCCTGTCACCCTGAATGACTGATATTAATGGATGTCCGAACTGGTGTCACAGAGTCCTATTTAGAGTAAAACAGGTTAAGATGTGTTCAATATGTAATAATGGAAATTTGCAGTGCAAGCTACATGATTCTAAGTCAAACTAGGTCAAAGTCAACTCTTGGTCAACTTGGTCAACTATCTAGGTCAAACTAGGTCACACTAAGAGTCAAACTATGGGTTACAAGTCTAAATAGGCCTAGTGTGTCTATTTCTAGGTCAAGTCCATTTATAGTCTAGGTTTAGTCAAATCTAGGTCTAACCTATATCTAGCCTATGCATATGTATATTAAGTATACCATGTCTACACATAATCTACACTAGCTAGTTATAGGGCATATAGCCTATAATATATATATATACATATTTACATACATTCATATAAGCATACATACATATATATTTACATAGGTTCATATATGCATACATACATATATATTTAGATAGGTTCATACATAGAGAGATAGAGAGAGGGTTAAAGGGGTTTACATGTGTGAAAGAGTGTCATGTGTGTGTAGATAGTGTCATGAGAGAGCAATAGTGTATGTGTGTCTATCCATGTGAGGGAGTGTACAAACTCAGGTTTATAACATATTAGTTTTCAATGTCAAGAAAAGGAAAACCCATTCTTAGGTTTCCATATTAGTTCTCAGTTCACAGGTTTCAAATCAATCCCAGTTTCAGTTTGTTTGTTTTTTAACACTACACTCAACCAATCAACCCAACTTAATTTCCCAGTTTTCATGAAATGGTAAAATTCCCTGTTTTGAATTGAACACAAAACTCAATTTTTTAAGTACATTCTCAGTTTTCTAAACCAATCCAATCTCAGATTTTTAAACAAAGGAAAACCCATTCTCCTATCCCAACACAACCAAATCAGTGACCCACCTTGACAGCAACTTACACACATATATATAAATCTTAACATGACAATTAAACATCCAAAATAACAGTTTAAATTGGAGTTATATTTCAGCCTTAATTAACAGAAAAATTCCAGGAAGTTTCAGTTTGTTTGTTGAACAGTTCAAAACTTAATTCGAAAACCTATAAGCCTAATACCAGACATTAACCAGCATGTAGTGACCTAATACACATGTGAATGAATTAATGTGGTGAATACAACATCAAAAAAATCAGTTTATCATTGAATATAAACTCAGAATTTAATCAACAGGAACTTAGTATCAGGAATCACATCCGAGTACAGGAAATGTCATTTTCGAAACCAAAACCTAACACCTATCATAAACCAACATTAGGGTAACCCATTACCAATGTGTAAGTAATTTATCATGGTATTTAAACAGGGAAGGCAGTTAGAAATAGAATTTAAACTCAGAATTTACACAGTAAACCGATGTTTCAGAAAAATAGGAAAACCAAATTTTCGAATTGAAATCACAACTAATACTTCGATTCAGTGGTTGGTAAATGAAGATACAAAAATGATGGTGTCAAGGAGTGTCTTCGTGTCCAAGAACTGGACACGAATCGTGTCCAAATCATCACACGAACACAGACTCAAAACTGTGTACAAACAGTGTCGTGCACGCGTGCAAGTCGGGCTAGGATACGACACACGCAACCTTGGGTCTCGTGCACGTGTCAGTAGCTAGGGTAGGTCTAGGGCTTCGTGTACCATAGCCTGAAACGTGTCCAAACGTCCTCATGTCCGCGCACGAAGTGCGTGTCAGTCGCACTTGTGCGCGCGCGTGTGCGTGTGTGGGCGACCCATGCCGATCGAATATCTCCCAAAATACTCGATGATTTCACCCCAAATTTTGTGTGCACTGTGTCAGTGGTTGCCCGCACCCACACACAAATTTTTGTGTGTCGAGGTGCTGTGTCGTGTCCGCTAGGACACTCGAGCAGCAGGGCAGCCGCACGGTGTCCTCGTGCGTGCGTGCGTGTCCAAATTTGGACACGAGGGTGCACAGAATTCAACTCAGTCAACTTGGGTTGTGATATACACATAATAAGCTTCCAAAATATATAATTTGTTTTGAAAACTAAGAACAAAAAGTCCTATGAGGCATTTGATCGAACACTCGTTTAAATACACCGATACGTGTCCGATACGGACACGAAATGGACACGAATTCCTACCAAACTTGGGCTACACCTAGGGGGGCCCTAAATGAATGCATCCATGGGAAGAAAACTAGAATTTGAATAGGTTTGATGGGTTTTACCTATTGAGGGTGAAACCTCAATTAAAAGCTATTTGAATGAGGGCTCTTCTACAACTTGCGACGATCCCGAGCCTCCGAATCCTTGCTAGCTGCCCACTAATGGTGTCCTCTAGTGTAGGGGAGTCCAATGCAAAAGATTAGGCTCAATTTGGAGTTGATTTGGATATTTGGGGAGGAGTTGAGGAAGAACACTAAAAAGGCAATTAAAATGATTAAAAAATATGCTAAAGGTTAATGTGTTGTATTTATAGAGGGGGGATGTTTGATGGCTGCCATTAGGTTAGGGTTAGGGTTTAGGATGAGTGGTCAAGGCTTCTCCAACAAATTCTAGCCAATCTAAAGGCTCACAATTAAAGTAACATTCCTTAACCTTTAGCCTAAAATATCATATTAACAAATATCTAGATATTAACCTAATTTGATTTCTTAGTTGAAACCATCTAACTTAGTCTCTATGATCATGAATATCATCTAGATTAGGCTCAACTTCTAGGTCAAGTCTTAACTAATATATTAGCACAATATTTAATTTACACAATCTACAATTTCACAAAATTGTCAAAATGACCAAAATACCCCTAGGCTAAAAAGTTATAATTAGTCATCCAAATCACATGACTAGACTCCCTTGGTCACGGTTAGTCTCTGGGCTTAACCAACTCTAGGGTTACACTAGTCAATCATCAAAATCACAAGTCGTGGTTTTAAATAGTTTTAAATTAACTAAAAATCATAACATGGTTTAAATATCATTATTAAATGATTATAATTATAAAATTTCAAAATTACCCTTATTTTAAAAACTGGGTGCAACAATAATATGAGGACGAAAACGTCGTTGTTGCTATTTTATAGGCTTAGCATCAGGTAAGATGTTAAGTCTATGCACCACGATCTGGGGATCAAGTCCCGGCATATCTTCATAGCTCCAGGCGAAGACGTCGATGTATTCTTTGGCCAATTAGACTAAAGACTCCCGGTCTATTCCCTTTAGGCTCTAGCTGATGAAGATAGGTTTGGGAGAAGACTCATCCCCAAGGTTGATCTGCTCGACTTTGTCTTCGGTAGAGGGTTCACGTAATTCAAAATGAGACTCCCATTACGCTCCTAGGCGTTGAGCCCAAGGTTCTTTCATAAAGAATTCTAGCATTTGGCCATCGCCTTCATCCTCTCAAGATTGTGCAGATGCCATGTTGACTGATAGCACCCTCCTGAAGACTGAGCCGATACTGGTATCGGAATCCCAGGTTGATGCTTCAGATGAATGAGAGTGTTCCACTTCTTCTGCCTCCGAACTCTCTGGAGTTGCCGACGGTGTCACATAGCCCACCCCCCCCATCGAGTACGATGATAATAGTCCTGCAACTTTCCTTTGGGTGTTGGGAGTCAGAGGGGAAGACGCCGGCCTTTGTCGTAGTTCAGGCCCTTGTTGCTTTTCAGATCGTAACCCATCTTTTGGATGAGGTACTTTGCCTTGTCCGTATACCGATAGACTTATATTCTGCCGGTATCCGGTTCTGACTCGAGTGGCAGGAGGTCTTGATGACGCTCGACTTTGCCGAAGATGATGGATTCTTCGTCCCGGTTCCGCGGTGGGACTATAAAATAGACTCCTTGGGACGGGACTACTCGATTTACATGATTGACGGTCGTTATTTGTGTTTGTAACGAACATAGAGCGTTATCTAGCGTATACATGGCATTCCAATGTAGAAAACTAGAATAATTGAAAGACACTCTATTATTGATAAAATACGAGATTTTGTCTCGTGGGATTACATTGTCAAGAGAAGGTGCATCTATGTCAGCAGATATGTATTCTCCTAACTCTTCATCCGTGAGCACTGGGGCTGGTTCGAGAGAACTCATCACAGGCTTGACCTTGGAATCTGAGAGGGCTATGTGGGCCTTCTCTTGCAGCTTGAGTGAGGCTGAAGATTGCGGACGCTTGCCTTTAAGACGCACCTTCAGGGGTGCCTCAATTGCGCCTTCGGTGACCGGTGCCTTCCCCTGTAGTTTTGCCACAAGGGGAGCCGACGTTTGAGGAGGTCTTCCCTTAAGCCGTATCTTCAAGGGAGCTTCGGTGGGTGTTCTATCTAGAGAAGTCGGTGCTTTTCCAGGTAACTTGATTGCCATGGGAGGCAGCGTCTGAGGCGGTTTTCCTTTGAGTCGAATTTTCAGAGGAGCATCGGGAATCATTTCTGCCTCCACGTCCGTCTCTGCCGCCGTTTCTGCTTCGTCATTAGCATCATTGGCTTCCCTTCATCGAGCGACTTATATAAGCTAGCATCAGTGAAGTAGGATTCGACCCCCTTGAAAGGGTCAATGTTTGCGAACTCTGTTCGGATGATGTCGTTAGTGGACACATACTTCATGCATTGGTGGAGTGTAGACGGCACCACCATATACTCGTGCAACCACGGACGACCTAGCAGGAGGTTGTAGTTGACGTCGGCGTCCACGACATAGCAAGTCACTTTGGTTCGGAGATTACCGATATGACATTTCAGTCGGATTTTGCCCAACGGTTCACTTCTACTGGCATTAAAACCGCTGATTGTAGTATTGGAAGGCGCCAGATGGTGCATCGGGATCCCCAGTATTGAGAGCAGAGTCCTCGGAATGATGCTGAGGGAAGACCCTGGATCGATCTGAATTCGCTTCACCTTGACGGAACCCACATACCCTGTGTAATACAGCGGCCAGTTGTGCCGGTTGTGCTTGAACAGCATGTCTTGTTGGATGAAGGTTATGTTGGGGATGACCTCCTCCCCAAAATGGCAGTGCGCACATGTTGTTGGGATATCCTCAGGCTGCTTAACCTGGCAGATGAAGGACTCAGCATCCTTCAAGGCTTCACAGAGAGCTTCGCGGGTGTCTTTGCAAAGACGAAGAAGCTCAAACACAGATAAGCGGGCAGGAGTACCGGCAAGTTGCGCCAATATGTCACAGTTGTGGGGCTTGGCTAGCCCCGAAGCATTTTCTCTTCACAAAGGCCTGTCGAAGCGGGCCTCTACGTGCTTCTGTTTATTGGCTGCTGGAGGTCTGGATGGACCCTCTTCCTGGGCAACAGGGGCGGCGCAGGGAGGTACTACCTCGACGGCAGCTTCATCAGGTTGGGCATTCTGTTGCGAACACGTTTGTACAGGAAGTGCTTCTTCCGTGGAGGAAGAGACCATGCGGCAAGACTTGGTCTTCTTGCCTTTGGTTTTGGAGACAGAGGGTACCCTCGGTTGAGTAACTTCAGAGACGAGGTCTGGGTGAACCCATAAGATCTCTCCCCGAGATGTGGTGAGCGGTATGAGTCCACTCCTGTTGTCACGGGTAGGTGGTAGGTTGACCACCTCCATTATCGCCTTTGGGATGGGACGATGCCATCTTGTGCTGTGGTTGGCAGCAAGGTGCCAAATTGGAGCGACACCAGGTTGGTCGAGACTGTTTTCTCCTCGTAATCGACGAAGATGACATTCGCATTGATCATGCTCTGGATGTAATTCTTGAGGACGTAGTAGTCCTGAGTTGGATGTCCGACAAACCGATGGTAGTGACAACCTCGGGTTGTCCACTCTTCCAACCTCGTTAGGACGCTTCGGGTCCGATAATTTAATCTTATCACCCTGCTTCAACATCTCGAAGAGTTGCAAGGTGTCTTCATCATTGAAAGAGTATACCTCTTTTGGTCTCGGTGCAAGCGGAGGCTTTTGAGTAGGTGCTTGTGCACTTTTAGAAGCATTGACAGTCAATGCTTGCTTCCCCTTCATCTGACGTCCAGGGTTGCTGGTAGCAGGCCGTTTTTCCTTATCTTCAAAGGCAGGGAAACTGACTCCCAGAAGGCGAGCATTGTATGCCTTCTTTTTAGCTGCTTCGGCCTCAATAATCAAAGAGCTCCAGTCGGGAGGAGGAGTGGAGTTGAGCCAGAGCTTAACCGCAGGCAGCATGTTCATGTTGCAGGAGGAGAGGAGTGCATGTTCTGGCATACCCGGGGCAGTCTCAAGCAGGCTTGTCGGAATCGTTCGATGAATGCTCGAACAGTATCTTTTTTCGTCTGACGAACCTCTATAAGGGACGCCATCGTCATGTCTTTCCCTCTGTCGTAGAAACGATCGAGGAAGAGGCGTGTCAGGTCATCAAAGGAGGATATGGAGTTGTCAGGGAGACTGTAGTACCAGTCGTAAGCCACTCCTTTCAATGCCCCGACAAACAGGCTGGTGAGTAGCGCATCTTCCTTCGAGAGATGTCCCATTTGGGACTGGAAGTACGTCAGATAACGGCGTGGAGAGTCCTTCCTGTCGTATGGCGTCAACGTTTGTGGTTTATACTTGGGAGGATAGACCACTTTGTTCCATTCGAGGGGGTATGGTTGTAGGATCCCCATCTTCTGGCGCTCCTCCTGTCTGTTTTTTGACTCGAAGCGCTCACGCAAGTCCCTGATCATTTCAACCACGTCTTCCCTAGAGCTGGGAGTCGAAGAAGGTGGAACATTCTGGAGTTGTACATTCGAAGGTTTCGATACCCGAGGTGCTTTGTGGCAATCGGTATTCAAGGATGGCCGTTGAAGGGGCACACTTGATTCCCCGTTAGCTCTTGGGTCAGGATTGGTGGAAGGTGCTTTGGCCAAAGCTGACCGTATCTCGAACACTGCTTGAGTCAGTGTTTGCATGGAGGCAGAGGGTTTTGAGTCCCCCCTCCAAAGTATCCATGCGCTGAACGAGGTCTGCTGGCGGAGCATCTGACTCCGTATCACCATCTTCCGTCATGTATACTGTCATAACGTGACTGGAAGTGGATGGATCGGTTGAAGCTTCACTTTCAGTCTCGCTCTCTTGTAGAAGAGTCACTTCTCCTGGTGTTTCATCTTGGCTACCCCCAGCTATGTTCTGGAGGATATCTTCGTCTTCGGGATGAAGATCAACAAGGCCTTGACTACCCCCAGCTATTGCTTCTTCCGAAATCTTCTTTCTTGCCCGGGTGCCTTCAAACACTCCTGAGGATGGGACAGTCACCTTGGTCTTCCTCGGCTGGCTCTTGGATGAGGACGAGGTCGAGGAGTTGCTAGTCGCTTTTCGGATTAATGAGGAGTTAGAGGCTCCGTTGCAAGAAGCAACCTTTAGTTCCGGCTCTTCTTCAATCGACACCTTCTTCCCGAGGCGACGCCGGAGGGGTGTTGACGATTGCAGTCCCTGGAACACAGACTGCCTTTGTGGTGGGACTGTTGTCTTGCAACAACAGTTGATGGTGACCACAGCACAGGTGTGCCCTGTGAGGGGCGCATTGTGCTTGTCGGTCGACTCCCCTGACTGGCGTTTGTGAATGATCACATTACGCAAATCGTTAAAGGAGAGTGCCACCTTTATACTCCCATCAGGCGCATGGCAAGGCCAAGCGCCGGGGTGATCAAGTGAATGTTGCGCCCCCTGATCCAGTGCATAAGGCACGCCCAGATCAATAGTGGGGGAACCACATTTATAGTGACTTAAACCAGCCTCAGACGCACAACCAATATAGGCGCGGGGGTTCAAGACCACAGAATTTGCCTTGCATGACTTGGTTGCGAACGTAGCAGATGCGCCCAAGTGAGACAAGGACTTTGAGGGTCGGCTCATTTCTGGCGCAGAAGCACCCGAGTCAACTTTGTACAGCTTACTATCAGCAGCGTGCATGATTGTGAGCGCATGCTTCTGGTTTGCCGTTGGCATAGCACATTTGAGGTGCATGGCTCGTGCCGCCTTGGACTTCTTCGTACCAGCCCGCTGGGGCGCATAGTACTCAGAGTCCAAATTATCCTCGCCATGACAACGAGTGAGTCTGTCAAAGACAGAGGCCTTCTGCGGCACACCAGAGTTCATGCACAGGGCGTTAGATGCGCCCCTGCTCCATCGACGAATCTTTCTTGATTGAGAAGGAGATGGTTAGGGAATATGGTCAGCACCATGTTTTCTCGAGAGATGCGCTGCACCTGCGGGCACATCCTGGATGCTGAGGGTGTCAGCGAGAAGGGTAGGCTGCATCGGTGCATCCCCTTCAGTGATGGTGCCAGGGGTCTCCACCTTGCGCACCCAGGCTTGGCGAGTCTTTTTCGGCTTCGGCAGCCGCTTCGAAGGACTTGTACTGCCTTCAGAGATGAACTCCTAGTATCTTATGGGAGGAGCCCACCTTCACGTCGTCAGATTGCGACACAACTTTCTCATCGGAGGAGAAAGAGGTCCCCAGCAGAGTCGTCAGCTTGTTTGCCATTAAAATCTTTGGGTTGGAATTTCAATTACAAACAGAACAGTGTTACAATGTAGGACTTAGATATAGTCCTAGGAGTACACTTTTGTTTTTATCTGGGTCCTGTGTTGATAGAGCAAGTGGTAATACGTTGACTCTGTTGACGATCTGACGATGATTTTAGGTTCTCTGAAGGTCTGGGTGGCTCTGGATGCCGGAGCTTGCGGAGGAGAAGAAGACGTTGAGTATCTCTTCGGATCCCTATGAGTAGACGTGCGTCTCTGTAACTCTGATGATCTCGTTATGTCTATCTCTGTCTGTGTGTGTGGAAGAAGGAAATGATCCCTCTATTTATAAGCAGCAGGTTGGCTGCTCATGCGCGCATATGTCGGATGCGCCTGGTCGTGGGAACGCCACATGGCTGATGCTGGTAGGGGCGTATGGTTGCTGCGCCCTGATTTGGGGATTGAATCCTTCCTGTTGCGCCTGTGGGCTGCGGAAGAGCCGACACGTGGCGACTGAGAGGATTCTTCGGTTGCTGAGATCTTGGGTGGTTAGCACCCCTTCGTGGACTGAACTGAGTCGAAGGACACATGGCGTATGTCCGTGGCTCAAAGATCTCGAACTTGGTGGAGAGGGACCTGATGAGCTGTGCCTGGGATCCGGTGCATGAGGAGATTTAGCTCGTAATCTTTAGGAATCATGAACCAGTCTGGGCGCATGGCTTTTGAGGCGCATGCAAATCTTCGGGCGCATGGCTGTGGAGGCGCATGCGAGTGCTTGGTCGGGCACGTGGCTTGTAACCGACAGAGGAGAGTAATGATGACGCTGACATCAACGGTGCTTCATTTTCTGCAAAAGCTGCAGCCGCTCTGTCATCGAGGTATGGCTGCTGTCGTCTCATACTTCAGCATTTAATATTTTTTGATGGGCGATGAGCTTTTGAGTGGGCGCATTGCTCTGCGTTCTACTAGGCGCATAGGGACGCGTGGGGCGCATCCTTACGAGGCGCTTGGAACTGATGGGCACGTCTGTATGATACGCGGGATCTGACCGGCACGTCTGTTGCATGGCATATCTTCATTGGTCTGACTGTTGGGTTCCCAATGTTTTAATTGTGCATGTTGACTGAGCTAATTTCGAAGGGATAAGTTCATCACCATGAATGCAAATTCATTGCACGGAATTCGGAGAGCCCGCCAATTGGCGCATGGGTTTGATTTGCCCGGCCTATAAATAGCAGCAAAGAGAGAGTTTGTTTCTCGTTCTCTCCTGTCTTCCCGAATGGAGATGAACTTCTTCGCTCGAGTACATTCTGTTGACAAGACGCTCCCGAGGGTGAAGATGCATCGAGTTGTCTTTGTACACACTCGTTGTCACCCCCCGATTCCGTATAATCGATAGTCGTCCCCCGGGCGTGATGCCGTGCGAACGTAAATTGCGCTCGCACAAGGCAAGGTCATAAGGTTATCCGAAACACAACAAGAGAATGCACAGAGTAAAATTGAACACACATTATAAAGGAGGAAACTTAAGCTTTATTGATAATGAACATCATTTTACAGACTCGATACAAGGGCACCGTACGGGCTTTTTATAAACTGACTCCATTACAAAATGAACGTCAACAAGATAGCCATTCCATACATTTCACCCCTTGATTACAACCAGCATTACAAAACCACCTGGGATGGAGGGAAGTCGCTCCATCTGTCTTCTGGCCTTCAACAACGGAGTCTTCAAAAGAGATTGGATCCAAGCTTCGACCGCACAGACGAAGCTTCAAAACACACGAGCGTCGCCGCCCTTCACGCGACATGCTCCTCCCGATTTATCGTACCTGTAGAGAGAGTGAGGACCAGTAGAATCAACATATACTGGCGAGTGGCTAATTAATTTCCAAGCTCTCATTTGGTTCAAGAATTTAGATAAAATTTACACAACTTACTTTTTGTGATCTTTCTAACCATCCTAGGCATTTTTATACGAAGCATTTTGATGAAACATAAACCAAGCAAGTTACACCAGAATTTTCCTCGGCAGAGCACGCCGTGCGACATAAAACTTACCATCACCTTCCCTGTTAGTTGATAACAATTTATATCAAGTTTGATGTGGAGGTCACTGGCATTAACTAGCCATCTTGGACATAGCCTAGTAATACGGGACCCTTGCAACGCAAGTAGCAAGCTCCGATGCAAGTCCCCGTCTTACCGATTGCCTATTACCCAGCTCGGCTATAACCTGTTTCTTCCTAGGCCGAGTCGGTCCCGTGGCCCCGGGTTGCCGCTCGAAGAAACCATCGCCCTTGTCGACAAGTTGTCCATGACCTTGATAGGTTAACAAGGTATATTTGGGGTACCGTTGGGGCTTGTTATGTAATCGATTCATTTACTTGGTTGTTTTGCAGGCCTAAAATAATTCTATCTCTTTTCTACACAACTCATCTTTTCTCTTCTCAAACATAGGACTGGTGTTTTCCAAGCGAATCATTCAATTTCATTACCATTACCCAAGTTCTCATTTTTGAAATAGAGGGTCGAGATGAAGGAGGTCAGCCACTCACCTTGAGTTTTTGCTTGAGGCGAGAGACTGGTTGGCCGTGCTAGACGTCGCCTACGCGATTACCTGAAATCGCATAAGCAACCGATTAGAACACTGTAGTAGGCAAGAAATTCGATAGGAAATGCGAGTTCGAAATGTAAGCCATGAAAATCATCGAAAATATTCACGAAAACGCATTCAGAAAATCAAAGCCAAAACCAACGCAAGCGGCGTGAAAAATAGAGCAACGGGAGGTCTCTCCCGACTCAGCCGCAGAGTCAATCCTCGAGGCGCTACCCGCTGAATATGGGACTTGGTTCCGAAGAAGCCATTCCATAACATGGAATGGATCTTAATTCAACCGTTCCCGTTCGATCGATTCGATCGATCCCGGCCTATAGGTCCCAACCGAGTTGATAGCGACAGTGTTCCTTTCTCGCGCACCCCGTGGACGAAGAACGGGGCACGATGTAGGGACGGGGCACTACACCATAACCAACAAAGAAAAAGTTTCATCCTCGAAACTTAAGGACAGAACCTACCTCTATGAAAATAATGAAGGAAACTTTTCCTTCATCTCTGACTCGAGTTCCCATGTCGACTCTTCCGCCGCATGGTTCCTCCAGAGTACGCGAACAAGAGGGATCACTCGACTTCGCAGCAGCTTATCCTTGCGTTCTAAGATTTGAACTGGCTCTTCAACGTAGGATAAGTCAAACTTTAGCTCCAGCTGGTCAAAATCCACCACGTGGCTGGGGTCGTGCACGTACTTCCGCAGCTGAGAGACGTGGAAGACATTGTGCACACCTTCGAGCACCGACGGTAGGGCAATTTTATAGGCTACTAGGGCGATCCGTTCGAGTATTTCGAACGGCCCAACGAATCTCGGACTCAGCTTTCCCTTCGCTCCGAACCGAGTAACTCCTCGCATGGGCGACACCTTCAGAAATACGTGATCGTCCACCTGGAACTCAAACGGTCTTCGATGGGTGTCGGTGTAGCTCTTTTGCCGACTCTGTGCAATCTTCAGTCTTTCCCAAATTAGCTTGACCTTTTCCACAGTCTGTTCCACCAGCTCCGGGCCGAGTATCTGCCGTTCCTCGACTTCATCCCAGCAAATGGGCGATCTGCACTTCCGGCCGTACAAAGCTTCATACGGCGACATTTGGATACTGGACTGGCAGCTATTGTTGTATGCAAATTCTGCCTGCGGTAGGTGGACGTCCCAGCTTGATTTGAAGTCAATTGTGCAGAGTCGTAGCATGTCTTCGAGAATCTGATTAACGGGCTCCGTTTGGCCGTCGGTCTGAGGATGGTAAGCTGAGCTGAACTGCAACTTGGTACCCAGCGCCGACTGATGGCTACTCCAGAATCGCGACATGAACCGTGAATCCCGATCAGAGACGATGGATACTGGAACTCCGTGCAGCCGCACTATCTCGTCAAGATAAATCTGTGCCAGGCGATCAACGCTCCAAGTAACTTTGATGGCAATAAAGTGCGCTGACTTGGTTAATCGATCGACGATGACCCAGATGGCATCGTTCCCCCGTGGTGTCTTCGGCAGGCCAACAATAAAATCTATAGTGACGTGATCCCATTTCCACTCGGGAATAGCAAGGTTCTGCATCTCCCCGCCCGGTCGCTGATGCTCAGCTTTCACCTGTTGACAGGCCATACATTGCGACACGAAGAGCGCCACATCTCTCTTCATCCCGTGCCACCAGAAGGTCGTGCGGAGGTCCTTATACATCTTGGTACTGCCTGGATGCAAGGTATATTTCGCATAATGCGCCTCCGACATTATCTCCTTTCGTAGTTCTGAATCATCCGGAACACATAGTCGGCCATTCAATCTCAGCACGCCGGTCTTATCTTTCGCAAAGTCGGTCGCACTACCTGTCGAAGTTCGCTCGCACATTTTCTTCAGGTATGGATCATCCTTCTGAGCGGCCATAATCTTTTCCAGCAAACTCGGCTCTAACTGCAGCTGTGCCAACCGTACATTCCTGAATCGAACCCGGAGATCGATGTCCATTTCTTCTAGATTTTGTAGTAGTCTGCGGTTGATGGATAGCGAGGCAAGATATTTTCGACTCAGAGCGTCCGCCACCACATTTTCCTTGCCCGGAGTGTAGTCGATCGTCAAGTCATAGTCTTTGATCAGTTCGAGCCAGCGCCTCTGTCGTAAGTTCAATTCCTTCTGGGTGAAGAGATACTTGCGGCTCTTGTGGTCGGTATAGATCGCGCACTGCCACACCATATAGATAGTGACTCCACAATTTTAACGTGAACACAATCGCCGCTAACTCCAAGTCGTGCGTAGGATAGTTCTTCTCTTGCGGCTTTAACTGTCTGGAGGTGAAGGATATCACCTTGTTCGCTGCATGAGCACACATCCTAAGCCCTGGCCTGAAGCATCGCTGAATATCTGAAAACCCTCTGGCCCATCCGGAAGTGCGAGTATAGGTGCCAAAATTAGTCGTTGTTTTAGCTCCTGGAAGGAAGCTTCACAGTCATCCGACCACTCATACACGACTCCTTTTTGAGTGAGGCGAGTCAATGGCGATGCAATCTTCGCGAAGTCTTTCACGAAGCGTCGATAGTATCCCGCCAAACCAAGAAAGCTTCGAATCTCACTAGCAGACGCAGGCCGCTTCCAATCAGCAACAGCTTCCACTTTCTTCGGGTCGACTGCAATGCCTTCGGACAAAATGATGTGACCAAGAAAGGATACGATGCTTAGCCAAAATTCACACTTACTCGGCTTTGCATACAACTCATTCTTTCGAAGTGTCTGGAGCACGACCCGTAGATGTTCTGCATGTTGCACCCTGTCCTTCGAGTAGAAGAGAGTATCGTCAATAAAGACTACCACAAATTTATCAAGAAAGGGTCGAAATACCTGATTCATTAGATCCATGAAGGCGGCAGGGGCGTTCGTCAGGCCGAATGGCATCACCAAGAACTCGTAGTGGCCATACCGAGTGCGAAAGGCTGACTTTTGTACGTCGTCTGACTTGATCTTGAGTTGATGATAGCCCGAGCGGAGATCAATCTTCAAAAATACTGAGGCGCCTTGCAGTTGATCGAATAAGTCGTCTATGCGGGGCAATGGGTACTTGTTCCGGATGGTGGCCTTGTTCAGCTCTCGGTAATCGACGTACAGACGCATGGACCCATCTTTTTTCTTTACGAATAACACGGGCGCTCCCCACGGTGAAATACTAGGCCAAATAAATCCTCTGTCATGTAACTCTTGTAGCTGGACCTTGAGTTCCTTCAGCTCGGCTGGGGCCATTCTGTACGGGGTCTTAGAAATCGGTCGAGTATCGGGGAATGTATCGATGCTGAACTCGATTTCTCGGTCGGGGGGCATGCCGGGTAGCTCGTCCGGGAAAACATCGGGGAACTCTGCCACAACGTCGGTCTGACCCGTGTTTGCACCATCCTGTCTCATGTCTCGGACGGATGCCAAATAGCCTTCGTACCCAGAATGCAGCATCCTCCGAGCAGAAATCGTAGAAATCAGCATGCAGGTCGACGATGCCTCACCACACGAAAAGTAGAATTCAGGCACTCCTGGTATGCGGAAGGTGACCATCTTTCCGGCGCAGTCTATGGTTGCGTTGCACGGTCCGAGCCAATCCATTCCCAGAATGATGTCAAAGTCCTTCAAATCTAGAACTATCACGTCAAGACCGATCTTTTGACCGCCGATACAGATAATCCCGTCGGCGCAGGCTAAGTTTGTGAGTATTGGTGTGCCCGAAGGTGTGCTTACGCTAAGGTCGAGATCTAATGATATTACAGGAAATTTGTGCTCGGCGGCAAAGTCCGCCGATATAAAACTATGCGAAGCGCCTGAATCAAATAGTACACGAGCAGGCACATTATTGAAATTTAGTATACCTGTCACGACCGTATCTAATGCATGCACTTCATCTCGAGTCATGGCGTAGACGCGGCCCTGGGCATTGGGGCGACGGTCTGGGCCATTTTGCGGTGCAGGTTGATGGGCTCGAGGCGCTGGGACTTGATTCCCTGGACGGTACTGTTGGGGCGCCATTGGATGGTGCTGTTGGGGCGCCACTTGACGGTGCTGTAGGGGCGCCGTTGGGTTCGGCCTTCTGGTTGGACACTCAGCACGAATATGGCCCCTCTTGCCACAGTTCCAGCATCCACCCTCTGGTATCTGACAGTCGTCGATAGTGTGACCGACATGGTGACATCGGTTGCAGTAAGGCCGTGGATCACACCCTTGATATCCGCCTTGGTTCCCGTTGTTCGGACGCTTGGTCACGTTGTTTCCTCCTACGTGGCTAGGGTATTTGTGATTATATGCATGCACAGCGCCGGCAGCACCTGGAGGGTATTGGCGTTCAAGGCGGAGGGCGTGGTTGAGAGACTCCCCCATCGTTTGGTATTTTGGAACAGACACACGGGCGTAAATAGATGGTCGTAGACCCACTTAGAACCGTCGAGCACGACTCGCCAGGGAGGGCAGAAATTCTCCAGCAAACTTGGCTAACCTGTTGAACTCTGCTGCATACTGCCGCACCGTCATATTCCCTTGCCTTAGCTGCATAAATTCATTCTCCTTCTCTTGTCGAACAGCTTCGGAAAGGTACTCGATCTCGAACGCCTCTCGGAAGGTGGCCCAAGAAATTGTCGTTGTCTCGTCGTCGCATCTGATTGCTCGCTTTTGTACGGCCCACCAGTCGTGCGCGTTCAATCGGAGTAGAAGTTGAGCGCATGCGACTTTCTTGGACTCATCGACACCCAGAAGCTCAAACCGGTCTTCCAACTCCTCCAGCCAATCGATCGCCAACGAAGGGTCTTCAGTACCGCAGAAGGAAGTACGAAAGCTCTTTGTGAATTTTGACACGTCGAAGTTGGAACTTCTCGGTGCTGCAGGCATAAGCTCGGGTACCTCCGGTTCGACTTCACTTTGTCTGGCCGCAGGCTCGGTTATGGCATGGGTTATCGCGGAGTTGTTGTTGTTGGCCACCACTGTCTGGACATTCTGCTGAAGAGTATCAAGCTGCTTCTGCTGCAACTTGAATTGTGCATCGAATCGGGCCTCGAACTGAGTCTGGCGTGCCTCTGTCTCCCGTCGATGTTGCTCATTCAGGCGTTGACTCTCCTGTCGATGTTGCTCATTCAGACATTGATTCTCCTGAGCTTGTTGTTGTTGCGCTTCCAGCATACGCAACATCCTTTCCATGGCGTCGTTAGAGGGTCCGGGCCTCGAGCTGGTCGAAGCACTTTCTTCGTTCGCCGCCACATTCACCGTCGCACCTTCTGGGATTTTGAAGGTAAAATACACTAGTCACAAAACTTATTACGGACTCCCTCGTATGGAACGACATATCTCATCGACACGAGACCAACGATTTGAGACTGAAAACTCGACACTATAGGCCAAGGACGTAAAGCCGTGCTCTGATACCATTATGTCATGCCCCGATTTCGTAGAATCGATAGTCGTCCCCCGGGCGTGATGCCGTGCGAACCTAAATTGCGCTCGCACAAGGAAAGGTCATAAGGTTATCCGAAACACAACAACAAGAGAATGCGCAGAGTAAAATTGAACACACATTATAAAGGAGGAAACTTAAGCTTTATTGATAATGAACATTATTTTACAGACTCGATACAAGGGCGCCGCACGAACTTTTTACAAACTGACTCCATTACAAAATGAACGTCGACGAGATAGCCATTCCATACATTTCACCCCTTGATTACAACTAGCATTACAAAACCACCTGGGATGGAGGGAAGTCGCTCCATCTGTCTTCTGGCCTTCAATAGCGGAGTCTTCAAAAGAGATTGGATCCAAGCTTCGACCGTACGGACGAAGCTTCAAAACACAGGAGCGTCGCCTCCCTTCATGCGGCACGCTCCTCCCGATTTATCGTACCTGTAGAGAGAGCGAGGATCAGTACAATCAACATGTACTGACGAGTGGCTAATTAATTTCCAGGCTCTCATTTGGTTCAAGAATTTAGATAAAATTTACACAACTTACTTTTTGTGATCTTTCTAACCATCCTAGGCATTTTTATACGAAGCATTTTGACGAAACATAAACCAAGCAAGTTACACCAGAATTTCCCTCGGTAGAGCGCACCGTGCGACATAAAACTTACCATCACCTTCCCTGTTAGTTGATAACAATTTATATCAAGTGTTTGATGTGGAGGTCACTGGCATTAA
This sequence comes from Iris pallida, assembly GCA_029216955.1. Classification (NCBI taxonomy): domain Eukaryota; kingdom Viridiplantae; phylum Streptophyta; class Magnoliopsida; order Asparagales; family Iridaceae; genus Iris; species Iris pallida. The sequence goes on along the minus strand of JANAVB010042419.1, from coordinate 3,585,825 downwards.
CTAGCCATCTTGGACATAGCCTGGTAATATGGAACCCTTGCAACGCAAGTAGCGAGCTCCGATGCAAGTCCCCATCTTACTGATTGCCTATTACCCAGCTCGGCTATAACCTGTTTCTTCCTAGGCCAAGTCGGTCCCGTGGCCCCGGGTTACCGCTCGAAGAAACTACCGCCCTTGTCGACAAGTTGTCCATGACCTTGATAGGTTAACAAGGTATATTTGGGGTACCGTTGGGGCTTGTTATGTAATCGATTCATTTACTTGGTTGTTTTGCAGGCCTAAAATAATTCTCTCTTTTCTACACAACTCATCTTTTCTCTTCTCAAACATAGGACTGGTATTTTCCAAGCGAATCATTCAATTTCATTACCATTACCCAAGTTCTCATTTTTGAAATAGAGGGTCGAGATGAAGGAGGTCAGCCACTCACCTTGTGTCACGACCCGCACCCGTTTTTCGGACGCGAGAGCGTGAGCAAGCCCAGCTACGCATCGAACGGACTCCAGCCCATCTCGAATACGTAAACGCTGTCAAGGCTATGGTATACTGCCAAATCATGGCAAACAAATCTATATCTCAATCCACAATAAGAATATGAAACAAGAATGAACAAGTATGGGTTGTGGTCTGCAGCCCATTAGCATATTGTTCGATTAGACTCTAAAAATGATATGAGCCTATAAATAAGCAGAGTATATCATGGTATGGAATATAAAGCACGAGAAGATAATAAAGAAATAACACAAACAAATACCTGTATCATACATCGCAATCCTCTATCATCCTGCTCTGCTAACTAACTCCATGTAGTCGCTAAACCTGAAGAGATCATCAGGTCCTCAGAGGACTAGCAAGATACATAAAAATGAGCCTTTCTAACAGTTTATTATGCATGGAGAAAAATACAGGATAAACAAGTAAAACTGAGTAATGAATAAGCACGAATCTATACACTGTCTACACGAAAATGAACTGTTGAACAAGGACTAGAGAACTCATGTCAAGATGTCAACGGATAACCGAAACGAATACTCAAACCCTCGTCCCTAGTGTGGACTCGCAGGTTTGAACAACTACTAATCCTCGTCCCTAGTGTGGACTCGCAGATTAGCATCACCCTCGTCCCTAGTGTGGACTCGCAGGCGTAAACCCTATACTACTAACCCTCATCCCTAATGTGGACTCGCAGGCTAGCATCTACTACTAACCCTCGTCCCTAATGTGGACTCGCAGGCTAGCATCGCCCTCGTCCCTATTGTGGACTCGCAGGCGTAAACCTTATACTACTAACCCTCGTCCCTAATGTGGACTCGCAGGCTAGCATCTACTACTAACCCTCGTCCCTAGTGTGGACTCGCAGGCTAGCATCACCCTCGTCCCTATTGTGGACTCGCAGGCGTAAACCCTATACTACTAACCCTCGTCCCTAATGTGGACTCGCAGGCTAGCATCTACTACTAACCCTCGTCCCTAGTGTGGACTCGCAGGTTAGCATCAAGATTCAAGACACGAAGGCAAGACTCAATCAAGGCACGACCAATAAGACACAAGGATAACTGTGAACACGGTCTACAAATCAATGGTACCAATATATGAACAGGATATGAAAGATACATATCAATAATATGAGAAAACTAGATAATAAATAAAGACAGTGCATGTAAATAAAGCTGTGTAGAAAGGCAAGGTATACTTGCCTGGGGGTTGCACGAAGAACCAACAATGTAACTCCAATCAATAAGTCAGAAAGTCCAAGTCATCACAACCGTCTCCGAAAGCTGAAATAAACATTACCAACGTTCTCAGAATAGTCAAATTAGCTAGGATTGCCTGTCCTTAAGTCCAATTCTGGACAAAGGGGCAAAACGGTAATTTCGGGCAAAAACGATGTCCGCCGTTGGACCCGCTTTGTACCGAAATGTGTGCCAGAGTCAACGGTCTCTAAAGTCGTCAAACTATATGTCTACGGATCCGATTTTCCGATACAAACCCAACCATATGTCCAAAGTTGGATTCCGGCGGGCCGTGCACAGAATCACCCGTTGAGTCGGACCGTGGGGCCCGCAAAACGACAATTTTACCAACTGTCTCAGAATCGGACCAAACTTGGCATGCAGGACCAGAAAATCGATACGGTCCTGCTGGCGCAAGTTTTGTCTCGATCTGACGAGCGTGCACAAAGTAATTGGGAAATTTATAAAGTGCACGATACGGTGAATTTCGACGGATACGTATCAAATTCGTCGTGCACACGCGACCAATTTGAATTCCGTCAAAGCCCACACGACCACGAAGTCGTTACACAGCTTTCGATGCCTACGGTGCGCGACCACGTCGCCTGGATTGGCGGGATGCACGTGGTATCGGATGGTTTCTATTTTTTTTACAGTTTTAAAAACATGTTTTTCTAGAACTTTGGATTCGAAATAAATTGTGTATTGTGCATGAAAAATTAGACTGCAAAAAGGGAGTTTGAGAGCTATATGTGGTTTGCAAGTACTGTCAAGAAGTGTTCGAAAATTTCTAATAGGTCGATTAGGAATCATCTCCAAGTATGGGGGTTTGGATCGTCTCATGCTCTGTTTTGAATCAGGATTTCCGCGGTGTTCGCGTCGATCGATCCAGCGTACTATATTTACTCAAGATTCCTATTCTTGCATACTAGTCACAGCTACCCATGTTTTTCATAATCCCTTATAGGACAAATCAGCAGGTACTCATACTAGCAAGTCCTATGGTTTCATGGCCTACCCATCGAGTACAAGGAAAGACTTCTTGCTCGATACTTCAGGTTATTTCCAACTTCCCCTAAACACCACATTTTAGCTCTAACCTCGCACACTATCTCACCTGTCACTCCATCTCGTGTGGGCATGCAATGACAGAGTTAGGGCTCCTCATTATGGCTTTCTAGAATCTCATGTATATTACAAATATTACAAAATTTAAATGTACATTCAGAGACGAAGGGACATAATAGAAAGAACAGGTAGCTGTGGGTTTTACGGGGACTCACGTAGTTCGAACAACAGCTGGAGGCTCCCTGGGCGGTGACAGCTGCTCTGACGCAAGCTTGTCGAGCGAGGATGTTGAGGTCGCATGACGAGGGTGTTGCCGTCGATGCTTTGATCGGAAGAGGCGCTCCTCCCTGTCTCAAAGAATCTTGGTGAACCTTCTCCTAATTGAAGTCTCGACACGTCGGTCGAGCTCGATGCGCGTTTGGTTGCCAACGGTAAGGCGGTGGTAATGAGGGTGTCACCGGGATGGTCTGGGTGGATTGCTACTGGTGCTCGTCATGGGAGTGGTCGACGCAGCTTGGTAGGGGAAGCTTCGGTGGGTTTCCTAGAGTGCGACGGCTAGGGTTTATCCACGAATCCCCCCTCCTCTGTTCGATCTATTTATGTACCCACGCCGTTCAGTTGCACAGGCCACAGGCGGGCTCGGGCCTGAGATTACTCGGCCTGGCTGAGGGGGAAAGGTTGGGGCCTAGGCTCTGTACTTGTGGGAATGAATGGTTTAATAGCTGCTCTTACTTTGTTTGGGTGTGTTACGCAGCAAAAGGTGAAAACACATTCTGCCTCTTCTTTCTCTTGCACTGTTTAAGGTCCACATGGTCAATGTAACTAGTTTTGTTGCTAAGCCACCTCCACTCTTTTCTTATCTTAGCCAAACCAAACATGCCAATGTGGATTTGCGAACAGCTTGACTCAAAAGGGACCAAGGATCTCACCTCAAAACTTAATATTAGGTGGAAATCACCCAATAGAAATCTAGTAGGATCCAGCCTCTTATGGGCCAGAATCAAATAAAAGAAAATCTAGACTAAAATGTCTCATTCACCCAGCAGTTGTAGACTGATAAATATAAGATCCAACAGATAAAAGTCGAATTGAAGTGGTTAAATTGTAAATAAATAAATTCCAATTAAATATGATCTAGTGAAAATTATTTATAAAAAAAAATTCTAAATTCACTATTTAAATCAAATAAATAATAATAAAAATATATTTTCAAAAATTCCGGAAAGGGAGGCTACAAATCTACCCACCTTAAAAATAATTTCGCCCTCGAAATTCCAATTCATAACTATTCCTTAATATTCAAAGTCTAACTATCACCTTAATCTCCTCAAATTTTATTTCTCAAAATTATTCTATGACCTTCTCTAGCCATTTAATAACTCTGAATACTTGGGGACTTCTACCCACCTTTGGTCACACTACTCCTCAAAACACAGTCACTAAAATCTCATAATTTTCTAACTAGTCGCTATCACTTCTACCGACAGATATCTAGGGCGTACGGCAACCAAAATCCTTCATATCTATAAACAACCAAAATTCAATAACCACGCAATTTTATACTATAATTTAAGAATTTCTGATGAATCCTAGACAGCAAGATCATTCATCACCCCGGAATAGGAAGCGATGAGAATCGATGGTACGAAAAACAAGGAAGTATAATCGAGAGCAAAATATAGAGTTTTCAAGGACGTAGAGAATTTCTAGGAGGATTTTCAAGGCAGTGTGGATTGAGATTTCTAAGGTTTAGTCAGATGCGCAGGCTCGTATCAGTACAGTTACGTAACCGATACGATATGCTCTGACCTGCATGGGCCACCAAAAAAACTTGTCACGACCCGCACCCGTTTTTCGGACGCGAGAGCGTGAGCAAGCCCAGCTACGCATCGAGCAGACTCCAGCCTATCTCGAATACGTAAACGCTATCAAGGCTATGGTATACTGCCAAATCATGGCAAACAAATCTATATCTCAATCCACAATAAGAATATGAAACAAGAATGAACAAGTATGGGTCGTGGTCTGCAGCCCATTAGCATATTGTTCGATTAGACTCTAAAAATGATATGAGCCTATAAATAAGCAGAGTATATCATGGTATGGAATATAAAGCACGAGAAGATAATAAAGAAATAACACAAACAAATACCTGTATCATACATCGCAATCCTCTATCATCCTGCTCTGCTAACTAACTCCATGTAGTCGCTAAACCTGAAGAGATCATCAGGTCCTCAGAGGACTAGCAAGATACATAAAAATGAGCCTTTCTAACAGTTTATTATGCATGGAGAAAAATACAGGATAAACAAGTAAAACTGAGTAATGAATAAGCACGAATCTATACACTGTCTACACGAAAATGAACTGCTGAACAAGGACTAGAGAACTCATGTCAAGATGTCAACGGATAACCGAAACGAATACTCAAACCCTCGTCCCTAGTGTGGACTCGCAGGTTTGAACAACTACTAATCCTCGTCCCTAGTGTGGACTCGCAGATTAGCATCACCCTCGTCCCTAGTGTGGACTCGCAGGCGTAAACCCTATACTACTAACCCTCGTCCCTAATGTGGACTCGCAGGCTAGCATCTACTACTAACCCTCGTCCCTAATATGGACTCGCAGGCTAGCATCACCCTCGTCCCTATTGTGGACTCGCAGGCGTAAACCCTATACTACTAACCCTCGTCCCTAATGTGGACTCGCAGGCTAGCATCTACTACTAACCCTCGTCCCTAGTGTGGACTCGCAGGCTAGCATTACCCTCGTCCCTATTGTGGACTCGCAGGCGTAAACCCTATACTACTAACCCTCGTCCCTAATGTGGACTCGCAGGCTAGCATCTACTACTAACCCTCGTCCCTAGTGTGGACTCGCAGGTTAGCATCAAGATTCAAGACACGAAGGCACGACTCAATCAAGGCACGACCAATAAGACACAAAGATAACTGTGAACACGGTCTACAAATCAATTGTACCAATATATGAACAGGATATGAAAGATACATATCAATAATATGCGAAAACTGGATAATAAATAAAGACAGTGCATGTAAATAAAGCTGTGTAGAAAGGCAAGGTATACTTGCCTGGGGGTTGCACGAAGAACCAACAATGTAAATCCAATCAATAAGTCAGAAAGTCCAAGTCATCACAACTGTCTTCGAAAGCTGAAATAAACATTACCAATGTTCTCAGAATAGTCAAATTAGCTAGGATTGCTTGTCCTTAAGTCCAATTCTGGACACAGGGGCAAAACGTTAATTTCGGGCAAAAACGATGTCCGCCGTTGGACCCGCTTTGCACCAAAAAGTGTGCCAGAGTCAACGGTCTCTAAAGTCATCAAACTACATGTCTATGGATCCGATTTTATGATACGAACCCAACCGTATGTCCAAAGTTGGATTCTGCCGGGCCGTGCACAGAATCACCCGTTGAGTCGGACCGTAGGGCCCGCAAAACGGCAATTTTACCAACTGTCTCAGAATCGGACCAAACTTGGCATGCAGGACCAAAAAATCGATACGGTCCTGCTGGCGCAAGTTTCGTCTCGATCTGACGAGCGTGCACAAAGTAATTGGGAAATTTGTAAAGTGCACGATACGGTGAATTTCGACGGATACGTATCAAATTCGTCGCGCACACGCGACCAATTTGAATTCCGTCAAAGCCCACACGACCACGAAGCCGTTACGCAGCTTTCGATGCCTACGGTGCGCGATCACGTCGCCTGGATTGGCGGGATGCACGTGGTATCGGATGGTTTCTATATTTTTTACAGTTTTAAAAACATGTTTTTCTAGAACTTTGGATTCGAAATAAATTGCGTATTGTGCATGAAAAATTAGACTGCAAAAAGGGAGTTTGAGAGCTATATGTGGTTTACAAGTACTGTCAAGAAGTGTTCGAAAATTTCTAATAGGTCGATTAGGAATCATCTCCAAGTATGGGGGTTTGGATCGTCTCATGCTCTGTTTTGAATCAGGATTTCCGCGGTGTTCGCGTCGATCGATCCAGCGTACTATATTTACTCAAGATTCCTATTCTTGCATACTAGTCACAGCTACCTATGTTTTTCATAATCCCTTATAGGACAAATCAGCAGGTACTCATACTAGCAAGTCCTATGGTTTCATGGCCTACCCATCGAGTACAAGGAAAGACTTCTTGCTCGATACTTCAGGTTATTTCCAACTTCCCCTAAACACCACATTTTAGCTCTAACCTCTCACACTATCTCACCTGTCACTCCATCTCGTGTGGGCATGCAATGACAGAGTTAGGGCTCCTCATTATGGCTTTCTAGAATCTCATGTGTTGGTGTTTTTGCCTTTGGACTAGAAAAGATAGTCCCACATCGGCTACACCAAATGGTGAGTATCTCAATATAATGCATTGCTTGTGTTGAGGTGTGCACATGAGGTGTAGTGGGGCACAAGTTTGTGCCATGTGGAAGTATTTCTCTAGAAGGAAAAAGGATTAAATCCAACAAGGATGAAAGTTAATTTTTGTTGTGCGGACTCGGACTCGGACACGGACTCCAGGATGTCTCGTGCATGCACGGGAGTGTTCGGGGGGTAGGCGTGGACTAGCACACTTCTATGCTGATTGTGGGATGATCTAAAATATCAAACTCTATTTTTGAGTATTGGTATTTTAGTCCCACATCGGATAGGAGAAGAGGTGAAGTCTCAACTCCACTCTATAAATAGAGCCCCTTGGCCTCCTTTGAAAGATGCACCAAGAAGAGAGTAAAGGGAGTCTGTAAAGTCCAGGAAGCCCGTTCAAGTCTCAAATATTGACTTA